>CALYLW010001327.1:0-152633 GCA_944989445.1 Ampullaceana balthica | reverse complement strand
GCACATCAGATGTTAACAATAAAATTATTTTAAGATAAAGTGTTCTTTCTCAATGACGAAATATAGTGCATATGTAGTCTGCAAAGCGTTGTTACTTTCGGGCCGTAGTCATGTCCGCTTCCCCTACTCGCCATCCGAGCCACGTAGAGCCCACCCTTTCTGGATTATTACAAATTATTGTTTCAAAATTATGTAGCTAATTAACTAAAGTTATTTGTATACGTATTTTTTCACACCATTTGGTAATTGATATATTAAAATTGGAAAATGTGTTCACTTGAGAAACCATATTTTTTCTTTATAGACGCTTCCAAAAGAGACATACTAATTGATAATCCAACATGTAATACTGTACGGATGATAATGAGTGAGTTGGTTTAGAAAATGTCAGGGAAACATTATCAGTGATTTGTTGTATCTGTTTTGTTATTACACTTGTGAAGAAAATGTACCTGAAATCATACAACTTTTTTCCATATATCTTAATACAAGATGCTTTGTTTTTTAATCAAATTTCGCCAAGATTTATTTTAAATTATTTATAAAATAGTGTAGTACCCGTCAAAAATGACGGAAATTTTCAAAATAATCAGATTTCAGCTGAAATCTATTTATTTTGAAACAAAATGGAAAAAAATAATAAAATATAATGCAATACAGAAATTTCATTTATTTATAATTTATTCATTTATTTTCATACTGAACAATTTTATATAGAACGTAGAAAAGAGTTATTTTTGGTGCAGTAATTTGATGCACTGCCTTCTAAAATTAGTAGCGTCACGGACAGGACAGACATTGCAAATTATGTATGTTGATGCATTACGATTTACGAAAAAAAATTTCTGTATAGAAGGAGCTGCGTTGGTCTAGCGGTAGCGCGCTGGTCTGCCGAGTCATTCTCGGTGCTGGCCCCCGGGACATTGTGCTGGCGACACAATCCATTGCTTGTTAGTGGCGGCTAATTAAAACGTGTGAACGCTACTTCACTTGCCCCATAGTCCGTCATGGACTGGAAAGGGGGGGGTATTATAGAAGAAGCGTCTGTATAAATAATAAATTTAGTGATGTATCTTGTTAGGTGTTACCAAAAAAAAGTTTCAATGGCGATGACTGGCATTTGGTGAACAAGGTTTCGAAGAGCTTAAAATTTATTAATTTATGTATTGCGTCCATACCCCTATCGGTCTGTTGGCAAGTGAGGCAGAGTTCAAAGGTCACGCAATTCCCAGCCAACATAAACTCGTGATAAGTACCCATTCGGGGATGGATCGAATTTGGGAATAAAATCTTGAATATACGTGACTAAAGGGTACTCCAGCCGAACACGTATACCACGTGATCAACTAACCTTATTAGAATTTTAAATATATGGAAAAGAATGATGGAAATATAGTTGATATTAATTTCAATACTTTTTAATTAATCCAATGATTTCGTTTAACCATTTTTTAATAAAAGTTTAGCTATAAAAAGTTGGTAACAAACTGAATAAATCATCTTTTTTATGTAAGTTATGCTTAACTTTCATTTCCCACTTTAAAAAAAATAATAATAATTATGCAATTCGTATGAAGCATCTTTGTTTACGATTTATCTTAAAATACAAAGTATCAAACAGATATCAATTCGTTAGGCATGCTATCGGTAATTCTCGAGACCTCAGCTACCGTGGCATCCATTCCTCACGTTATATATAATTAACTGTAATAAAAATAAAAGAATGGATCTCGTTTTATTTGTTTAACAAACTGGAAATGGGTTTATATTTTATCACACCTTTGGCAATGAATCCATAAAAAACAATAATTTACCAAAAAAATATACGTTTAAAAATATATACATGTATTTAATTAGCATTTTGGAATAATTGTTTTTCTTAAATTTTAAAACACTAACTTTTCACTAAATTTATAATCAAAACGATTAACTCAATGTCATTTTGGCAGTGGTTTTATCACTCTGTCACGGATGACCAATTTTCAATGTTACTTGTGAGCTGTGCGCACGGTCGTGTTGTTGGCTTGTTGGAGCGAAAGCGTGAAAAGGGAGGTTTTTTTTGGTGACGTGTTTGGAATGTGGGTAGAGGTCAGAGAGACGGTTGAGGTGATGGGGTGTTGTATCAAGAAGTTGGAATTAAAGTTTTGTTTCCTGTTAGCAGTGTTCGACTATTTCTGGTGTAATTGGTGTTGATGAATCTTAGAGCAAGCGATCTAGACTTAGACGAGGACGTTTGTGACACACTCATGATCATATAACTTGTCATTCATTAATATTCAAACGTCATTATATTGTCTTATTTTAAAGAGATAAAGAGATAAGAAAATCATTTAATAATCTTTTTAAATGAGCTATGCTTAAATCCTATAATAAAGGTTAGAATAACTTTCAATAGTTCCATAAATCACACATATCAATAAGAAATCTGCTTTAAAAGTTTGCATGGTTTATTTTGCTCATATAAAAAACGTATTATTATTGCTACACATCCATGGACATAAATATAGAAAAATATCATTTGAAGGAAGTTTATCTTTAGCTGTGGTCAAAAAATTATTCAGATATCTTTGTGTAGCGCATGGCCCCCAAAAGCCGTGGCCAGGGAACGCTGCGTCACTTCCAAAAAGGCCAATACTGTCGTGTAGGATGTATTCGATGGTAGGGAGCAGGAAACTTATGAACAGAAGGAGCGCTTGTTTATTTAATGATATTATTATAATCGATTACGTTTTAACTTTTAAATGTACTTGTGCAGATAAAAAATTCCCAAACTGGTTTGTTAATCCAAGACAAAAGCAATAAGTTTTTAAACAAATATTAGAACTACAATACAATTTTTTGTTTTTTATGAGAGAGAAATTTTATATGAAAGTGTTTAAAAAGTAACAAAATTTCTCTAAAACATAAAAGTTAACGAGTTCACACATAACTATCGATAAACCATGTTTGCAATGATAGTTAATAAAAAAACAATATGACGATGCCCACATGTTGTGTTTTACACACACACAAATACACAAACACACGTACACAATACACACACACATATATACTTTGATTTGTGAAATATTTATTTATTCCTTTGTTTTATGCCATGTCTTACCTTGCATTAATTATTCAAATGTTTCTTTGTTTTTTTGTCATTTATTTTAAGTATCTTTAAAAAAATTCTTAGCAGTATTCTTTAATACACATTTTGCTTATTATTTATATATGCTATTCAAATATAGCAATATAATTCAAATAGTATTTCAATTACATGGCTGACAAAAATATCACAACTTTCCAAAAACAAGAAAAACACTTAATCAATGAACAATCTATTGATATATTAGATATATGCATTAAAACTGGATTTCCCGTAAACTGCGCTCCACAAAGAACCATTATTGACGTATTACATAAAGAAAATCCTATAATAAAAATAATTTTCTGTCCGTTCTGTCCGGTCATCTATAGCGATTGGTCCCTCAAACACATATGACTCCTACAGCCAATCATATTGAACACCTTTACGCGGACCTTCAAAGCGAGTTATTTTTGGTGCAGTATTTCTTCAAAGACTTTATTTTGAGTTATGCGCGTTGAGATGTATAGTCAAAACATCTATGTTTTAATGAGTTATTTATTTTAAGTATAATGAAAAGTATTTTTGACGTGATGCACATGTATGCCGGTAGAGACGGCTGTTTGGGAGGGGGGGGTAGTTACAACAACATGCCACCGAACAGTGGTGGAACGTCCTTGGACGGGCTTTGTTGCTCGTATTTAATAAACCTAGCGGAGAAGATTAATCAGTGGATCAATCTATTTTACTAAAGACAAGTCAGTGAACTTATAATTTACAATTCAATGAGACTAATTAGTATGCTTTTTTGTTACCATGTATGCCAGTGTGTAAAGTCATGCTTTAAATTCCTCACAACTTACAAAAAAGACCTCCTCTAAGGCTGCCAGTGCGGTAGGTCGTGCTGTCAATTCCTCATGACAAATAACGGCAACATACTCAAGTTTAAACTTTAATGTCACTCCTAATGGTACTCAGCTGTAAAAAATAGACATGTATAGAATTAGCCTCAGTAACAAATAGACATGTATAGAATTAGTCTCAGTAACAAATAGACATGTATAGAATTAGTCTCAGTAACAAATAGACATGTATATAATTAGTCTCAGTAACAAATAGACATGTATAGAATTAGTCTCAGTAACAAATAGACATGCATATAATTAGTCTCATTAACAAATAGAAATGTATAGAATTAGTCTCAGTAACAAATATATATGTATAGAATTGTTGTTGTTGTTCGTCCGTCGATTCGACGAAGACCACTCTAGTCATCCGAGGGTTGCTGGGACTGGCTTTGTTTGTGCGTGCGCAGATGGCTGATTAGGCCGATCCTTGCACGGAAGGTTCGGGAACAGAAGGGACAAGGGACGAGTGGGACATCTCCAGGAGGGTTGACAGCACGGGCCTTTCGGGCTTGCCTCTATTTTTCTGCGGAGGTGATCCGGTTTGCCTCGCATGACTTGGCACCTTCGTGGATGGAAGAACGCCAGGTGGAATGATCCATTGCAGCAAGTTCCCACGTGTCTGGGTTGATGGCAAACGCTTTCAGTGAGGCTTTCAGTTTGTCTTTGAAGCGTTTCTTTTGCCCACCGTGGGACCACTGGCCATAATGGAGCTCGCCATAGAAGAGTCTCTTTGGCAGTCTTTCGTCTGGCATTCGGACCACGTGCCCTGCCCAACGAAGCTGGGACTGCATCAGGAGTGTGAAGATGCTGTGGAGACCCACCTTGGTCAGTACCACTGTGTCTGTTATTTTGTCCTCCCACTTTATGCCGATGATCTTCCTGAGGCTTGTTGAATGAAAGTGATTAAGCTTCCTAGCATGGCGCTGATACACAGTCCATGTTTCACACGCATATAGCAGTATGGGGAGCACCACCGCCCTGTTCACTTTCAGCTTGGTCTGGATGGTAATGCCTCTTCTGTTCCAGACATTAGGGTACAGCCTGTAAGTATAGAATTTGTCTCAGTAACATATATACATGTATATAATTATTCTCAGTAACAAGTAGACATGTATAGAATGAGTCTCAGTTACAAAGCATTAAATACAATAATTATTATTCACTTTATTAAGTATATTAAAGATTAAATTTAAATTTTTATTTAACAGCCCTCCTTTTTAAATCCTTTATATTAACTCGTGGTGTCTGCGGCCGACCGACCTTGTCGCCAAAATTTTTGATCGATTTTTAACCCACTTTCTCGTAAGCCAGCGAGCTGAAATTTTGCAGGCAGTTTCGTACCGATAATAAAAAAAATGTATCAAAATTTCAGATCGATCGCATGTACCGTAATTAAATTATTGATTTTTTAGATTATTTTATTTATTCCTATGTGTCATGCTATTTTTTGAGATAGAGCGTCGCGGTGCGTATTATATTGAACAACCTTTCTGTCGCGCAATAAGGTGCGTATTTTATTGACAGCACTTTTTATAAACATATTTCTGATCGGTGCGCATTATATTAAACACGTTTAACGACACAACTGCAATTTTGTATTTTTGGATGGTCTTGCGCTGCGTGTTATAATGAACATTCTTTTAGTTACGTCTCATACGTAAAGGATTTATAGTCAAAAACTTGGTTTTTTACGGGGTTGTTTTTTATAAATCCTTTATATTAACTCGTGGTGTCTGCGGCCGACCGACCTTGTCGCCAAAACTTTTGATATATTTTAACCCACTTGCTCGCAAGATAGCGAGCTGAAATTTTGCAGGCAGTTTTGTACCGATGATAAAAACAATGTATCAAAATTTCAGATCGATCGCATGTACCGTAATTAAATTATTGATTTTTTAGATTATTTTATTTATTCCTATGTGTCATGCTATTTTTTGAGATAGAGCGTCGCGGTGCGTATTATATTGAACAACCTTTCTGTCGCGCAATAAGGTGCGTATTTTATTGACAGCACTTTTTATAAACATATTTCTGATCGGTGCGCATTATATTAAACACGTTTAACGACACAACTGCGATTTTGTATTTTTGGATGGTCTTGCGCTGCGTGTTATAATGAACATTCTTTTAGTTACGTCTCATACGTAAAGGATTTATAGTCAAAAACTTGGTTTTTTACGGGGTTGTTTTTTATAAATCCTTTATATTAACTCGTGGTGTCTGCGGCCGACCGACCTTGTCGCCAAAACTTTTGATATATTTTAACCCACTTGCTCGCAAGATAGCGAGCTGAAATTTTGCAGGCAGTTTTGTACCGATGATAAAAACAATGTATCAAAATTTCAGATCGATCGCATGTACCGTAATTAAATTATTGATTTTTTAGATTATTTTATTTATTCCTATGTATCATGCTATTTTTTGAGATAGAGCGTCGCGATGCGTATTATATTGAACAACCTTTCTGTCGCGCAATAAGGTGTGTATTTTACTGACAACACTTTTTATAAACATATTCCTGATCGGTGCGCATTATATTAAACATGTTTTACGACACAACTGCAATTTTGTATTTCTGGATGGTCTGGCGCTGCGTATTGTAATAAACATTCTTTTAGTTGCATCTCGTACATAAAGGATTTATAGTGAAAAACTTGGTTTTTTACGGTTTTTTTTATTTCAAAATAACATTGTATTAACATATAAGATATGCATTAAAATTGGATTTCCCGCAAACTACGCACCAGCAAGAACCATTACTGACGTATAATAAAATAAAATACATTTGATAAAACAGAATGGGCAAATTACATATTCGATCTACCTTTTTACTAAAAGAAAAGTTTATAAACTTTTAATTTACAATTCAATGAGACTAATTAGTATTTTTGTGTTGTTTAAATGTTTCTTTGAATGTAACATAATAATATATGTACATATAAAATTGGAAGAACAAATTGTATCATTAAATCGTATTAATATCAAATTATGAAAACTATGAAATGCATACTTTTACTTTACAACATATGCTTTTCTAACAATTTAAGCAGCAGTCGACCTATTTCACCAAATTCTTTCGATAGAAAGCCAATCTATTTTATCAAAGTGGCATGCCACTTGATTTCGTTCTCTACAATAAGGGATACAATGTAAATGAATAGTAACACATTAGTATAGTTTTGAAAACTTATATCACTGTTTATTGCTAAAGTAATTTAAGGTGTAGAATAGTATGAGATTTCACTCATTTGCACATACGCTTACACGCTAAATATTACTCTATTGTTTTAAAAAAGCTATAAGATAAAAACTTACAAGAATGCACGTTATAAAACACACCATTCACAAGAACAACTTTTTTAAAATCCCATAACCTCGTGGCAGTAGGGGGTTTTATTAAAACTTTCTCGTGGCTTGGTAGACCTTAGCGGCGCCCATCTCCTCTCCAGGCCAGCGGAGGACTTTTTAAGCGATAGTCATTCATAAACATTTTGATTGTGGCTTTAACATAGCTCGATCCCACGCCCCTCAGGTTGTGAGGCGACGCACTATTGACTTTGCTATCCAGCCGCCAACACCGAGCACAAACACCTAAAGTGGCAATAAGAACATGTAGTATTGCAGTCAGGAGAACCTCAAAGGCAGGGGTCTCTACCTCAATTTGCCCGGGGGCCACATAGGGCTGTCAATTTTGTTGAAAAAAGCTGCCCGGGTACCCGTGAAAATTTCGAACGGGTACCCGGGTTACCCGTTCTAAACTAAAACGTCGCATAATTTTGCCCGTCATTATCGCTATACAATGCAACCTAGCCACCATCCATGCACTTCATTTCACATATTATTAGTAGCCAACAGCTTACTTCCCGCAACATACTATTACTAAAGCACTACAATTAACTATAATACAGTCAAAACTTTTATTCAATTCCTGCTGTAAATGCATCCGTCATACTCATAAATGATAGTAAACTGAACATGCAAACAAAATGTCAACAGCAATGACGTAACGTTCAGTGTCATACCTTGAATGTTAATATCCACTTGGCGTCGGTAGTCGATGCTAATGGCGATGAAGGACGCAATACTGCGGTAAATCCTAAGTGATCGTGCTTTGGTCAGTGGTACTGCTTTTGATGACACCAAAAGATTGCTGACATTGGGTGGATCGGCGTTTTGTTTATAAATATCAATTTATGAATTGCGTTCAAATGTCGTTTTATCGTGTTGGGTTGCCACCCTTCACAGACACAATTTAATTACAATGGTTGCATTTTGCCCTGTCGCTGTCAACTTGATTGGCCTGATTCTACACGATGTCTAACCCATCTTGTTAATTTTGTGTGTATTATTAATATCAATTTTTGGGCTAGGCAAACACATGTTAATGAACGCAAGAAACACACGCGAATGCAAGGGCTGTGGGTTATAGCAGTGCTTCTCAAAGTGGGGGTCCGCGGAAGTTATCAAGAAAGGAGAGAAAAATATAATTATAATAATATTAAACTATATAATCTGCAATTGTCACGCAAGTAGTGTCTGTCAGTCCTGACGCTACTAATTTTAGACATCATGGAAAACGAAATTACTGCACCAATGCATCAAAAGGTGTGCAAATTAAAGATGCGCTGTAAAAAAAAATTATATGACGTCATTGTGTTCGCTCATATTTTAATTTTGGAAAAGGGATCAATGTAAAAAGAGGATTAGATGATGGTTAATTATAAAATAAACAAAAACAAAGGGGCGCCATAGGCGCCCTACAACCCCTATTATAAAATACTTTGTGTACATTTCAGAAAGTTTAATATTTCGTATTTATCAAAAAAGGACAAGTTAGTTTGGCTTTTGAAAATGGTCGGCGCCGTAGGCTCCCTACAAAATTGCATTTTTTATAAAATAAATAGATTTCAGCTGAAAACTTCCGTCATTCTTGACGGGTGATACGCTAGTAATGTATAATTGCTATCAATAATACTAACCCTATAAAATTTGTCATTTTTGACAATAAGCAAATAAATAAAAGAAATAAAAGGAAATAAAATAAAATGAAATTTAATACATTTCGCTACCATGTAAGTACAGGGAAAATAGTGCACCGGTTCCTGGTGCAATGGAAAAAATTCCTGCCGGTCCACAATACAAAAAAAATTGAGAAGCACTGGGTTATAGGAGGGAAGAGAGGAGAGGGGGGGGGAGAGTAGAAAAAACGGCATTAGATAGATAGCATCAATCGGTGACCCACTGTCGGCTATTTCAAAGCAAAGTTCGTTTCAAAGCAAGGGAGTTTGAATGAACAAAAAACAAACACAGCATCTTTCATCTCTGTGCAGTCCATCCTCACAGCCGACGTCTTACCCATCTTACACTGTTAGTATCTATTTAATTTATTAAATTTAAATACTGACGACCTTGTACGCATTATTAACATCAGTTTTTCTAGGTCACCACGTGTTAATGAACACAAGAAGTGCAGGGGGTTTGGGTTATGGGAGTGAAGGGAGGAGATCGGGGTAGATAAACACATTAGCTAGTATCAATCGGCGTATTTCAAAGCAAAGTTAGTCAAAGCAAGTGTGTGTTTTTTTATTAACAAACACAGCGTCTTTCGTCTCTAAGCAGTCCATCCTTTTTTTTGGCAGAGGACTTTTGTTTTCTTTATATGATTCTTTTAAATAACTTTTTTTTTAGTGTGTTGTGCGATTTCTGTTTCACGTTGAGAGAAAAAAAGATATATCTAAATACATTGTATTTGTTGGGACCGTATTTTATTTCCCGATAAATTGTTTCGCAAGCCACAATGTAATTACAAATAGCCACATGGGAGGCGAAGTTTGGCCTACGGTTAATATAGACATAGAAGCCATATTTTCACGGGTACCCGAGCGGAATTTTACTACCCAGGTAATCACATGGCAACGGGTACCCGGGTCCCGGGTACCCGTTGACAGGCCACATGCGTCAGAGTCTGAGTGATGCTGGGCCGCATCAAGTTAATACAAAAAAAGTACAACTGTTCAGAATCCCCCATCTTTATTCATTATTATTTATTAAAGGTTCAAACATTGGCTAAACTGATAGCACTCTTGCTGCCTTTGCTATACCTACTGTTCGTTGCTGGAAGAGACCTGGCTGCGTTTCCCCTTGCACAGCTGAAGCACATTTGGCTTGAGGGAGGAAGCAGTCGAAGTCCTCAGTATAGCTTGAAGATTATCATCACTGAGTTTTGACCTGTGCTTGGATTTATTGAAGTTCATGGTGGAGAACAGCTTTTCACACAGGTATGTGCTCCCAAAAGGGGGCATAGTCTGGCTGAACATTCTTTAAAGTTCAGGTAAGTTTGGGGACGATTCTCTCAAAAAATGTCCAAGCTTGTCTGCTTTCCCTTCACCTCCATGAAATTAGCTTTCAGATGAGAGTCGCACTACAAGTCGATGAGTTCAAACTGCAACACAGGGGGGGGGGCATCTTGGACATCGAAAAAAAAAGTGTCAGCAAATATTTTAAAAGTGTATCTGTGATTCTTAAAGTCTGCAAATCGGTGATCAAATTCTTCCTGTAGCTTTTCAATGGCATCAATATATTCCTCACCATCGAATGGCATGTCCACATCCACGAGTGCCTTGCATGCTGGGAAATGGCTGAGGATTTTCTAAGAGAGCTGGGCTTTCCATAAAATAAGTTTTGTGGAAAATGCTCTCACATTTTCATAGACAGCACTGACAAGCTGCTCCTGTCCTTGTAACTTCTTGTTCAGTACATTCAGCTCCTGTGTGATGTCAACAAAAAAAGCTAAGTCCATGAGCCATTTTGAATCACTTAACACAGGAACATCCATCCCATCGTTCTCTACGAAAGCTTTCACTTCTGTTCTCAACTCAAAAAATCTCTTCAAGCAGGTTCCCCAGCTGAGCTAACGCAACTCAGTAAAGTAGAGCACATCCTTATATTATATGTAGACTCTATTTCCTCCAAAAAGATCGAAATTGCCTGTGCTTTAAGCCCCTAGATCTAATACGGTTGATGCATTTCACAATGGTAAACTTGAGGCATTTCCTGCACAGGGCATGCTGCTGGATAATACACCCTCCTCTTCTTGTTTATTTTTTTGAACAAGTGCAACCAGTCCATTTTTCCTCCCTGTCATTGAAGGTGCTCTGTCTGTTGCTATTCCAGCAAACTTCTGCCATGTTAAACCGGCATCCTCAAAGGCATTACACAACTATCGGAATATGTCCTGAGCAGTGGTCTGACCATGCATTGGCATCACTGTGAGCAACTCCTATATCACTTCAAAATTGTCATCAATACAACGGATACAGATTGCCAGTTGTGTAGTGTCAGTGATGTATGTGCTTAGGAAAACAAGGGTACCCTTCCAAAAATCCAAATATATTTGGGTTTTCAGAAACCTAAGCTAATGTTCTAAATTACAATTTTCAAAGGTCCTAGTAAAACATTTTTTTCTATTTGATTCGTGACATTTAGAACATCGGCCGTAAACTTGGCCAGAATTATGT
Source organism: Ampullaceana balthica (assembly GCA_944989445.1). Taxonomy (NCBI): domain Eukaryota; kingdom Metazoa; phylum Mollusca; class Gastropoda; family Lymnaeidae; genus Ampullaceana; species Ampullaceana balthica. The sequence continues at coordinate 141,141 of CALYLW010001327.1, read as the reverse complement.
TCTTTTTTAACAATCAATTGCCTAAAAATATCGGGAATAACTGATCGAATCAATTTAGAAATATGTAATGTTGGCAGCGGACAAGGCTGAAACTGAGCTAGATCAATATAAACCAATTGATCAAGAGATTCTCCAGAAGTGGTTACTATACACAATGACGAAAAGACACACTTTTGAGTTCTCAGCAAAGTCCCAAATACTCATGAAGTTCGTGTGAATATAATATTTTACATTTTATGTAATAAAAAATTAACCTCATTAAAATTACACTTTTTCTACCGCTTACAATGTCAGTTTAGTGAGGCGGAATAGTTAACACAAATGTAATTCTTTTCGTGATGAATGGATACATTTCCTCGACGAGTAACAAAGGCATTTTTAAGCTGTTATACTGTTTTAATGTTATAGACATTTTACTGACTCCGAAAACACATTGTCGAGGACACTGTTACGGCTCATTGTGAATTTCCTAATATTTAATGTTTATGCTAGTATGTTGCGCGGTGTGTATTATATTGAACACACCTTTAGTTACGACGCGGTGTTAGGAGATATGACGCGTGATAGCGATTGTGAAAAAGTGACAGTTGTGAGTCGACAACTAGTGACACCATGGATGTTGTTGTGAGTGGAAGCAAATTGTAATAGGCTAGAAACATTAAATGTATATATAGTTCGGCATATCATGGTGATCATACACATACTAGAACACACATTTTAACAATATATAAATAAAACAAAATTGAAAAAGGCTATAGAAATATATATATATATATATATGTATTTATGTATGTATGTGTGAGTGTGTGTGTATAGGAAGATGGGAATAACTTGCTCTGTGATCTATTTATTTTTCTTTATGAGGCATATTTGCTAAACATATTGACCTTAATCTCTCGCCCAAAGCGATCTGATCCTGCCGCAGAAAGTAGTCGATATGGCTGGTGGTGTGGTTGGATGCAGTGGATGACAAAGAAGTCGTATGTGTCTCGACATGTTCTTAAACCTCCACCATCATTTGCTGATAATCGCACCTTACCTGTTGGCTTATAGAAGATCCTGCGTGCAGGTACCAAAATCAGTCTTCACCAGTTAGATAGACATATCTCTTTTCACCGTGTTTTGTATCAAATTGGTCACCCTCATCATGTTTAGCTGGTCAGTTGAGACCATTTACCACGATGTTGCTGCTGTGTATGCTACAGATATTTGGATCTCAGGGTAAGAGCTGGTTGCCAGTAAAGGGGGGAAATTACCACAAAAGGATTGCGACTGATCAGCAAGCAGTAGTACTTTTCGTTCCATGGACCCCCCATTTTACAATCATTTGCACATCAAAAGCGTATTCTCTGTTCACCATTATATCCCGTTTTAATCATAATAAAGTTTAATTATAATATCCGTATAAAGTCAAATTATAAAGGTATATACCAAATAATTATCAGATTAAACAACACAAACACACAAATTTTCTATATTTATCTTCCACATTATTTTGGTTCCTATTCATTGGCTGAATAAAATAGTTCCCAGAAATCTCCAGTTTCAAATAATTAATAAGAAAAATTCCATTGTAGAATTTCGTAGCATTTTATTTTTAAATTCGATGTTTGAAAAAAATAGTCTTTAAATATAACACGTGTCCAAGTTAGTTGAAAGAAAAGTATCGATGTACACATATTTTAAACGGGAAGTTTAACTTATTTAAAATGAATCTAAATGTTAATAGGATACTACACTGTATTTATTTGAAACTAAATACGACCCACGGCGTAGCATGCGCCGCCGGCTTGCTCATAAATAGGGCAAAGGAAGGGGGGGGGGTGAACGGACACAAACATCAGCACAAAGAAATCAGAACAACATGGGGGAACCGCAGACTAAAGCAAATAGTGTCTGTCTCCAGACATGCGCACTGCAGTTGAGCTACAGCCACCCCCTGCACCACCCTCACTTCCCAATAAAACAAAAAAAAACCAACAAATGCGCTTGCTAGACACTAGCGAGTGTAATTCGTTATGCTTGCTTGCTTGCGTGTTTTGCTTGCCCTAATATATAACGCATAATTTATATATATTTTGAAGTAACGATTAATATTTGTTACAACCCATCAAGCAAAAGAAAAATAATACAAGGTACAATAAATGAGTGTGGCGTAAAGTCCATTAACGATTTTTTGTGCTATGAAACCGTTACAGAGTCCAAATAGTGTCATGTATTGAAATTATCAATAAGTAGAAAGAGCAAACAAGTCCCTACCTTCTTGGTCTAGCTATACTAAACATATCATTAGTGACTATATTTTACAAATATTGTCACTAACATATTTTTAAAAAAACAATTTACGGAACCATCTGATGTGGTTTTGTTGAGGCAAAACCATAAAATAGTGTGTGGTAATTTTAATGAAATTGTTTTGTTTGTTTGGTAACGCATTTGTACGAATTCTTATATTTAAATGTTTTGTTTGCAAATGGTAACATGGTTAATGAGAAAAAAGTTCACGTAGGGATTATGCGCAAAATGTTGGGATTTTTAGTGAAAATGTGAATTGTATTTGAGTGAATGTCGTCAACAATTAGCATAACTAAACAAAATATACTCAATATACTCAATGACTCAAATGTTTTAATAAGTTTGTATCAGTGCTCATTGATTTCCTTCAACATTACAATTCAACTATCATATTTTTGCTATGGACAATTTGGACGGAGCTTTTATCAGAGCTCATTATTTGTTAATGAACATACTGCGTAATGTCAAAGTTAATGAGTTTGTTCCAAAAAGAAAGTAACGCTGGGTGGGATTTCCGGTAAAAAGAAAACTTTTTACATTTAAATGTTATTGGTTATGAGCAGGATTATGTGCTTAAAATGGAAAGAGTCAAATTTAATATGTATTGAAAAAGTGACATTTTGACATTTTAAAATATTGTTTGTAGTTGGCTGCCCTTAAATGTAGCTATCTTTCAATCCATCACTTAAAACATATTCACGTGCCCATACATTCCTATATTTTGAATTCATGTTTAAATACATCAGATATTCTTTTATCTTATGAAAAACTGGTACATTTTATCCGTGTATTCTATCTAATCAACACTAATAAATCTAGCAATACATGTCTAAAAATTAGAACCAAATATTATATTTTCATGAAAGTTTTCTTTTCTATTTCCATTATTTTTATCTTACACACAAATAGTTCACAGTTTACCCCAGTGTCGCACAAAGATTTTTATCTTACCATCTAATTGTACATCTGTTCAACACAATATATATTATCTGATCATCTACTTATTTAATTAACAATTAAATACCATATCCCGTCAACTATTCATGTATCATCATATAACCATCACTAACAAATACATCTCAATATCTGCTTCGAACAAATTATCGAAATCTCACCAACCACAACTAAAAGGCGTATATCTTTAATACATCTTTTTAAACGAAATTTTATGCTTCTGTCCCGAGACGGTAATACATATTGAGTTAAAAACCACATCATTGTTGTTAAATTAGCGGAAATGTGTTGTTTATTCTACAAGAGCGTCTGATGAAATTTCTAATTTACATGAGGGTCGAAATAATATCCATGACAACCAGAAGTCAGTCGGACATACTGAAATACACTCCGCACATTTTTGCTTTTAATAAACACCCTTGTTCAGGTAATATGTATATGTATAGCGAAGTAAGTAGTTCGCTCGTATCACAAGCTGAGGTGCATGGGATCTAGCCCTCACTAAGGCCACATTATAAAGATTGATATATGACTATCGCTAAGAAGCCCTCCGCTGACCTGGAGAGGAGATGGGCGCCACCCCAAGTCTACCAAGCTCCGAGAAAGTTTTAACGGAAACATTAGAACCCCTTACGACCAAAGGGTTATGGGTCACACACAACAAATGTATACATATACATATATGTATACTTGCAATAAATAAATTGATGGCAAAGTTTGCATTCCAGCTAAAATAATCTACCAATCATGGTGTAGGCAGAGTTTCATTTTAAGTTTTAAAGTTCAAATAATGAATTAAAGCGCTTACGATGACATCAAATAAATTCAGTTTCGACAGAATAATATTATATTTATAGAAACACAACTTTTTTTTTATTTTACTTTTTAAAAAAATATTTTACCATTGCAAAAGGACTAATTTTCAATACTATTTCTTTGCATCAAGTTGCATGTAAGTGAATTTAAAAGTTAAAATTTCTTATTTTTTTAAAATTATTAGCCACGTTTTATAAAACATTTCATAATTTATAATTTATTTAATGTTCATAGTTAGCATTTAATACAAGAAAAATAATATTGAACTTTCTTAAAATACGTGTAGAATATATTTCTTTTTGTTAGAGCCAACAAATATTTACTAACTTCATGTAAAGTAAGAAATTACATGTGCCTTATCCCCGCTTGCACATAACTCCATTCACAGTTAAAGAGCTTTTTAAATAATTTGGAAACAATTTTAGGCTTCAGTGGTGCTATGACTATCCTTTATTAAGACTAATAAAATTAAATGTTTATACTATTAATATTTGATGGTATAAGTTTAGCTTTTATTTGAGCACAAACGCTTTAATCATTTGATTTTATTTTTTTTTAAATATATACTTAGTATTATTATTTTATTACATTCATTTATTGTTTCAATACTATTTAATTATCATAATATACACATCAACTGTGTTGATTTGTAAATTAAATGTGAATATAAAATGTCTGAAATCGTGTGTGTGACAATTTTACAAAGCATTCTTAAATAAAGCTTTCATTATCTTTATAGACCTCTTAATAAAGGATAAAAATGCAAACTGTATGTAAAGAGAACATAAAATAATGAAGAAGAATAATTGTACTTTAAAGCTTGGCTATCATGTGCAAGCTGTGCTTTGTCAATGACTGCTCCCTATCAGGACACATGCGCAGTGCCATATGGCTTTCTTTCAGTCTTGTTACATCACTTACAGCACTTTCTTTGACCACCTCGGGCGCTATATCCATCTGTAAACTCAACATAGAATAGATTATTTTCTAACTGATGGTCTGGAATGCAAACTACGTGCGCTGCACAATGTAGTTGGGACCGCATCTACCGCTTTGGTCTAAAAGTAATACACAAATTATTAGAACCAATTTTAATACAATTAATTCTGATACATTAAACAACCCCGTTTTCGAAATAACAAATATCGTTACGCTAACGCAAACATAAAAGCTACTGTGGGCCATTAGTATTGACATTCTTTTCCATTGTAAGCAGGGCCGTCTTAACGCATAGGCCCGTTGGTCATTTGGTCGGGGGCCCACGAGCATAGGGGCCCCATGCGAATATGTTGTAGGGTTTTAACAACAATTTTGTTGAAATTAGTTTAGTGACAATAACATAAACAATGCATTATTTTTAATGCTATCAACCATAAATTATGTTTTCTTCCTGCGGGTGAATGGGGGTAGCATTCTTTTTTGTTCAGGGTCCCTGTCAGGGTATGAGAATCACTGCGAATGATTGTTGTGAGATTGTTGTGAGATTGTTGTGAGCCAGTGTGTGAGTCGGCTCAAGGCGTGCGTGACAAGAGTTCACTTGTCAATAATGATGTAATTGTATTCACCCGGTATGCAAGTTAGAGAGCCGTGTTGTGGTATAAATGGGTGTGTGAGACAGAGAGGAGAGAGACGTATGAAGACTGACGAGTGCGGAGGTCCATAGCCCTTCTTAGGGCTGGACATTTAGTATAGAAGCGATGGAGTGATCGAGTGTAGTTCGACTAGCTGGTAACACATCGAGGTGTGCTCGAGGTTACAGCAAAGTGTACGCACTTAGGAGTAAGGTCCTTGTGAAAGGATTACGTTTGTGTACCTGAAGCTATTGATGTACATATGTTGCTGACTAATAAAGATTATATGATCCATTGACAAGAGTCGAGACTTGTCTCCTTTTATCCAGAACCCAGCACGCAACAGTCCCAACACTACTTCTTTGCCCGGGGGCCCAAAATTGTGTAAAGACGGCTCGGGTGGTAAGTTTAAATGCTTCTGTTAGAAGAGTTGTAAATAACATTACGATAATTTGGTCGTAATGCATTTTATAATCGTAATAAAATGCAGTTAATTATAATTAATATGATAATACAGATAGAGGCATGGAATATGCACATAACACGTCTATTCCTTTGTGTCGCGTTCGATAGTGGGCAATGATTCCAGTAACATTTTCTGTTCTGTCCTGTGGTAATATAGTGAATAAAGGCTTTAGTTGCAAGGGTGGAAAAAAAGAACATGGACATGTAGAGATTGTGGTAGTAATACATACACCCGAAATAAAATAAAAATAGTTAGTGAAGATTTATATGATAATAAAACTACTGTATATTCACAAAAAAACAACTATTTATTTATGTTAGCGTAGCGTTAATTTGAGCTCATTGATTAAAAAATAAATTTCTGTTTTATGTTTAACTTTTTTTGTGTTTTTGGTCTCTTCTAGTGCAGTTTGTCTTGAACCTCGTTAATTTGTTAATGATATTACTGTAAAATATCAACACCCATAAAATGAGAATCTTTAATGATGTGTGCAAACAACGAGCGTGGCTTTGGGCGTGGACCACATTGATGACTGGACACGTCACATTCTAATTGTTCTAAACGCAGAATATGATTACAATGTTCTAAAAGTCGTAATAAAATGTCAGTGGGATGCGCCTTAGTGACATTTCAGATAATGATTTTTGTGTGTCCTTTTGCACCTCAGTAAATGCTCCTGTTTTTGTTTTAGTTTTATACTAAAAAAAAATACATATTTACCAACGCATAAAACAATCCTAAATTTTCACTCACCAAATTAACTCATCCCAAAAACTTGAAATAAAGTTCTACATTCTGTTAGCAACTATTATATTTTTATCAACTCATAACTCTCATCAACCGACTTTATATCATCTTAGTTTGATACATTTTACACGCTTTTATTTAAGTCACAATGTTTGTATGTTGTATCCATCCACCCTTCCTTCCATCCTTCCTTCAAAACTTGAAACGTAAAATTATACCACTTTTGATGGTTCTAGAGGTCTAAAAAATTTACCACAGATAGATCTTGGATGACAATGCATTGTATCAAAATTTCAGATCGATCGAATGTAGCGCATTAAAATTATTGCACTTTTAGTTTTTAGTTTTTGTCTATTTAAAATGTTATCACTTGCGTCAATGAACCATGCCTCAATTCGCCCTAGAGGGATACAATTATTATAACTTTAAAAAGTACTGTCAACATCATGTCTTGCTGGCAGAAATATAAGCGTGATCGATTGCCGACATGGGGGTACGAGGTTCAATTTTCAGTTAAGGGAAAAAATTTTTTTTTGTATTATTACATATTTAGTGCAATTTCTATATGTAAATAAAAGCGTGTCCTTTTTAAAAAAAGATTTTTTTTTACATTTAACTTATTATACTTAGGGTCCGTCTATACATAGAGGCAGTCCATACATGACGGCACGCAATTTAGGCTGATTTTTCATCCCACTCGTCGCACGTCGTCACAAAAATTTAGACCCACACTATAATAATACGTCACAAGGCTACCTCCACCCAAAAAAAAACAACATAAAAATACTTTTTCTTTTTGAAAGTGAACATTTTTAAAATTACTTTTTTGTCATTTAAGTATTTATTTAGTGTAAGCCTGTATTCTTATATGGTAACACTCATGAAGTCATGTAAAAAGTCATTACACAATTTATAGGCAATTTCCTATAGTTAAGTGGAACTTTTTGATTAAAGTTTCCTGTTTTGACCTTACGTCAGAATTCTTAAACTCAAAACACAAATCGGCTAGTGAATGCATATTTTCAAATATAGTCATGATGCCCCTGTTGGCCTTGACATTTTCCCAAAATGCTAACGTGACTAATCCCAAGTAAAGCCCCAAATGAAACTACTGCACCGTAAAATAAAAATAATTAGTGACTAATTTCTCATCCTATGGCATTATCACTGGGTTATATCAGATTCTAACAAAGTTAAAGCAGTTTTTAAAAAAAATCACTTGCCTTAGGTGTGTTGAACGTGTTGATAAATTACGTTGACGTATTATACAATTTGATTTTTACGTAACAAACAATGCGGATTTTATTATATATCGTTTTCTTTAATTTAATGTTATGTTAAATTGTTGAAACAAATCTAATTTCAAATTTTTGCAGTTGATTGCAATGTTTACATGTTAACATACGAAAACTAAAATGTTTTACTGTGTGTAGTAAAACATTATAAAATTACCGGTATTTACAGACAAGTCAATCATATTTTAAAATATGTTTTACTTTGTGTAATAAAACATTATACAATTACCAGTATTTACAGACAAATCAATCATATTTTAAAATAGGTTAAAAGAAATGCAGGAATACGTAAACATATTTTTTAATTTTTTTTCATTTAACTGATGCATTTCTTCCTCAGGAGGGAGACATTTAAGGAGAGACACAATTAAATTAAAAACAAGAAGCACTAACTCAGAAATGTATCCAACTCTATGCATACAAAGAGACAATAGTTTCCACCAAAAAAAGTATTTTCTAAAACTACAGAGACATCTGACACACATTTTGGGTTGGGAGGGGAGTAGGAGCCTACAGCGTGCTTCTAGCCTGAACAAGCAAGGGAAACCAACACAGTTCCAATATTAAAAATTAAAATGGAATGCATAACAAAATATAAACCATGCTTAAGCGTAGGGCGCAATAATTATCAATAAAGAATACGCCTCTGTGTTTTATATATGATAAGGTCAATCCTATCAGTATGTCATGATGTGTCAAGAAAAAAAAATACGCTGTAGAGATTAAAAGCGAACAAAAATACGATCTTTACACTTTTCCAGCAGAGAGTCTAAAAATAATTTTGATTGTCATCATGGTTTTGTGTTGTCCCACCACGATTCAATGACTATCAAGGGGGTCAGCCAATTATTTTGCAACACTATGCACCCAACCTTAATGTTTAAAATAAAGGCAGCCTTCAAAATCATTTCAGTTAATGGGCGAACATTTACATTTACAAATATTACATTTCATGTGACTTTTTTCCTAGTCAAATTCACTTACCGTAGAGTTGCAAGTGAATTTGTAACTTGAATTTTGAACTTATGCATATGTATGTATATAGACTGAAGCGATTTGTGTTTAAATAAAACGGTTAAATTTATCGTGAAACTCGTAATTTTATCAGATTAAATACATGTGTACTTATTTGAATTATCGATATAATCGTTTGGCACTATGTCGAGACGCCTGATTTTTATAACGTTTGTTTTCTGCAGTTAGCACGTAAGTAAATTCATTACATGATATAATTATTTATATAATTCTTAGCACCAGCTTTTAATGTTTTCATAATCCATATTTTGTTTTAAGATTTCATCGACCACCTTGAGAACTTATTATTTACAGAAATCACATACAATTTTAAATATTCGTTAACAATTCTAAAGTATAGGGCAATTAATAGGGACATTATTATTATCGTATACAATTGTCTGTAAGTCTTTTTTATGCTTAATTCACGGTCATTTTTCTATCAACAATTATGAAATATGCTATGACCCTACATAAAAGAAAATGGTAAATCTTGAAAATTAAATTTTTGGAAAGTAATGATTTTTGTGACATGTTAATGATCCTGGAAACAATGTCCATTAACTTTCCTTTTTTAATTTTTTAAAAAGATCACAAAAAACAACAGACAAAAATACTTTGATTAATTTTAATTCGCATTCTTTAAGATCATATGAATTTACCGTCAACTAGTGGTTGGAAGTTTTATTTTTCTATCATAATCAAACTAAACTGGTTAGAGTAATCATAACAACATCGGCGTTTTGCCTTATTAACATGAAATTTGATTGGTCATCAACGTCAAACTGTTTGATAACGTACCTATAGATATACTAGCATTACAGGTAAATAAGGATGCATGAATTTTATAGAAACTAGCACTGACCGTGTATAGATGTACTACATTTTTTTAAATTCATGTTTACGGCTAAAGTTTCTAGACTTTAATAAGAGAAAATGCAAAAATGTCCTTTTCTACTCCATATCTACTTATATATAAAGATAAAAGTATTTTTGTTTCCGGTTTTGGGTCGAAAATGTTTTTATATGCATGGTTTGGTGGAACCCAAGCAAACTTGACATATAAAAGAATCATAATCTGGAATTGAAATTTACAGGGCTATTAAACTACACACAAAGTACTAGTTGGGGATTCAGGTGTTTAGGGCCCATTTTTTAATTATTTTATTTTATATTGGAGCTCTTATTAGGAAAATATAACTATGCTACAAAATGGGTGGATGGTTTGATCTTGGGAATTGTGTTTATACATTTGAAATGTTTGTGCACATTTGAGATTGCACATGCAACTCGTCCTGAACCATGCCAGATAGAGGGTTCGGGGCTTTTGAAAATATGCTAAGGAGGTCCCAAGGATGTGAAACGGCCAAAAAAAATTGCGAAACGGTTTACTGGATTTCCCGGAAATTAATACCAAAAAAAAAGAAAAAATACTCCGTATTTTGTCAATTTCTCGCCAACCATAACATCTATCGGGTTGAAACAAACGCAAAACAATAGCTAATAATATTTAGAACAATGTTGGATAAGAAATTTTTGAAAAATCTATTTCCGTTAGACTTCCATAATTTAAGCAGCAATTTGTAGAAAGCACTTGTTTTGTTTAGTTTTAGAATTATTGATTTGAAGTGAATTTTAATGTCACCTAGAATGATATTTAATGAGGTTTTCCCGCTTTGTGCATGCTAATGTTAGACTGGTGTGTGGTTCGCATAATAATGACACTTTCTTGGCGTGACGCAGCCTGAGGGATATGACGTTACATTTTGTTTAGTTTCAGAATTACTTATTTGAATCGACTTTTAATGTAATCTAGAATGATTTCTCTTGAATAAAAAAAATCGGACGTCCTTGTTGGAAATTTCGTTTCATACTCATTCGAGTTTTTATTACTTGTTACAGCTCCAATTAGTTTTAAAGTAGACGTTTTCATGCTTGGTATTTTAGCCCGTTTAATAGAAAATGAAACACTTTTGACTTTGATAGTTGCATATAAATTAATAATCAAAATCAAATATTTATGTTAATAGTTGTTGCTATGAATGTTGGTTATATAACTTACACATTTATTGTATTTTAGTTCCAATGAAAATTATAATTTAAAAATAAATTATACATTTGAGACATTTTAATGTATTTATTTAATTAAATCTGATTGTCTCAATAGATAACTCCATAAAGGCCAAAGATTGGAACTGTGAAGAAGGACACATCAACATTGCATTGATTTATGATTGTCGATATAATTTACAATGGCAACAACATTTCTTCACTCAATTTCTGTACAGTTTTAGACCTTTCAAGTGGATAAGGAAACAATACAAGGCGGGTAATAAAAAGTATTCTTTCAATCTCTCTCTGATGACATACCGCTCAACAGAGATGGTAACGTTTGAGAGACTATCTCAGAAAAACTTCACCCAAACGAAATTTAACGAATCTATATTACAAATAAACGCATCATCCTGTACAGGACATTTGTATCTTCAAAACATATTTAATGAAACAAGGAATGTTTTTATTAGTGCCCATAGTGTTCAGCGTAAACTTGCCTTATTTATCTTGGATCAAAACATAACCGATGAAAAGTCTGATTATGACGTGTCTCATTGGCTTGAGAGCGAACAAAGTCTAAATGATGAGATCAGAAGAATGTTTATATTTATCAACCCCAAAGTAACCCTTAAGCAGACAGGATTGTATTCAATAACTAAAAATACCTTAAAAAACACAACAGATGCAGTACGAATAAGCATGGCAACAATTTGCAACCGCTGCAATTCAAAATATAAACTATACAAACACAATCATAAATGTTATTTTGTGAAAAATGTGTATAAAAAAATGACCAAAAGAGGAGCGATTGCAAAATGTGATTCATATCGATTTAAATCACATTTACCTTACTTGAAAACTAATGGAGAATTCCTATACGTCACATCTGTCTTAAATACACTTTTCAAACCTTTGATTATCCAAAAAGAAAGGTGTATGAATGGAAGTCTGCAGCGCTGTAAATGCCTTCCATTGCTCGATAGCAAGAGAAATAATACAGGATTTAAAAATGAAAATAATTGTGTTACAAAATAGATTCAAGAAATTATTTCAAGCGTAGCCTTAGAGTGTTTATCGATCTCACCGTTCGTTTGAAAAATAATTCTAATGAATTAATGTGGGATGATCGAGCTCCTTTTGTGTTAAATTCCAATTTGGCTTCGTATGTAAGAGGAGAGAACTGCTTTTTGTTATCACAAAATTATGACGTAGATAAATCAAATGGTTCAATATTACTCAAAAATTTTAGGTTGATTATTTATGATTGTAAACAATCAATCAATACTGATATTTTACTGTGTGAATCCGAAATGTCTGACAAAAAAATCAAAAGTATAAAAGTGGGTAATCACGAGGAAACAGAATCCCACTTTTGATCAAGTACTTTACAAAAGATTTTCACTCTTTTTAACAAGCCAAATTTGGTATGAAGTAAAACAAAATGCATTAATTTCTATAATGAAACAACAAATCAATTATACAGATACTCAAATTGAACACAATCAGATTTGCGTAAAATCAGAGGAAACATTTATAACGAGAATATTTAGTAACGGCTCCTTCCAGAATAATGCCATGCGTGACGTATGTACTTTAAATGATTCTCAGTTTTGTGCTTCTTATCCTCTCATATGCCCATTGGTAAGATAAAAAAAATTATTCTCGATAACATCTGATAAGAAACAATATCATTTTAAAACATTTCGTTCTCCAAACTCAGCGGAAAGTGAGTGTTTCTACGAGATAGACTCTGACAGAATTAAAATTGGTTTGTCAAATAATTATCACCTACATAATTGTGAACAATTCGTGTGTCCAAAAGGATTTATGAAGTGTCCTGATTCTTTCTGCATTCCTGCATACCTTGTTAATGATGGTATTAAAGATTGTCCACACGGAGAAGATGAAGATTTCGTCAATTCTGAGTCAGCACTTTGCCCAGGTAAATTTAAGTTCACACTAAAAAATGTGTGTTTGCCAGTAGAATTTTGTGAAGGAAATAATTACTGTCTAAAATACATGAGGAAATACGACTGTCACATTCAGTGCAGAAGAGGCTATGTTTGTATGTCGAATATTATAAGAAATTATGGTGGCTATAATATTACATATAAATTACGTATTTTAGAAACTACTATAGATTTATATAAAAAAATAAATTCATTTTACTTTACTCCGCAAATATTTTTATTTATTTCAATTATACAATCTTATAGAAATACATTTAAGTCAATGTATGATAACGAACCTCGGTGATGTCTTTAAAAATATAGACAATGCAGCTGTCATTAATTTAGATGTAAGTCGCAATGATTTGTCGAGTAAAAACAATATTTCTTTCGTAGAGAATATGAAGGATTTGCAAAAAATAAATGATATCTTACAATCATAATCTAGAGTTGGGTGAAAACTTTATTTTCCCTTCAAATTTAAAAGAACTAGATTTGTCTTACACTAAATGTGGTAACGGTGTAATAAAACGTTTGTTAAATTTGACTCAGCTAAATAATCTAGAGATGCGCCATGTTGAACCGATTGATTTAAGCAAAGTCTCTGGAAATGTCAAACTTGACATCTTGGATGTACGTGGAACAGAAATCGTGAACATAAAAGATGGCTTCCTGAGATGGTCGATTATGTTGTGACGTAATCCGAGGTGTAAAGATACCAGCAGAAACATGTCACGCACCACGTGATGCAATCTCTACGTGCCAAGACCTGATTGGTGAATCTCAAAAGCGTGTCATTATATGGGTAGTTAGTGTTTTATCTCTTTTAGGAAACATTGTTGTGATCATCTACAGACTATTGTGGGACAGGGCTGTTGTTAAAACAGCTTACGGGCTGTTTGTTGTCTGCTTAGGTGTATCAGATTTTATCATGGGTGTATACCTATTGATAGTTGCTGGGGCTGTGGTACAGGAACCTGTACGTTTTGAACGACATGTACTGGAGACATAGTAACATGTGCCAATTAGCAGGCATTCTATCAACATTCTCCAGTGAGACGTCTACCATGTTCATTTGTCTTATTATACTTGACAGGTACTTGGTCATGCGGTATCCGTTTGGTCAACACAGATTTTCAAAGTCTGGGAAGATAACCTCAATCGGTTTGACACTGGTCATTGGTGTCGTGGTGTATGTAATACCAGCTGTGTTTCCTGGCTGGGAGATTTACTCCACTAACGGCAATTGCTTGGCACTTCCATTTAGTTCTGGAAAACATATGGGTTGGGAATATTCCGCCACGATGTTTGTTGGCCTTAACTTTGTTTTATTTATCATTATAGCGATTGGACAGTTCGCTATTTTTCGGGCCATAAGTTACAAGGACAAACCTACTTCAACCCAGAGAGACAATTTAAGAAGGGCTCAAGATTTCGCTGTTGCTAGACAGTTATTTCTGGTGGCCATGTCAGACTTCTGCTGTTGGTTTCCTATTGGGATTATGGGTATCATGTCTCTTAGTGGCTACCTTTTCAACCCAGAAGTCTACGCTTGGTTGGCGGTTCTCATACTGCCAGTAAACTCCGCCATCAACCCACTTATCTACACATTTCCTGTTATTCTAAGGAAGATGAGATCGAATGATGTTATATGTAGTTTTTCTTGTAGAAAGCATTGAATCCAAAGTAGTTGTAAATGTAGTAAATGTAATTTAAAGGAGGTTTTTACATTAATTTCCCAACAACTTATTTAGTATAAAATGTTGAGTTTGGTATCCTTCTTATTGTAGGATTCCACAAATGTACCTTATTAATTAAACACATGAATATTAAAATTACATAATAGATTAAAATGTGTGTAATTCTGGTCTTTAGATGTCTTAAAACTAATTATTTTTTAACTTCACTTGTATAACGTCACTTTGTTAATCATCTTTTGGTGGATATTATGTAGACGCATTTCTTAAATGTATGTTAATTTGACGGTTAAAAAGTTAATATCATTTCTAAAATACAAATCGTAACATTTTTAATTATAAATTATACATTAATGTTAGCATATTCAATATTCGTATTTTCTTTTCAATAAAATAATAATGTATACTTAATGTATGTTTAAATGTATTTTTAATTCTTTTCATTGATTAAAAGAATGTACATCTATGTAAATATTTCAATTTTACTTTGCTAAGAAAATATTACTTTCTTGTTAAAGAACCCCTGCTCTTTCGAGAACAAAAGTTCATTTAAAGCCCTGATACATAGTTTCTAAAACAATAATTACATTTAAAGTACACCCCCCCACACATTGAAGCTGAATGTCCTTGTAAATCTTCAGATTGTGAGGGGGGGAAAAATCCCGGACAAAACGAAACGTAAACAACATTATAACCATCACGAACTTCTCGGCACAAAATATCATCGAAAACAACAGAATCTTCACAGACATTCACAAAATAACAAACTTTACGAGAGTCATCAATTTAATTGATGAACTTAACTAAATACAGTCACGACTAGAGTTTACTTATAATGTTCGTTGACCATACTGAAGTAAGAAACCTCACGGGCAAAGTTTCACTGCAACAATTGTTTTTGCTTTCTTACATAGTTTCCTGCGCGATACTTCTAAACTGCCGTACAGCTTAGAGAGAACATTGGTTATGACACTTTATAATTAGCTCTATTTTGCGACGGTTTCATTCACATAACAATGGGTCGAGAAACATGCCATTATTTTAGCAGCAATTCTATTGTTAATTTAATGTCATGCTTTAATCGTATATAGTAACGAAATGTCAGTGACCAAATTGATCACAGTATTTGAAGGCAGTCTACAGTGACTATCAACACCCCAAGATCATTGTACGCTTATCTTTGGTTTATGAGCTTGATGTTAAAATCACAAAATTTTATTTTAAAAAAACAGCCCCAACACATTGATTGGTTCAAGAACACACTTCATGATGCCCCACATTGATCTATTCATAAAAAATATGTATAAGTGAAATTAATATTAATTTATTTAAAATTGCATATGTTAACACTTTAAAGATGTATTATTATTTTTTATTGAAAGGAAATGTACACGTTACTGTTTACAATTTAGGGTGTATGTTTAATATTTTTAAAATCTCTTTTTAAGACTAACAATTAATGTTTTCAGACAGTGTACTTATAATTGTTTTTAGCAACCTTTATCGAAAATACAAGTACTGGTATTCTTCGTTTTGTTTTATTGCATATAATAAGTATTTGAAAACAATACATATACTAATAATTTTGTTCTTATTGTTCACACGAATATTTGTAATGTCATCCAGGCATACATATATGCACATATACTTGCTTTAACATGAATAAACAAATCAAATTTTAATGGTTTTAATTATTTTTTGAAGGGAAAAATAAATATCAACCTCCAGAAAATAGGAAATATATTCATAAATAAGACTTTAAAATTTCTGTATAAGTAAAAGAAAAAAAAACTAAAACAAAAACCATTTTAAAAAACTCTGTTATGTTCCCTTGATGTAGCAATGTATTTAATTTTTACTTTAATGAATACATTGAAAATTTGAGAAATTAAAATTATAATTTTAAGCAATCTGAACAAAAGTTGGGAATATAGAAATATACTTTTTAAAAAAAAACATATTTTCAAATATTATTTGTTCTTATTTTTATATTTAATCTCCTTTTATGAAAAAAGAAGGTTAATTAACGCAAATGAAATGTTCATTTAGGAATGGTGTCGAATGACTTTTAAAGTGTAACAAGATGCAGTTTCTACTGATATTTTCATTCAACAAACGTTCGTTATAATAAAACTCAAACTGACAAAATAGATTTATAAACTCATTAAATTAAGAAATAGCTCTAAACATGAACTCAACTGGCCGCAATCTCGTCAGTCAAAACTTTTTATATGCACCTAAAAAAGAAAGTGCTTGTTGTTTTTTTATCGTGTATTTGTTACTGGACTTTAGTCGTGATAATTATTCACACATTTAAATCACCTATTGTCTTACTCAAAAGTGCTGGATTTACCTATGAGCTAGATAATAAACAAGCTATAACTTGGGCCAAACGCTTCTTGGCTGGCCCCCAAAATTGTTCGATTGAGCAATTGTCAATTTCATATAGAAAAAAATATATTGAAGCATTACTTGTCCAAATGCCAATTGAAAAAAAAACAAAAAAACAATAACAACAAATAACAAATACGTATATACTCGTTCACAAGCCGACATTTTTGGACAAAATCTAGGGGAGAAAAGTTGGGGGCTTGGATTACGAGCAGGTCATTAACATATTTATGCATGGATATTGAATATCGGTGTTGCTATTGTAGTTCATCAAGGTCCTTTGTCCTACATTCTACAGATTCGACTGCTCTACCAGAAGCTATAATATATTATTTAACATCTGCACTTATCTTATTTAATCATTTTATTTATTTTTGTGAACGTTTTAATAACTCATTTTTACAAATTTTGTTTTCAACAACAAATTTTAATGTACGCGCTTTCGTCACTGTTTACAAAATATTTTTTTTTAAATACCGGTAACTCTTGCCTAACAAAGAACACAAAGACAAAGATAGCTAGTACAAAGTAAACAATCATAATGACCGATTTAGCTTGTAGTTTTTTTTTAAATGTGTACCATTTTGTTTAAGCGGTCGGCTTGTGAGCCAGTTGTACACTTTTAATACTTTTCTCTTCCAAAAAGGGGGGGGGTGGGGGTCGGCTTATGAACGAATGGGCTATAGACGGAATAAATACGTTAATAAATAATACATTTAAAAAAGAATCATTCTTGAAAAAATGTTAAAAAAGAAAATAAATAAAAGGCCAAAGTATATCTTATACATTTGTGTCTCATTGTCTTAAATCTGTTTTTTTACAAATGCAACAGCTGCCAGATTTAAAATCTATAACACAAATATAGGCACCTTTAGAAACGTTCCCTTTAAACTTTTGGGAAATAATATTTTATTATTTTTTTATTTTTTTAAAAATTTATATAGACTCATATTTTATATTCTAAAAAAACTGTGTTTTTAATACACGAAATTAAATTAATAAATGATAATAGCAATGCATTTGAAAACAAATATAAGGACATTAAGATACACAATCAAATTTAAAAAAAAATTAAATATGGTGAAAAAGTGTCTTGTATTTCATGTGCTTGATATTTAAAACATGGTAATGGGACGAAACTCCATAAACTGCAAGCCAGGAAAGAAAGAAAAAAGCTCACCGGAGTTCTTGGAGAGCCAATTTGACT
The DNA here is from genome assembly GCA_944989445.1 of Ampullaceana balthica. Lineage (NCBI taxonomy): Eukaryota > Metazoa > Mollusca > Gastropoda > Lymnaeidae > Ampullaceana > Ampullaceana balthica. The sequence continues at coordinate 122,684 of CALYLW010001327.1, read as the reverse complement.
TTATGTAAATTTTATATTTAGTTTTTATAAGAATGTTTAGTAGAAGAGGCATGTAGGCAGTACATGTGTTTTATATAGTTGGGAACCTCAGTGGGATAATTTTCTTTGGTACGTTTCAAGCGCCAATAATGTTTCTTCACTCAATGTGGTAGTGACACTAGCTTAGCCAATGCTAATATGGCAACGGACCTAACTTACGCAACATTTTGTAGATCAATCATTGTAATTCAACTATAGAATTTCTCATTCACATAATTTGAATCCCAGAAAAAAGTTTAAAACTGACCTTTAAGTAAAGTTATGATATAAGAAACTAAAACGTTGACAAGTCTAATGTTTTTGTTTATAAAATAAGCTTAAGTGCTATTTTGACCATTGTGAAATCTACAACATAATAATTATGTACTTCAAAAATATCTCCCTCTACCGAAAAAATATATAATTTTTAGAAAAACAAAGCAACAAAATATTAATAGTGAATAAAAATTTTCAACAATTGTTCCATTAACCGTCTTTTCCAATCTAGAATTAATTAATAGCATGTTAAGAAGAAACAAGAAAAACAAACAGAACTATAGTAAAATTTAGTCAACTTTAGATAGTACTTTAAATATATATTATTTATCTTTTTTTCCTCACTAATAGCTTTGTAATATTTTATTCATTATTTTATTTAAAATTAGCAAACACTAGTCTATGTGTTTGTCTAACCATATAATTATTGGTAAATCAGTAGCATTTTCCGTTAATATCAGACGGACAATTTATTACAATATTTTAACTAGTGTATAATAATATATTGAGGGAGTCATGCTGTATATTATACATTAAGGGACACATGTATGAGATTACACATTACGGGAGGCATGTAGTTAAGTAAATTCCACTTTTGGGAGAATGCTGGACTATAAATATACTGAAGCATCATTAGTCAAAATGCCAATTTAAAAAAAATAATAATAAATAAATACTTATTTAAAAAACAATTAATAATAAAAAAATATATAAAATAAAATAAAATAAATAAAAGGCCAAATAAGGGGCAAATGAAACAACGGTCAACAGTTTCTATAGTCACGGCATACGACGTGTGGCTACTAGTATGTACAGCCGACTTTACTTCCCAAGCTTATGTCAGGTACCCATTGACAACTGCGTGGAATCAAGGACGCCCTTTGGCCTGGGGAACGAGACCCTGCCTGCACCGAGATTTTATGGCGTTACTCTCTTACTAAAAACGTTAAATAGTCACATTGTTCTGACACTATCCTACTTTCAGTGTAGCTTGTTTTATTATTATTTGTAATGACTGATTCCCCTAAAAAATTACATGTCCACTATCACTGTGTAGCTGTGTGTCATTTTGGGTGGAACTTTTATATGAGCCCTTTAGTTGTAACGCTAACTGTATTATATCAAAACTAATGAAGTTGGGGAACGTAAATAATTTGTTCAAAAAACAACTGGATGGGTTAGCTCATAAAGAAAAAAAACAACAACATGATTTGCAAATTTCAAGTGCTTGTTAATCCGTAGAACTTAATGTCAATGCTAGAAAAGCAGAAATGAAACATGTATGCCAAAAGACCGTGGTGCCATATTAGACTAAATGTTGGTAGTTGTCTGACGTTAAAAATCGCCCATACCATTTACTAACGCTTATATATACTCCCAACAATGGGTTGCTATACTTTGCAATGATGCCCAATATTTTATCTTATGAACAACTATTACATCTAATCCGCCTATTATCTTCCTCATCACAATCACTAATTGTAGAAAATTACTTGTAAACACAAGTGACACAAATTTTATTTTCAACCCAACCTTCACTATCTTCTTTTCTTAAACAAATACTTCATAATTAAACTATTGCATATTACAAATGCTATATATCACAACTAACAATTAATTCACAAAATAATTTGTCAGATTATCGAATGATAACTCTCAAAAATAACTGCTACATAACAGTACGCACTGGTATATCATCGATAAACAATACATTTCATTAAAACCAGCGCTTTTTTTCAGTGGGAACTCATGGGAACTGAGTGCCCATACCTTTTTTGGCCAGATTCGTGTATATTTATATACATAGTCGGCATTTTACTTACTGTCAGTCCTTTTTACAGTGGGGACTCAAATGAGTTCCCAAACATTTTTCGCTAGAAAAAAAGCATTGATAAAAAAACTATGTGACGTAAAATAGCCTGTATCTCAAATTCTATTCCTAAAAATAAGTACTCAGAACTCATCAACCAAACTATTGTTTGTATTTCTTTTATAAATGGCATTAATACTATATTGTTGACTCTTACTCAAAATAATACAATTCCATAAGTCACAACAACTTTTGATATAAATTTGGACGTAGATAAAGTATACAAATATTTTCGAAAACTTAAAATTATCATGGGTAAAAAATACTTGTGCAAAAAAAAATGTACAAAAAAAAAGGTAATTGTAGGTTCTCAACCTTGAGGAATGCATTTTATGACGAGCATTTTAACCAAAGTTCTTAGTTATTTTATTCAAAACTTTCTTTTCTCAATCTTTTCATCCAACCGTTTTAAAACTTATAATTACAATACATTTAGTTATTCAAGTATCCTATACATTATCAGCTCCTTTGTTAACAAAGGTCATCCCGTCATATATTTATAGTCTTTAAAGTTATGGAAAATTGCTCTTGGACATATAAAGCAGAAATGTTTTAATTTATTTGTGTACATACATTTGTTTTTGTTTGTTTTCTGAAAAAAAATGTTTTCTGATATTGTGTTGGTGTCTTTTCGAAGCCTCATTTTATCCCAAATTAACAACCTTTTATATAATCTCGTGTAATGAGATTAGGCGAGGTTGGGGTATTTTAAGCAAGGCACTATAGTACGAGAATTCGATATATATATATTAAACGTAACTTTAAAAAAAAAGTTATACCAAAGGCCTACGATGTCTGCAACAATTATTTTCATCGACATACTTGTTTCTTGTCTTTATTTCAATATTTGTAAATCCTTTATTTAAAAAACCCATGAATGGCTTAACATGAATTTTACATTTTTGAGTTAACTTAATTGACGTGTTCTTTATTTAATTTTAAGTTCTTTCTGTTGTAAAAAAAAAGAATGAATTTGTGCTCTGTCATTTGTAAAATTGAGAATAATCGAAAGGTTAATGCTGTACCTTTGTTATATATAAGGATGCTTAACAAATTTTTATTTGACGGTAGTGTTTATAAATTAATAACAAACTATATATAAGTAAGAATGTTGTAATAGTGAGCTAGAGATAGTGAGCAGTTCACGATGGTACCCAAACGACCCAACGACGGGATAAGGGATAGTTCAGTTCAGTTCATTTCAGGGTGTTACGTGAACTATTGTTCTCGATTCTTATTGATGTTACCATTATCATGTTTAAACGTATCATATTTGGGTGTAGCAGGTTTTACCAATTCACAAATATTTATGGATCTATTGTCATGACTAATAAATAGGTATACATAACTGAGCACTGGGTGTGATACCTTGTAAAAAAGTGGCATGTCATATTGAACACTAGAGTATGGGCTAATAATATGGCAAACATTATATTTCATGAAACATGTATGGGAAAACAATAACTGATATTTTGGACTTTAGCTTAGAAATATTTGGCATACCCAGTAGTTGTTAATAATTAACTATATCGTGACGTCTACATTGCACATATCTATCTCTCGTAACGTGGGTTAACTCTGCTAAAACTAAACACATATTCTGAAGGCCTGAGACTAATCTCTTAAGGCCTTGGCTAGTACCTGGATAATCTGCTCCATCTGCTTAGCATTGCCACACAACATTGTCTTTACATGGGACTCTTCCGCCTCCCTCACCCCCCCGGCTATATCTAGCGCGGGGCAAGACGTCACCAGGTGTACGACTGTCTCAGGGGCTTGGCTGCAATGACGGCAGTTCGAGTCCCTGTTGTGGTCTAGCCTGTGAAAGTACGAGTTGTTTGGGCAGTGTTCTGTTCTCATCTGAGTCACTAAACTCTGGTGTTTGCGACTCAGGTTCCACCACTGGTCTGAACGGCTTGGCCTGGGCATGTTAGCGAATACCCCCCTAGCTGTCGTGTTGTCAGCCCACTCCTGGTACCACTAGTTCCTAAAGTGGTCCTTTATCCAGGTTTTAGCCCCAAGATAAGTGACTGGGGTCTCTGGTTGGGGCAGGGCCGCTCCTGTTTTGGCCAGGGAGTCTGACTTTTCATTGCCGACATCATTCACGTGGCTCGGGATCCACTGCACTGTTACCTTACCTCCAAGTCTTTCGAGCTTACCCACATCCTCCAAGATGGCGTCAACCAATTGGGTGCTACGCTTCTCACTAACCAGGACTTCGAGGGCTGATCTCGAGTCACAAAACAGTACCGTGTCGAAACCGAAAATTTCCGACCTCTGCAGTGTCCGGTGCACACTTTCCAGGGCCCTGTGTATAGCCTCAAGCTCCGCGTCGTAATTAGATGCCATAGTCCCACAGGGACCTGAAAGTTCTTCTTTTGGTGGCCCTCCTATTGGAGATGAGCGCACCATATCCTGCAATTCCTTCACTTGAGCTGGCAGACCCATCCGTGAACACTTTTACTTGGGTTCCCGCGAACCCTTCTATAGTCTCAAGGGCAGCCGCTTTCTGTACATGTTCAGGGCTGCGTTTCGTCACTGCCGTGTCAGTCAAAGACAATCGTATTTCGGGACGTGTGCATTCCGCTTAGTGCGGTTTAAGTGGGACACTTATTATTTGTCTTCTATTTCGTGGGGGTTTGACGTTCCTATCAAGTTCTGTTACTTGATGCATAAATGAGGAACGTTTCAAACACCCACGTCCACCCCAGTTGTTTTGCATTTGGTAGCAGGGCTCTCTAGTGTCTAGCCTGCGGTACCTCTCTGCAGTTGTTATGATTGCCTTATCCCTACGTATATCGAGCGGCTCTACGTTTGCGATGAATTCCACAGCAGCTGTGGGTGTAGTTCTGTATGCGCCACAGATAAATCTTAAAGCCTGGTTCTGGATTCGACCCAGTTTTTCCAATGCCGTTTTACTGCCAAAGGCTTGGACATGCATGCTACAGTCCATTATCGAAATTTACACTGCCCAGAAAGGGCACGGGTTCAAAATAACGACTGTCAAAACAGCGACCGTCATAATAGCGACTTAAAAATAGTGACTTTATCAAAACAGCGATCGTCATAATAGCGACTTCAAAATAGCGACTGTATGAAAAAAGCGACTGTCATAACAGCGACTTCACCATATAGCTATTCTTGTCCAACCGTTCACCTAACACAGTGGTTCCAAACTTTTTTGACACATATACGACTTGTCATTGTCTAATCTTACCCAAGGACCACAAGTGAAAAAGCTACATAAATGCATAGTTACAAATAAAAACTCCTAAAAATAGCAACATTTTGATGAATTATTTATTGAAATTAAAAATTGTGTTTCAAATAAAATTTAAAACATTAACTTATGCTTTATATACACGCATTCATTCAAATACAAACAACTGCTCTGTAAAAATACAATTTGAATCATTGTTACCCAGGCAACTTTTTAAAACAATATTGACAGCCCTATGTCAAAACGTCCTGTGGTCGAACTGTCCGGTGGTTACTTAATGACATGTTACGAAGGCTAGACTAAGTAAGTGACGACCACGGACCCCGTATTATGGAGAAGATAAATAAAGGGATTGGGGATGAGAGAATGTAGGTACCTTTATAAAGGACTATCTGAACACATTGCCTTGGGGTCGGGGTGGAGTTGGATAGGTTTGGAAGGACTTGCTACCTCAGAAGAGTGGTGCATTTAACACAATCATGAATTCGCACTTAATGTTGATTGGTTTTCAGTACATATACTTTTTAGTGGTAAATTAAATTTTTTTCAATAGATAATAATATTAAACTATATTATTTATATTATTTTATTTTTTTTTAAAATTAGAACAAAAAAACAATTTTGCGAGGTAAAAACGAAAAGGGACGAAACATCCGGGGATCAAAAAGTCCTGTAGTCGAACTGTCTCTAGCTTAAAAGTGCAGCCACACGCCAACTCTGCCCCTACCACCGCATTCCCCTTCAATTAATCGACTGATTCTATGTTTGTTAATCTCAATCGAGATTTCTGAAAAATATATTTGACTGAAGTAATAGCAGTTATAATTTAATTTTTTTTTAAATGTGTCCCGAAAATGTGTATACACTCTTTACAACACCAACATTTGTTTATAAACACCTCCAGTTGATTGTATTTAATTTTCTATTGTCCATTCTGTACAAAAAACCTACATGGCTTATCATGTCTTACTTTTCTTGATATTATAAACTCTATTGTAGGCTAACAGTAAGTTTTTCAAACATTATCACAACAAAAGAGAAAAGTCGCTATTTTGATACAGTCGCTGTTATTATGCAGTCGCTATTATGACGGTCGCTATTTTGACAGTCGCTATTCTGCCCGGATGCCCCAGAAAGAGAGCTCTGAGAATGCTTGCTCCAGCGCCCCAGTTTGTGCATGCAAGCTTTTTCACCAGGTTGAGCTTGGCGGCAGCCTGGGAGTACAGGTCTTGTACGAAATTGTGCATTTGTACTTTTTGATCCAGTTTTACTCCCAGGTAAACCAGTTGCTTGTCCTATTTGAGCGCTAAATCGTTTATTTTAAGCACTATCTCCTGTTTGAGAAGGTTAACTCTGCTAAATGTTTCGGATCAATTGTTTCCAAATGTCATGTAAAGACGATAGCGGCAATATCAACTAAAGTTTCTGTGTGTCGTTTTCCTTGATACAATGTCATAGAGAGTAGTTTCAATGCACTTCTAAGAAATTTCTAGATATAGTGACAAAATGTCTAATCGCTTTTGGCAACAATATGTGTTTGTGTGCTAAAATAAATAAATATACGCATGGACAAACCACTTCCTGTGATTGTAAGAACTACATGTACATGCTTAGAATTAGTAAAAACTATGTCTATAATTAATATTTAATAATGTTGCTTTTATTTTTAAATGTCTCGTCCATAAAATCCTATTCATAAACTGTTTTCAACCGATAATACATGTCTTTGTATTTCATGTCATCAAAGATTTCATGTAATACGCATATGCCAAGGTTTCTCTCGAGATTTGCCATTGCCATTGGTCGTGGTAAGTTTGCTAACAGTGTATTTTTGTTTCTTGTGAAACGACACAGCAATATTGTTTTCTTTCATCACTAAATTTATAGTCACATCATTTTCTGTATACCTAGTCCATTTAAAGTCAAATGTATTTCAACTTAAATTGAGATGGTAATATATATTAAAGAAAAATATCAATTTTAAAAGACCGTTCATTCTTTAATTCTCAACATCCACCTGTGAAAAGGTTTATACATAGCATGCCAAACTTCTCTAAACAAACAGGCAAGTCAGGGTATGTAAGGCCTGCAAGACGGAACAGAAAAAAAAATTAAAGACAAAAGTGAATAAAACTAATTTAAAAAAAAATTAACAGCGGCTTAATACAAAGCCAAAAGAGACAAGCAAACGAAACGATGGTTCTAAGTAATATATCTATTGTCATCTATTACAGACGCGTTTTTATATACAGAAAAGTATTGCGTCCTACACAGGCCCATGCTATTTGTCTTTTATTTTTATTAAAATTTTAAATGTTGATAGAATATTTGTTTTCCCGAGTACCTCAGTCAAGCTAGCCCCCGTCTCAATTCCAGACGGAAAGAACGAGAATTTGTATGTGCTTGTCGTTGCGTCATCTATACATATAAGACGCATTTGTTGTCTGTCTGTCTGTTCCCTAATAACTCAAGATCCAGACAACCAAATAACGTGAAATGTGGTACACATAAACACAATGACATAAGAAACGTTCTTAAGCAGGTTTCGTTCCATATATATATAAGATACTGTGGACCGGGGACACACAATGTAGTTTTTTCCTTGTAGCTTTATAAAGATAAAAATAAAAAAATATCCTATTTCCCGTTTAGGTAGAAGCATGAAACTTTCGGTGGTTGTTAAGTATCATTTGGCGATGGTAACAGGTTTTTAAAAAATATATAAATGATAACTTACTGGGGGCCGGGGACCTGAATGTAAATTTGAAAAACTTATATTTAAAACTAATTCATCACTAATTCTTCAACTTCCAATAAATGTAGAGGCATGAAACTTTGGCAACTTGCTGAATACACTTTAATGACGATAATTGGCGAGAAGTAATTTTAAAAGTTTTACTCATTGGTAGCCGTGGGAACAAAAGCGTTTTTTTTTCCTTTTATGGGCTTTATAAAAATGAATCAACACCAATTCCTCATATTTCTTTGTAGGTAGAAACAGGAACTTTGGAAAGTTGTTGAGTACCCTTCCGCGATGGTAGCAGTAAACAAAAATATCACTAACTGGTGGGCTGGGGGGCCCAAATTTTATACATATAAGACGCATTTGTTGTATTTTTGTCTGTTCTCTAATAAATCAAGATCCAGACAACCAAATAACGTGAAATTTGGTACACATACACACAATGACATGAGAAAGGTTGTTAAACAGGTTTCGTTCCATGTATATAAGATGCTGAGGGCCAGGGGCATAATATGTACTTTTTTCCTTATATGAGCTCTATAAAAATAAAAATATAAAAATTATCCTACTTCCCGTGTAGGTAGAAGAATAAAACTTTATGTGCTTGTTAAGTATCATTTGGCAATCGTAACAGGTCAACAATTATATAAATTATCACTTACGGGGGGTGGGGGGGCTCTAATGTAGTTTTTTTAAACTTATATTTAAAACTGACTCAACACTAATTTCTTCAACTTCCCGTGAAGATAGAAGCATGAAACTTTGAGAACTTGCTGAATACATTCTTATGACGATAATTGGCGAAAAATAATTTTAAAAATTTAAATCATTGTTGGCCGGGGGCCAAAACCATTTTTTTTCTTCTATGGGCTATACAAAACTGAATCAACACTAATTCCTCATCGTTCTATGTTAGGTAGAAACATGGACTTTGGAAAACCTCACACGATGGTACCAGTCGAAAAAAAAATATCACTAAATGGGGGGTCGGGGCCCAAATGTTATACATGTAAGACGCAATTGTTGTCTGCTCCCTAATAATTCAAGATCCATACAACCAAATAACGTGAAATTTGGTACACATACACAAAATTACATGGGAAAAGTACTTAAACTGGTTTCGTTCCATATATATATAAGATACTGGGGGCCGTGTAGGTAGAAGCATGAAACTTTCGGTGGTTGTTAAGTATCGTGTGGCGATGGTAACAGGTAAAAAATTTATAAAAATTATCACTCAGTCTCTTGGGATTGCTGGTATAGACTTGCAGACACCATGCTTTTCTCATGGACAGTTGTATGTGGCCTGCACCAGAGTTAGCAAAGAAGAAGATCTTTTTGTACACACTCCAAATGGAACTGCCAAAAATGTTGTCTATCAAATTGCTTTAAGTTAAATGTAGCCTTTATTGCATGAAAATAAACAGCACTTTACGCTTTTAACAGAAAACCTTATTTTAAACCCGGAAAAATCCAGGTCCTTTCCCCTAGTAATAAGATAACGTGTTTTATCCCTATGTCTATCTTAGGGTTGTATTAGATTACCTGTCTTATGTATTTCAAAATAAAAATTAATTGCCTTATGTTTTAATTATTTTTACTACTTCTCTTTGTTCCTTTATCATCTATTATATCATGGTTTAACCATTTAAATAATGGTGTTACTCTTTTCAGTTCTGAATATTATCCCCTAATGAACCTAGTAGCTCTTTTTTATTTAAGTTATCTAATGTATACATTTTTTTCTCTGGTAGATGGATTTCATACAGAAAATGCAAAGTAGAATACAGGTCCAACCATACTAAAGTAGTTTTTAGTATTTTCATTAATATTTATTAAATATTTGTATAATTTGTGGTTTTCATTTAACAAAAGTAAATTACATATTTTAAAACGTTTTTAGTCATTTGCTTTCGTGTCTGTATATCTGTCGCAATTTTTCAAATTTGCCAACGTAAAATTAAATCACTTCTGATGGTCGTTGAGAGCTCAAAATTTTACAACAGATAGTTCTTGGATGACAATACAGTGTATCCAAATTTTAGATCGATCGAATGTACGTAATTAAATTAACGCACTTTTTAGTTTATTTCTATACACCCATCTGTATCCGACTGCCTTTGTCAGATTGCACGTGCCGAATTCACCCGTGACCTCATCGCCGTGTATTAAAACGTTGGGTGGAGCTGATGAGGTGTTTGGTAAATAAAACAGAGGTAAAAAAAAATTAAAACACGTTTTTATTACTGGACTAAAAAGAATAAAATAAATAAAGGTAAGCACGGATTTTTAAAATCCACGTTTTTATAAGTGGACTAAAAAGAAGAAAATAATTTAAAACTTTTACGTTTAAGTATTTTACTTTAATTTAATATAACTGAAAACGTGGTGTGGGCTCTTATGTGGGTTTACATATACAGTTCACTCATTCTCTCACTTATAGATGTCCATTTAACTTTTACACCAAACACCCGCAACACTTTTTAGTCATGTTAAATTAAAGTACTTGAACGTATAGGTTTTAAATTCTTTTCTGCTATTTAGTCCACTTATAAAAACGTGGTTTTTAAAAATCCTTTTTTAACTTTATTTATTTAATTAGAAATGTTACATTGTCTTTCGGATCAAGTGATATGACTTTCGACTACACAAACTCTGCAAATATAATTATAAATCCTTAAACGATCTCTATATTATAATCAACCTTCAACTGTTAGACACATTTTGGCACATCTTCTTTCTAATTTGTTTTAAAACCTTTAATTCTTCAAATATAAGCGTATTCGGGAATTACGTTTTGCCCATATAGTAAGCCAACTTGTCTACTTAATTAAATTTATAATAAACATTTTGTAAGTGAAAATAATTTTTTTAAAAAAATTTTTGCTAGCAATAATAAGTCAGTAACATATCAGCATTTACAGGCACAAATCGTCAATATGAAGTCCATGTATCACTTACATAGTTACATTACTTTTTCAGCCTAGACGTTTCGATCTCAGACTGTTTCACCCTGCCTAGTCAACCACATGACGTTTTTACTCTGCGACGTTTTAATATCTAACTGTATGACCCTTTCGATTCGAAACCTTTTTTGTATTTGTTAATACTATTTTAATGTTTTTTTTCATCTTTTGAACGAACGAAATTTATTTTAATAGTTTTATAAATTTAAATTACACAACAATAAAACAATTCTATTTTAATGAAAAAAATGAAGTATACGGATATACAATCAGTAAACCGTACTGTAGTATTATTCAGTTACAGTTGGAATCATACTTTTATATTGATCATATGGTACAATATAGCCGTTGAATGTATAAATCAATATCTTATTTAATGACACGCAAAAGGAAATTGTTTTTACACACTAATTGTCTTTCGTTTCATTTTACTGAAACGTACCCGATGAATTTCTTAAAACATGTTTTTATTGTTCATATAAAATTATTAAAGCTAAATAATAAATATCAAATTAAATTAATATATACATATATGATGTAGTTGTTTTAAATACATTGTAAAGAAATATCATCATAAAATTCACAACATAAACATTGGAGAATAATGATCAAAGTAATTGAATGGAACAAAGGAAGTGAACTTTGCAACAAGTGAGAAAGGAAAATGAAGCTAGGAAAGCATATACATTTATTAAATGGGTATTGATTTCTTTTTGCCTTAAAAAAAATAAACAACATACATAGTTCAAATTTTAACTTTTTAGTTTATGTATCAATATTAAATGTTACATGTTTGTTGTTAAATATTTTTTAATGAAAACTCGTAGGAGACACCTTGTATGAAATTATGAAATACAACTTGAGACAAGCTAAAACTAGTACTTACAATGACCCAAAGTAATTTTTGTGAGAGACGTGTTGTTGTGTTTACATTGTACGAGCATGCAAAAACTTGACCTGGTATGAAACACGTGGTTTGTGATGTGAATGGTAAGCTTGCTTGGTCGTGCACTGGGAGAATAGCTGACCGGAGATAGATGGTTCAAGAGGCAACCGAAGGAGTTGATTGTACAGTTGACTGTACAGTTGATTGTCCAGTTGATGGAAGTGGATTGTATAGAGTGATTAAAGACAGTTGCTAGCCAGAACACAGTGTGTTTAAGTCTTGTTACTTGACAGCAAGTTCTATTACATGGTGTCAGAAGTGGGATTTATCTCTCCATTCGATCGTCTCATGACATATCTGATTTACGTGATGGCTACGCTCAGTCCGCTGCGTATCTATAACAACCAAAAGTCATTTGAATGCATTCTAACAGAACGCACCGCACTTCAGTCCTTATATGAAATATTTATTCCTTTATAAAACAACCTATGTATATATAAACCACTTACATTGACCACCGAGTTTGTTTCCAGATCAGACAAGGAAACACATGTTTGTGTTGCTCCAATTTTTTTTTCAATAGTTATACATTATGTTTAATTGTCATAAAGTGTGTGTACTAATTGATTATGTTTAGTGTAGCTTCTGTAGAATTAAGATTCAATAATTTTTTTTATTAGTTTTAAAATAGTAAATTTAGTTTCACTCTGTTCATACTATGGCCAGTCGACTTCTTTTCATTACAACTTTTCTCATCATAACTAGTAAGTGAATACAATATATAAAATAATATTCAAATGTATAAATGAGTTAAACTGAGTTTCCGTAGCATTGTTTAGTTTATTACCATTCAAAAATATTATGAAATAATACTTTATCATGAATTATATAATGTGTATATCTAGCCTTGAAAAATACAAAATCAATACTTAGGTATTATTAATTCACACAACTACATTTTTCAAAAATTAAAAAAAAATATTTTCCTCACTCTAAGTCTATAATTAAATTACAGATAACGGTAATATTCTTTTTGATTAAATGCTCTAAAAATGTCTAGATTAAATGCTCTTAAATATGCCCAAGTATTATTTAATCATGTTTATATACAAATGTACTATCTAAATTTTGAACATTAATTCAAACTACTAAATGTGATGTTAGATATCCGAGCGACTATTTAAATCTCTAGAATAAAGATTCACTCACCAATATCCTAAATGCTATCATTTCTCCTTGCCCCCCCCCCTTTCTTTTCAGGCTCTTTTTCCACTGTAAAAAAATGTATCAAATGTGGAGATATTTACAAATGGATCCAACTGTTGATAAAATCAACACCAAAATGTCCATTAACAAACAAACCTCATGACTGTATCCTCATACACTTGCATGTACTGCAACTCGGTCTGAGAGTTACGCTTGTAGTTTCTCTTTTAAATCAGTGAAGTTTTTCTTATTAAGACAAATCAGTTACTAATGGCTTTGTTCATTATGCATTAAAATAAAAAACTTTAAATGTTCAATATGTAGCAATTCACAAGATCATTTGATTTGCGTGGCATATATTCTTATCGTTGTCACTTCATTAAAGAAAGATGAAGAGAACAGAGGAACGAAGTTTGATGTTTCCTTTTTAAAATCTTTTAAAATTAAAATGTCATTGTAGTTAGTAAAGTGTCAGCAAGACACACTACTTATGTTAAACACTTATGTCATTAATTTTGCAAATACCTTTTTATTCCAAATGTTAACAACTTCCTCTGATATTTAAGATGTTTTAATCTCTGCTGAATACTTTTTTTGAAAAACAAAAGAAAATAATATAAAAATTAACTTAAAAAAACTTAATTCCAAATCGCAAAACAACACTCAGCCATCTAATGCTAAATAACATTGATGGTGAACCTTTTTGGGGCCGCCTGTCAGAAATTCAGTTAAAATCTACTTTTATATAGCAAAGTACCAACACAAAGTGCCAGTACAGTGGTTTGATTAAGGAATTAATATTTAAGTTACGTGCCAGCTGATGAGGCTCTGCGTGCCGTCTGTGGCACGCGTGGCATAGGTTCGCCATCACTGCTATATACAATTGTCCTTAAGCATATAGTTTTTTTCCAAAAAGTGAGCCGTCATTTCAATCATTTTGTTTTATCCCCTTAGGGTTCACTTTAAAAATGTATTTTGAGCAATACAAAACTTATTTCTCCTCTAAACAGTAAGATATGTCTTTAAAAACACAACAGTCGTTACCAAAGACATTGAAGCTCTGTCCAAAACGTTAAGGTTCATAAAAAAATGTTCCGTATGGTCACTGGAGGACGAATGCTCCACGTATTGGTTTGTGGACATTCTCTTGGGCCGTACGTCTCTATTCGTTCGGAAACCCCTTGATGTCCCTTTGAGGGATCTGTTGTTAGTTAATAAAATAGCCGTCGAGTTACATGTAACTCATGCTGAAAGACCTTGCCAAGTAAACATATTTTGAAGCATTTTACTGACCGCATATGCTCATTTTAAACTTGTATAAGATACATTTATTTTTAAAATTACCACACATTCGGGAACAATTACATGGTAAGTACAAACTTGATGTACCATATATATAGGGAATTTAACTTCCGGTGGCATTTTCTTGTTGGCTTCGGGACAACAATCTTTTTGTTCGTAAACGTTTAATATTTTAATTCCCATTTGATTTTTAAACACGACCTCTAATAAATATTGATTCATATGCGCCGTGATCCAGTTTACAACCCAAAGCTGCTTTAAACTTTGTAACTTGCATACATCGGTTCAACATTATCGTTATTTCCTAAATAAGGTTTATAAATATAATTGTATTCATCATGTCCACATGAAACTTTTGAAAGCTGTTGAATACAATTGTGCGACGGGTTCTGACTTTTGTAAATAGTTCTTCATCAAACTTATACAAAAGAACTTGACGGCTCACATTAAAAAAAAAGTTCTGGCTCTTGAAACCCTGGTTAACAATTTTAAGCCGATTTTATTTTGAAATTTTACATGTAACGGCTTTTAATCGAATTGTAATTGACATTTAATTTTAATCGATTAAAATGTTAAACGTTTAATCGGTTAATTAATCGTTTATTTTCGCAACAGTACTAAATATCCATGGTGAAAGTCCTTAGGGGCATATCTCAATATCAGGATGATTGTTTCATATATTGTAAAAAAATTAAACTTTTTTCTTTTTAAGAAGTAATAAGATTCAGTATACGGCTATCCAATATTAGGTTGGGTTCATCATTAATGTTTAACAAATTTTACATCCTTAAAGGTGACCCCTTAAAATATAAATGTCAGTCATATCACTTATAATTCCAACATCGCATTATAAGATGTTATGTGTTAACTCTTCTACTGCTAGATTAATTTTGGAGATTATTCAACGTGAGGAATTTCAAATATATGGTGCAATAACCAAACACAAATGACGGAAGTTTTCAAAATAAATATATTTCAACTGACATTTATAAATTTTGAAAAAAATACACATCATAATAAAAAATAATGTAATACAGAACTTACATTAGTTTAATTGATTTTTATGTTATTTATGTTTTTCCCTATTGAAAAATTTTATGCGGATGTTCGAAAGGAGTTATTTTTGGTTAGGTAATTTTGTTTCCAAGTCTTTTTTTTTAAAGCTGTGCGCTGCTTTCTAAAATTTGTAGCGTTACGGGCCGACGGACTGACATACATAACAAATTATATATATTCTAGGGGCAGGGGCGGATTTAGAATGCATTGGGTTCCTGGCTGCAATTTAAACTGGGTCCCTATCCAGCCAGCGTGCATTTAAATACAATTACTGTTAGCGGGTAATATTAGACATTAACTTGTAACTAAATAGTCCATTGGTTCCTTGCTCATGCTTAGTCAGTACTATGCGATCGGCCTTCCCAGACAAAAGGAGTATTCATGAAATAAAGCAACAACTAACACGAAGAAATAACTGTTTGCTGGTATCCTAAATGTGTGTGTAAAATACAAATAAAAAAAAAGATCGATCTGGGAATCGATCACGACATCGCTAGCACCACGAGCTTAAAAACATTCCATACGACCAGGAGAGCTTAACGGAAACTATAAATTTAATAAAAAATATAAACAATATTATTTAATGTTTTCTCTTATTGAGCCTTACAAATCAGGTTTTTCACTTACTAACATCATTGGGTCCGAATAGCGATCGGATTAGTAGATAAGGTTTATTCAATTGATTTAATGTATGCTATTTTAAGTGATTCATGCAAATATGTGTCCACCTTTATTTTTAAAAAAAGTTTAGTGGCCCGTAAATAATCGGGGCCCCTGTCTTCATCCCGTTCAGCTCCCCCCCCCCTAATTCACCATAGACTAGGGGCTGTAGCTCGCCGACGGCACCCACTTTTCTTAAAAGCACAAGTAACTTATCCCAGTTTGATAAATACAAAATATTAAATTTCTTGAAATGTACACAAAGTATTTTATAATTATAAACCATCAAAACCTCTTTTTAAATCGTTCCCTTTTCCAACATTAAAATATAAGCGAAGACATTGACGTCATGTAATTATTTTTTTACGGCGAGAAACAAAAAAAAAGATTTGTTAACCAACATGGACTGTTTCCATATTTCAAAAATATTCTTTAATTTATAAATATTTTTGCACACTTACTGATACATACCTTTTATTAAAATATGAGCTCAAACAGTTACGTTATAGCCTTACGGATCCATCAAGAGAGTGAGTGACTTGGGCTATTATATAGTTATATATATATATTTTTATATATATGTGTGTGTGTGCGTGTGTTTGTGTGTGTTTACATGCATCATTAATCATAAGAATAAAAGCGTTGCTAGGGCTTATATTATTTAATGCAATAATCAAATGCGCATTTATTGTCGACTAGGCGCCCATTAAAGTCATAAAATAAAAAGAATGCGTAAATTAATATTCAAACTATTTTTTTTTAAAATGTCTAAGAATGATAATGCACAAAATGCAACGAAATAACCAGAGAAAAAACAAGTAAAATAATTTTTGAAGAATTAAATAATAATAAAAAGAAACTAACAATTAAGATTTCATTTTGATTGTACGAACATATTCATTTACTGCACTTATATTGGTAACCTGTTAGTACGTACTAGGTAAACATTCAGACATTTTTTTTAAAAAGTGTATAAATATATAAATTATGGTGTCTTGAAATGCAATAGAGACTTTGATTGATTTATATTATTATTTAGTTTCTATTTTTATTTACGAATCGAAAGAGGTAACAGACAATATTTATTTTTTACAACTCTTTTCTATCTATTTTTTTTCGAACCTATAAACTTGAACGAGAGTAGTCTGGTTGTTGAATAAAATCTGGAATATTTGGTATTTTCTTTTTGATAAATTCAGCATGAGAAATCATTTATACCTTGAATTTCTATTTTTGGGACGTCCAATGAACGAAATGTTTTTATTTGCAAGCATATGGAAGAACAGAAAAGTAAAGATGCATTCCGACAAAAGGAATATTTAGATTGCTTTCGCATCAAATTTTAGGTTTTTTTAAAGTCACATGAGGACTGTTTAGTGCTAATTCAAAAAACATTAATACAAGAAATAACATCGCATTTTTTAAATATAACTTATTTAAAATTCATATAAGCTCTACACAATAAAAAAAACAACAACAACACACTATTGTCAAATGACTTCAATTATACACCTCTTTTCTATGTGATGCAGCTCAATAAGAAAAACCATGAGGTACATTTTTGAAGACTGTTTTATTTTCTTTTCTACGTAGAATTGTAATAGTTAAGAAATCCTTGATTTCCGAGAGTCAGTATTAACTAGGCCTGTCAACGGGTACCCGGGACCCGGGTACCCGTTGCCGTGTGATTACCCGGGTAGTAAAATTCCGCCCGGGTACCCGTGAAAATGTGGCTTCTATGTCTATATTAACCGTAGGCCAAACTTCGACTCCCATGCGGCTTTTTGTGTTTACATTGTGGCTTGCGAAACAATTTATCAAATGAAAATTTTTGTTTCAAATATATGCTGTGAAGTACATCTAAGGAGAAATATCTGTCAACGGGAAATATCTGTCAACGGGAAATAAAATAGGGTCCCAACAAATACAATGTATTTTGATATATCTTTTTTTCTCTCAACGTGAAACAGAGATCGCACAACACACTCAAAAAAATGGTTCTTTAAAAGAATCGTATAAAGAAAACAAAAGTCCTCTGCCAAAAAAAAAGGATGGACTGCTTAGAGATGAAAGACGCTGTGTTTGTTAATAAAAAAAACACCCTTGCTTTGACTAACTTTGCTTTGAAATACGCCGATTGATACTAGCTAATGTGTTTATCTACCCCCTCTCCTCCCTTCACTCCTATAACCCACACCCCTTCACTTCTTGTGTTCATTAACACGTGGTGACCTAGAAAAACTGATGCTAATAATGCGTACAAGGTCGTCAGTATTTAAATTTAATAAACTAAATAGTTACTAACAGTGTAGGATGGGCAGACGCCGGCTGTGAGGATGGACTGCACAGAGATGAAAGATGCCGTGTTTGTTTTTTGTTCATTCAAACACCCTTGCTTTGAAACTAACTTTGCTTTGAAATAGCCGACAGTGGGTCACCGAATGATACTATCTATCTAATGCCGTTTTTTCTACTCCCCCCCCTCTCCTCTCTTCCCTCCTATAACCCAGTGCTTCTCAAAATGTTTTTGTATTGTGGACCGGCAGGAATTTTTCCATTGCACCAGGAACCGGTGCACTATTTTCCCTGTACTTACATGGTAGCGAAATGTATTATATTTCCTTTTATTTTATTTCCTTTTATTTCTTTCATTTATTTGCTTATTGTCAAAAATGACAAATTCTATAGGGTTAGTATTATTGATAGCAATTGGAGGATTATAATTATATTTTTCTCTCCTTTCTTGATAACTTCCGCGGACCCCCACTTTGAGAAGCACTGCTATAACCCTCAGCCCTTGCATTCGCGTGTGTTTCTTGCGTTCATTAACACGTGTTTGCCTAGCCCAAAAATTGATATTAATAATACACCCAAAGTTAACAAGATGGGTTAGACGTCGTGTGGAATCAGGCCAATCAAGTTGACAGCGACACGGCAAAATGCAACCATTGTAATTAAATTGTGTCTGTGAAGGGTGGCAACCCAACGCGATAAAACGCCATGTGAACGCTATTCATAAATTGATATTTATAAACAAACCGCCGATCCACCCAATGTCAGCAATTTTTTGGTGTCAACAAAAGCAATACCACTGACCAAAGCACAATCACTTCAGATTTACCGCAGTATTGCGTCCTTCATCGCCATTAGCATCGACTACCGACGCCAAGTGGATATTAACATTCAAGGTATGACACTGAACGTTACGTCATTGCCGTTGACATTTTGTTTGCATGTTCAGTTTACAGTCATTTATGATTATGACGAATGCATTTACAGCAGGAATTGAATAAAAGTTTTTAGTGCATTATAGTTAATTGTAGTGCATTAGTAATAGTATGTTACTGGAAGCAAGCCGTTGGTTTACTACTACTGTGTGAAATGAGGTGCATGGATGGTGGCTAGGTTGCATTGTATAGCGATCATGACGGGGAAAATTATGCGACGTTTAAGTTTAGAACGGGTAACCCAGGGTATCCGTTCGAAATTTTCACGGGTAACCCGTGCAGCTTTTTTCAACAAAATTGACAGCCCTATTTACAACAAAGCTTAACGATAACTTATATTAATTTGTTTTTGTATTTTATATAGTATTTTATAAATTAATAAGATTTTAAGAAAAAGATAACTTGCAAGAACTGTATCAATGATTATTTAGGTTTTTTAAAAAAAGTGTACAAATAACGCATTTTTGTCACACTTTCGGCGACTGTTATTCTAAAAATGCATTCGTTCTTAAAACGGAACGCAATTAATCTTACTTACTTACTTACTTATGCCTTTCTACCCCGTCTGGGGCATAGGCCGTCTACAAGAACTTTCCACTCCTCACGGTCCTGTGCTTTCCTCTCCAATTGCTTCCAGGTGTATCCCATATTTTGCATGTCAGCCTCTAGCTCGCGTCTCCATGTATTTTTTGGCCTTCCTCTCTTTCTCTTTCCCTGTGGGTTCCATGTTAGGCATTGTCTGGTGGTGCTACCTGGGGGTTTTCGGAGCGTATGTCCTATCCATCTCCACCTCTTTTTTATGATGTCTTCATCAATAGGCACCTGGTGTGTCCTTTCTAGTAACTCTTTGTTATTTATAGTATTTGGCCATTTGATTTTCAGGATCTTTCGAAGGCATGTGTTTATGAATGTCTGCACTTTCTGCGTAAGGCTCGCTGTTGTTTTCCAAGTTTCTGCACCATATAGGAGGACTGTTTTGACATTTGTATTAAAGATTTTGACTTTGGTCTGCAGTTTCAGCTCCTTCGACTCCCATATTTTCTTTAATAATACAAATGCTGATCTAGCTTTTCCAATTCTAGCCCTTACATCTGCATCGGATCCGCCATTTGTGTCTATGGTGCTGCCTAGGTATGTGAAGGACTCCACTTCTTCCAGTGCCTTTCCTGCCAGATGGACATGCTCATGGTTGGATGGGTTTATCTTCATGATTTTTGTTTTACTTTTATTTATGTTGAGGCCAAGCTGTGCCGAAAAGGTGGCTACGTCTTTTGTCTTTTCCTGCATTTGTTGCTGGTTGTGGGACAGAAGTGCAATGTCGTCCGCGAAGTCTAAATCATTCAATTGTTCCCAGAGTGTCCACTGTATCCCATTCCTCTTTTTGTCTGTGGATTTTTCCATTATCCAGTCAATGGCAAGGATGAATAGTAAAGGGGACAAGAGGCATCCTTGTCTGACTCCTGTTTCGACTGTAAAGGAGTCTGTGAGTCTACCTTCGTGGACCACCCTGCATGTCATTTCTTCATAAGAGCTCTGAATGATCCTCACTAGTTTCCCTGGTACTCCATAGTGTCGGAGAAGTTTCCACAAGGTTTGTCTGTCCAGGCTATCAAAGGCCTTTTCATAGTCTATAAAATTTATATATAGAGAGGAGTTCCATTCGATGGACTGTTCTACGATGATTCTCAGTGTTGCTATTTGATCTGTGCAGGATCTGTTTTGGCGGAAGCCGGCCTGTTGATCTCGTAGCTGCATGTCGACCTGGTCTTTCATTCTGTTCAAAATAATTCTGTTAAAAACCTTTCCTGGTACAGATAGCAGTGTAATTCCTCTGTAATTTGCACAGTTGCTGAGATCCCCTTTCTTTGGGATCTTGATGAGGTATCCTTCTTTCCAATCTTTTGGAACTCTCTCTTCTTCCCATATCTTCTCAAACAGAGGGTGCAGCATGTTGACTATTGTGTTTATGTCAGCTCTCATCATCTCTGCTGTGATGTTGTCCGGTCCCGGTGATTTCCCTAGTTTGAGCTGCTTGATGGCCAGGGCTATTTCTTCCTTATTTGGTGCACCTTCTTCTATTTGTAGGTCTTCATTTGCTGGTTGTATGTCTGGCGTGTCTGTGGGTGGGGGCCTGTTTAATAGTTCCTTAAAGTATTCCATCCATCTTTTTTGTTGCTCTTTCCTTTCTGTTATAGATCTCCCTTCTCTATCTTTGACAGGTCTCTCCGGCCTTTTGTATCTCCCTGACAGTTTTCTTGTTATGTCGTAGAGCTCTTTCAAGTTGCCCTTCATGGCTGCTTCTTCTGCTTTGGATGCTAGGCCATCTATGTGGGCATTTTTATCTTTTTTAATGCTGTTTTTTACCTTTTGGTTTACTTCTTTATATCTCTCTTGCGCTTTCGTTTTCTCAGCCCTGGTGCGGCTGCTGTTAACTATATTTTTCATTTCTTTTCTCTCTTTTATTTTTTGCAGTGTGTTTATTGAGAGCCAGTCTTTTTGTTTCTGTTTCACTGATCCTAAGACTTCTAGGCAGGTGGATGTTACAGACGTCTTTATACTTTGCCACATATGTTCTACTTGGTCATCTTCTGTTTGGTCTTCTGTTTGATCTTCTAGCACTTGGAACTTATTCCTCAAGGTGGCACTAAATTCTTCCCTTTTCTGATCATTTGCCAGAAATGCAACATTGAATTTGGTTCGCTTTGCAGTTGGCTGTTCCCAGTCTTTCTTTAGCTTTAATTTAAGTCTTGCACAGACAAGATGATGATCGGATGCGACATCTGCTCCTCTTTTTGCTCGTACATCTTGTAGAGACTTTCTAAATTTTTTGCTAATGCATATGTGGTCTATTTGGTTTTGCGTTTTGTTGTCTGGGGATACCCATGTTATCTTGTGAATGTTTTTATGTTGAAATTCGCTTCCACCAATAACAAGCTCGTTTGTTGCGCAGAAGTCCGCTAGTCTTTCTCCGTTCTCATTTCTCTCTCCTACACCGTGGCGTCCCATGATTTCCTCATACCCACTGTTGTCTTTTCCAATTTTGGCGTTAAGGTCTCCCATTAGGATGTTCAGGTCTCTATTTGGAAATTTTTCTATTAGTGCTTGTAGTCTATTGTAGAATGTTTCTTTCTCTTCTTCTTTGCTGTCGTTGGTGGGTGCATAACACTGTATTATGTTCATCTTTATTTTCTTTTTCTTGGTTCGGAAGGTTGCTGTTATTATCCTTGGTCCATGTGCTTCCCATCCAATCAATGCTTCCTGTGCCTTCCTTGACAGCATCAAAGCGACTCCTTGCGTGTGCGGAGCATCTTCCTCCTCATGCCCCGAGTACATTAGCATTTCTCCAGAGGCCAAAGTTATTTGCCCAGCTTGTATCCATCTTGTTTCGCAGATACCAAGCAGTGTAAGTTTGTAGGATCTCATTTCTGCTGCCACCTGCGCTGCTTTCCCTGCTTCATACATGGTTCTGACGTTCCACGTGCCTATATTTGTTTCCTTAGAAAGGAGGGTCTTCGGCTTTGAGGCTTCCAGTATAGCCTGGGTTTGGCCACAAGGCTTCATAGCTCTTCTTGGAGAAGAAGAGTCCTCTCTTCTCAGGGCTGAAATTTGTTTGTTTTTTCTTGTTGACGTTTCTGTAGCAATTTGTTTTTACGGGTGAGGTCGCTGGCCTCACGCCAACCCTCCTCCTTTTGCACCCGGGCTTGGGACCGGCCTTGGCGGAGTTGCAATTAATCTTAAGAAATCAAAAACATTACGTTACTACGGATTTTCGGCGGACAAAATACGGCGACTAATGCGACGAGCCGCATATTTTCCGGCGGATTTTTGGCGGACGAAAAATTTGCGGCGTATTCGGCGCGTGGCGTCGGCTGAGGGGTCTAGCACGAACCTATGACGTCAGCATTTGTGTTGTAGACAGTGCTGACTGACTCAAAGAGTTATTTGTTTGGTGCAGTAATTTGGAGCGCTGCTTTCTAAAATTACTTTAAAATCGTGTGGTGATTAGCACTGTAAAAAATATTATATACATACTTTGTGTACATTTCAGGAATATTTCGTATTTATCATACAAGCATAAGTTACTTGGGCTTTTGCAAAAAAAAACAAAAAAAAACAAAAAACTATTATGAAATACCTTGTGTACATTTAAGAAAGTTTACTATTACATATTTATCATACAAGGACAAGTTATTTGGGCTTTTGAAAAAGTTAGGTGCCATGGGCGCCCTTAAAAAGGGGGCGCCGCAGGTGCCACGGCGCCGCAGCACAAACTAGTATAAGGATATGTCGAGACATGAACGTAATCAAACTCATTAAATAGTGAGTGACGGTAATAATTAACTTTTCTTTTCATTCAATTAAATATGTGTGTTGTGTTGTTTGTAAATTAATTATGTGTGTTTCGTTTTTTGTAAATTAAATATGTGTGATGTGTTGTTTGTAAGTTGTCATCGACGAGGAACAATCTCGTCATATTAGTCACGTGCTTTAGCAGCCATGTTTGTACTTTAATATATTAAATAAACATTTGTATACAAATACATTGTTGTTTACATGTATTTATAAAATGTAACCTTTGTATCAGTTCTAACAACAAAAATCCCTGAGGCCAAGTTGAGATCGTGTGAGCGTGTCAAGGGCGAGTCACTCTATCAGGTCCAATCTATATATATAATTCTCTTCATGGGACCATGCCAGGCAAGTAAGCAGCAAAAATATGTGCAACCGAGCATGACGAATGACCCTCGCTCGGGTCAACTAAACACAGTTAACGGTTGGCAAGCGAAGGTAGTGGAGGGGTGGGGCATGTCTTGAGACAGCAATGTTTTTTACATTCACTTTCGAAGTTCCTGCACAGTGTGTATGTATTTCGTAGTATATTGGTTATTACATCCGCCTAACATGCGGAAGGTCTTAGGTTCAAGCCCAAGTGGCAACATATGTTTTTTTTAATTTTTAAAAATGTCAATGCCTATTCTTTTCCCCCCTTTCTTAGCAAACATAAACACCGCTTCGCATGTCACGGAAAAAAGCTTTGTTCAATGTTATATCAATTCCTTCACCAGGTACCTGTCTGTTTCTATTGGTCGCATATTTCGTTCATGGACGAAGTTGTTGCTCTCCAACTTGGCTTCATGGCTGTAATATTTGTTTATATATTGTGGCGATGTCCTAAATACTTACCAGAAATGCTTCGGTGGTCCCCCATCGTTCACACCGCGTTGTTCCCATTTGTTCGTGCTACTGTTTGTGTCCGTTCTCCCCCTCCCTTTTTTTCTTGCACTATCTATGAGCAAGTCTGCGGCGTATGCTACGCCGCGGGGCGTCTAGTACATAATATAATAACATTTAAATTGTTTCATTCACACAACATTCAAATTGGCTTTAACACGAAAAAAAGCGTATTGCTATGTATCTGATATTACACACAGCTGTGTTAGTTATATTGGTAAGTTTTTAAGATTTGTTTAAGGCTTATTTATCAACAATGATTTACATTAAAATGTTTGGCTTTTTTATATTATATCTATTTTATATAGATAGCCTTATTCTTACAGTTTTGTTCGTTATAGTTAGTTTCTTATAAGACCTAATAATTGTCATTAGTCACTATATTTAAGAACGAGTTCATTATCCACGGCCAATGACACAAACTTCATTATCAGAATAAACATAACATCCACCTTTTAAATTACTTAGAAGTGCAGACGAATTATCAAATTTACATTTTAATATAAGTTTTATACACCTACATATATAATTTGACGGAAATCAAATTTTATACGGGCTTATAACAACATCAAAATTGTATAAAATTAGATTTATAAGTAAAAAAATGCACAAGGAACCGCATTTTCGCATTAACAAGTGATTTGTGATAAAAAAAAACAATGGAAAATATTTGTTAGGTTAAATATTTATTTACCTTAGGTGCTTACATAATACAAGAGACAGTTTAGGATCGATTGCTCTATAAACTGACATTTAGGAAAGCTGTATTGAAAGAAAACGCTCAAGGATTTAAATAAGAAAATGGAATATGTATAGGAGTTATAAACACTTTTGTTAGAGTGAGGCTAATAAGCGGAATAGTTATTTTTATAAAGAGGGGCAACATTCTGTATTATTTGAAGGGTGCTTTTATTTTTAGGGGCAGGAGTTAGTAATATCACCGAAATTTGGGTGGCAACACTATTTCTTAGCCACTGGTAATATCCTTTTGGCAAAGCTTAAGCTAAACCAACAGAGTAAATTTTACGCCCAAACATTTCGACTCAACGTGTGTCTTTTAAACAATTAAAATTTATTCCCATACCCCCACCCCCTACCCTAGGCATCACTATTTACATAAGTATTATATAGCTCTATAAAAACATATCAAATTTGTCTTGAATAAATTCTCATGCATAATCTGCAATTGAATGGATATTGTGGATTAATGGGTAGACAAATGATAAAGCTTACCACTAATTTTTGTTTTGTTGAAATTGTGAAATATTGCTAGAATAATGCGATGGCATGGTATGTGCTTCGTTAATAACTGTAGAGTTGTATATTGGTGCAAGTGTGTGTGTGTGGGTGTAGGGGGTATGTGGGTGCGTGCGTATGTTGTGGTTATTATTATGTCTGCTAATGTTGAGCCTCTAACAAGACTACCAGTATTTATCTTCTTAAACCATTCATATTTGTTTCAATTTACGCCTCGACAGTGTTTTCTTTATTGTAATATATTATCGGTTTTAGCATCAGAAAAAATTATATTGCAAGCTGGTATATTTTTTTTTATAAATCAGTCAACTTTATGCAGGCAAATAACAACATTAAATTCCCAGAAATTAAAATTATAAATAGAAAATACATATAAAAAGGTGTTTGATACATGAAGCAAGTGATTAGTAAAGAGAACAATGAAAGTGTTTGTTAGGTTGGAGATTTATTTACATTAGGTGCTTAAATAGTGTACGTAATTTTTTTCTCGAACGATTTCTCCATAAACTGCCCCAAAGGAATATATATGATGAAAAAAATGTCGGTACTGTTAGAGACGAAAATGGATTATATATAGGGGTTATATGCACGGGCGTAATAGTGTAGCTAATAAATGAAACAGTTATTTTTATATTGATAGGGGCATGAGTCAATAATATCCTGGGTGGCATAAACACTGTATCTTAGTAACTGTTATATACTTTTTGCATAACTCAAACTAAACCAGCAGGGTAAATTTTAACTGTGCGATTCTAAGTGTTTCTTTAAAACATATAAATCCATACATACCTTAATTTAGCATCAATATTCACAGAAATAATATCTGGCGCACTTAAAAAATATCCCATTCATTTGACTAAGGTCATGCTTAGCCTGGAAATAGAAAGAATGTTTTTTAGAGCTTTTCCTATGAACAAGTAATCCTAAAAACATGTATTTAAAAGCTAACGAATGATGAAACATTCATAAAAAATTTTTAAAAAAATGTGTTCGATTTCTAGAACTATGCGGTTGCATGGCATACGCTTCGGGTAAAAACTGTAATGTTCTTCAAGGTGTAAATATATTAAGTGTAAAGAAACATCACGGGTATTATGACTTATATGAAGGATGTAACATCAGAAACTGCGTGTTCTGTCGCAAAAACACAATAACAACAACTCATTTTTTGACAAGCTGCTTTGATTTTATAAGATCAATATTATAAAAACTAGGTCGTGCTGCGGCGCCCACTTTTTTTTAGGTCGCTTACGGCGCCCACATTTTTCAAAAGCCCAACAAACTTATCTTTGTATGATAAATACGAAATATTCCTGAAATGTACACAAAGTATTTTATAATTAACAATCCTCAAATCCTCTTATTACATCGTTTCCTTTTCCAAAATTAAAATATGAGCTAAAACAATGATGTCATATAATATCTTTTTACGGCGAGAAATTTTAGAAAGCTGCGTACCAAATTACTGCACCTAAAAATAACTCTTTTCAAACGTTCGCATGGTATTGTTCAATTTTTATTAATACTATTGTGGAGGGTGTTTAATGTTAATCTGGAAACCAAAATGATTATGATTTTGAAGTCTATATATTAAAAAAAAGCATAGTGATGTCCCTCTGCGTTAGCCGTGAGGCAGTCAGCGATAATTGAGCGTAACTATATATATGATGATAGGAATAAAAACTGATTTAAAAAGCAGATCATTGGATAACTAAATGGAAGTTTTCTTTTAAACTGTATACACTTTCTTGAAAAAAGTGGTTGTTAACCATTTTGATTTAAAATCATATCCCTACATAGCAAATGTTTTATATTATGAACTTAAAAATAAATCATTGTATGAGCTGAAAAAAGCTGCAATGAAAAAAAAAGGCTTAGATACGAAGAAAAATAATCCGTTTATTTTAGTGCAACAAGTCCGTCGAAAAGGGATGGCCTCTACGGGGCTCGACGGACGAGTAGAGACGACCTGACCGCGTCACCTGCGACCTGAAACCGACAACTGGCAGGCAATGCCGAAGTCCGAAAAGTTAGGTGTTAGGTGCTAGTCACAGATGATTACAGTCGCTGTACGGATCTTAGACAAATCATCTTAAATGCATTGTCGATGATGAGAACCAAAGTAACCGTTGAGGGTCGGGTAAATCCGAAGCGACCGTTTCGACCCCCTCAATTTTACTAGCTACGCCATTGAGAGGTGCCGGTTTAGGGCCAGGAGCGCCAGTGCGTATTAACAAAAGGAACCGCGAAAAACGCAGCGGACGCCAGCTCTGAGGAAACCTTCCAGTGGGGGTTGCACCCTAGGTAGGTCATTGATGATCCCCCGCATAGCGGCGGTCCTAACCATTGAGACTCGTATGCTTTGCCGGGGTGGCGCCAAAGTGGTAGCGGGTCATAGTAAGGAAATTCCACCCCTCCTTGTGAGGTCAACTTAGTGGGAGGCATCTTCGACTTTGTGTCCTGGATGCCCAGGCGGCCGCTTCAGAAGCGACCGCTTCGGGGTTGGGGGGGGGGTTCCCAGCTGTCACGTTCTTTTCTGGGGGAGGGAGCCAGATAGCTGGGAGGGTCTTCCAGGAAGACCCATGAAGAACGTTTGGCTCGGGGCTTCTGATTTTCTTCCACATGTTGAATCATTAGTGCAACAAGTATCAGCCAAATTAGTGCTTTTTACTATTAGAATAAAAGAGCGGGAAGCCATTATAAATGACATACATTTTATTAGAAGTTCAATCTCTCAGCATTTTTTTAAAAAGCAACATTGTTTATGTTATTATTCATGTGAAAAGAAAATGTTTCTTTTAAACAAATAAACCTTATTTTCCACCCTCCCCAGGCCTCAATATTCACGTAAATATTATCTGGCTCAAACAATATCCTATTCATCTTGAACTAATTTCATGCTTAGACTATAAAATTGTATGTGTGTTTTTGGAGAGGGTTTTCCTAAAACCAAAGGAATCATATGGAGAGATATTGTTTTCATTTTATTAGTCATGTTTCACTTGCCCCATAGGCCATTCATGGTCTGAGAGGGAACTTACTACTACTAGTCATGTGAAAAGAAATTCAGCCATGCCCATTCGAATTTTGTAACTGTTAAGGACCTTTGTTATTCTGGTAGAGTACATAGAGATAAGCATGCGTTAATAAAGCAGCAATATCAAAATTGATGGGAAAATATTTAAATTAATCATTTTCTCGACACACATATCCTGATTGTTATAAAGACGGGGTTTGATTTATCACTACCCTAATTTCATGTTGCATTTACACTCATTTTTAAGGGTAATCAAGAGACCCAAAAGCAAATATAGTTATTTTGTAATTGTGCTTACCCCGTAGCATAGCACGTGCATTTCGCTCGTCAATATCCATAATGCGCCTAAGCGCGTCTGTCGCCGCTATGTCCAGTAACTCTTGATTGTTTTTATTTATTTTTTTAAAAATTGAAAATATAGATGTAAAAACATAATCATTTTGGTTTCGAGATTAACACAGCGTGTTGTGTTTCTCGCCGTAAAATAAAATATGACATGACCTCATTGTTTGCGTTAATAATAATTTGTGAAAAGGAAACGATGTAAACAAGATAAAATTTATGCACTGGGTTAAGATGAAGGGTAATTGTTGGCACTATTATTTTTATGTAGAGGGGCACCTTTTTGAACTTTTAAAGGTTACTTTTCATTGGTAGTGGCAGTCATTAATATCAATATCATCACTCAACCTTGGTAAAAAGGATAATATGAAATTATTGATATTTGTATTATGCCGACCCCGTAGCGTAGCACGGATATTGCACTTGTATATATATATAAATCTATATATATATATTGGTTGTATATGCAGTCTACTTTAGATTGTGTACATTACGTAAATCTGTATATGTGTGCGTGTTAGTGTTTATAGAATCGTCGGAAATCGACAATGACATCATCAGTAATTGATAAATGACAACTTTGCTTTATTACATAAATATTATTTAAATGTAAAAATATATAGAGAACAAATAACTTTTAAAATATATAAATTTATTTATAGAAATAATTTTTAAAAGTAAAGAACAGGGGAAAATCTTTACATTAAAAAGCTTTCTTTGTTTTCTGTGACTTGAATTAATTTTGTATTTCCTATCAGCGCGCGCTAAAAAGCACCAGTACTTATCTATACATATGATGTTGTACGTAAAACAAATTAATTGGCAATGTAAATTAGAAGATCATTAGAAAATTCAATTAACTTGTATTTAAAATTTCTATATAGTCTATGAGAAACAGTATTCTTGATTTGTATTACGTAAATCTAATGTTTTACGTCACACGAAATTATACATAAAGAAACATTTATTTTACGAAAAATGGGAATTTTTAAAATCATTTTAAAATAAATTATGGACGCTATTAATTTAATTTAATCACTGTCACATTTTCGATGTCTGCTATTTATTCCGGTTGTACTGTGACCACTCCCCACTATATTCTTTTTTTATAAGTGGCTTGCCACTTAACTTCGTTCCCTTAAATGAGGGATACTGTGCCAATGAATTACTTGTTTTCTCTTACCCTTGGTATACACAGTGCTGTACTCACCTATAAGCTAAACAAGCTATAGCATAGTACTTCCCCTTATTCGGAAGCCCCCAAACATTGTTTGAATAAGTTACTGTCATATCACTTAAATAAATACTTCATGATAATTTTAATGATTAGATTAACGCTAAGCTATTTTGTCTCATATAACTGCTCAAGATTATGCAATAGATATGCTAAATATTTTATCTCATCTATTAGTCATAAATGAAGACTTTGATAATATGTTTTATACAGTATTTAATAACAAAGACAGGACACTATAGACACGTTATAACAACTATAGCAGTTTGACACGGTGTGATCATTACTACCTTGATATTTTTTTAGTACATATTTTACTATTTTTGTCTATTTTATTTCAATGCTTTGTATTCGTTGATTCAGTTAATTCAACAAGGAATAAAACAAACCCGTAAAAACAAAGTTTTTGACTATAAATCCCATATATATGAGACATAACTAACAGTATTGATTATTTTCAAACATTTACAGACTGAATCTGTCTTAACTCAAGTTTGCTTCATAACCCTTGGGGGGGGGGAGAGGGGGGAGAGGGGAAAAGTCTGGTCACCGATTCGCTTGACCGAGCTCAGAGTGACACGTAAAATGTAAACAAAAGCGCCCGGTCGCTTCGTTGGGTCGCCTCAATGCGTCAACTCAAACTTTCACGTGGGAAAAAAACAATAACAAACCGTGAATTTGAAATTACATACCTCATATAAGGATAAACTAAAAATGCATTAATTTAATTACGGTACGTTCGATCGATCTGAAATTTTGATACGATGCATTGTTAGGTGAGACGGGTCCGTGTGCCAAATTTCAGCTCGATCGGATCACGGTAAGTGGGTCATTTTTTACTTTAGTTTTTCCGCCCGCCCGCCCAAGACAGAGAGAGAGAGAGACGGCCGCGAAAGTTAATATAAGGGATTTAATAAAACAAACCCGTAAAAACAAAGTTTTTGACTATAAATCCCTTATATATGAGACATGACTAACAGTATTGATTATTATCAAACGCTACAAACATTGACAGACTGACACCGAGTGATGTCCCTTGTCTTTAATAAATGGGGGTGGGACGTGAGGGGGTGTCGGCACGACGGTCAGCGTCAACTCAAACTCACGTGGAAGTGGAAGAAAAAAACAATAACAAACCGTGAATTTGAATTACATACCTCATATAAGGATAAACTAACAATGCATTAATTTAATTACGGTACTTCGATCGATCTGAAATTTTAATACGATGCATTGTTTGGGTAGACGAGTCCGTGTGCCAAATTTCAGCTCGATCGGATCACTGAAAGTGAGTCATTTTTTACTTTAGTTTTTCCGCCCGCCCGCCCAAGACAGACAGAGAGAGACGGCCGCGAAATTAATATAAGGGATTTAATAAAACAAACCCGTAAAAACAAAGTTTTTGACTATAAATCCCTTATATATGAGACATGACTAACAGTATTGATTATTTTCAAACGCTACAAACATTGACAGACTGACACCGAGTGATGTCCCTTGTCTTTAATAAATGGGGGTGGGACGTGAGGGGGTGTCGGCACGACGGTCAGCGTCAACTCAAACTCACGTGGAAGTGGAAGAAAAAAAAATAACAAACCGTGAATTTGAATTACATGCCTCATATAAGGATAAACTAAAAATGCATTAATTTAATTACGGTACTTCGATCGATCTGAAATTTTAATACGATGCATTGTTTGGGTAGACGAGTCCGTGTGCCAAATTTCAGCTCGATCGGATCACTGAAAGTGGGTCATTTTTGACTTTTATTTTTCCGCCCGCCCGCCCAAGACAGACAGAGAGAGACGGCCGCGAAATTAATATAAGGGATTTAATAAAACAAACCCGTAAAAACAAAGTTTTTGACTATAAATCCCTTATATATGAGACATGACTAACAGTATTGATTATTTTCAAACGCTACAAACATTGACAGACTGACACCGAGTGATGTCCCTTGTCTTTAATAAATGGGGGTGGGACGTGAGGGGGTGTCGGCACGACGGTCAGCGTCAACTCAAACTCACGTGGAAGTGGAAGAAAAAAAAATAACAAACCGTGAATTTGAATTACATGCCTCATATAAGGATAAACTAAAAATGCATTAATTTAATTACGGTACTTCGATCGATCTGAAATTTTAATACGATGCATTGTTTGGGTAGACGAGTCCGTGTGCCAAATTTCAGCTCGATCGGATCACTGAAAGTGGGTCATTTTTGACTTTTATTTTTCCGCCCGCCCATGAGATGATGAGATGACCGGCCGCGAAGTTAATATAAGAGATTTAAAAAGAAATGCAAAGAGATGGATGAAATAAAGACGAGAATGATAGTAGTTAGATTAACTTACAAAGTAACAGACAAGTCTGGGGAACTATAAATTTTGAGTTTTAATTTTCACCAATTACAAATACGATAAGTTCAAAGGTCAAATTGATGACGTCGAATAAATATAATTGACACGAATTCAATGTACAGAATATATTTTTTATATAACTTTAATTATATTTTCTTGTTATTTAAATCATGTTTTCTATTATGTTTTGGATTTTTTTAGTCTAACAATGTGTTCCAATGTGCAATTGTCTAAACATGTGTTTGGTGTTATGTTGCTGTAATTGTCTAAAGATGTGTTCCACTGTTATGTTGGTGTAATAGTCTAAACATGTGTTCATATGTTATGTTGGTATAATTGTCTAAACATGTGTTCCAATGTTATGTTGTAGAATTGTCTAAACATGTTTTTAATGTTATGTTGGTGTAATTGTCTAAACATGTGTTTAATGTCATGTTGGTGCTTTTGTATACGCATGTGTTTAATGTTATGTTGGTGTAATTGTTCTGTGTAGCCGTGTAGCTGTATGTCTACCATGTTTCCATAACACAATAAATTATCAACATATATATTTATAATAATAAGAATATAACAAGTGTTTGTGTAACAGCTCAAAGTTTATTTCTATCTCTTATCTCTGCTGCCTTAATTTCTAGGCGTCAATGTTAATAAATTAATTATGGAGTTAACATAAAAGTTAAGAATGATTAACACAAATACCTATTAAATTTTAACTTACGTCCACTTACCTGTCGTCTTTTGGATCGTCCTTATATCTAACAAACTAGCTCGCTGCTACCTATATATAGGTAAATGTAAGACTTTATTGCGTTTAAAAAAAAACTACTCACACCAGTAAAAGAGCGTGCAATTCTTTGAAAATTCTCGTTTTAACATCAGAGGCGTAGTGAAGTGGGGGGGGGGTGTCTTGGGAGAAAATTGAATAGGAAATACAATCGTTACGTTTATAGACTAACAAAATTGGAACCCCGGCCCCGTAGAATAGAGAATAATGGGTTCAATATCCTGTAGTGTTTTAATATGGGCTATTAAGTTCTTATATACCACTATAGAGTTCAATATTCTGTATCGTCTTAATATGGGCTATCAAATACTTATATATTAATGAAGCGTTCGATATCTTTTAGTATTTTAATATGGACTATCAAGTTCTTATATACTAATAAAGAGTTCAATTTCCTGTGGTGTTTTTAAAAAAAGAAACCTTCAAATCTGCACTCAATTTGTGGATCAATCTGAAAAGAAAGGGATTTAAATAAAAAAACAATATGCAAAATGTTTTACTTTTCGTCTTTAAAGAAGTGTGTAGTTATTTTTTTTTAAAAAATGAAATATATATAATTATATCAAATTATGCGTCTTTCTTTACTACTGCCTAAATTAAATATGGCATCCAATTGTGGAAAATCTCCACCTATAGTGTGTCTCAATTACAATTATTTAATTATAACTACACATTTAAACAAACAAAACATTATTTGATTGACTGATCATCGGGGACAAATTGGAGACAACCAGGTTAGCAGATGTACGTACGCTCCTGGACATGAGCCAATTCCTATTGAAGAACGTAGTTTTAATATACTTAAGTCACAAATTAGGCATTTCGAGGAAATCATGTTTTAACTATTTTGTTTTTCTCTTTGATGATAGGATTTTAATTTTTTAGGCTTCTAAAAAGTTATATCTAGAAACGTTGCTTTGTTTTTTATTTTATACAATAGTTTTGTTTAAACCAGATGTTAAAAGTTTACTGTTCAAATTGAATTTGACAAAAGTTAAACTATTATGCTATAGACCAGGGGTCGGGAAACCATGGCTCGTGAGCCATATATGGCTCTTTTGATGGCTGCATCTGGCTCGCAGAATAATGTTCATTTTTTAAAAAAATGTGTCTTCAGTCTCCTTTGGTCTAAATCAGTGGTTCCCTAAGTGGTCCTAACAGACCCCCCGGGGTCCACGGAATCGTTCAGGGTCCGTGGAAAATTAAAATTGATTTGGGGGTCACGTATCAACGTCAGGGGGTCCTCGCAATGTTTAGTATAAAAATAATAAAATTATGTTGTTGTTTTTTTTATAAATAATTAGGAAATAAAAATATAGTACAATGAAAAAGTTAATAATTAATAGTTAAGTAACCGTTTCAAATAAACAGTTATATACACGTTTTCTTATATTTTTGTGTCCTTTTTAACAGGTGAGTGTTCTTAAAAAAATGTAGTCAGTACAGTGTTGAATATTTGATATATGGCTTTATTTCATTACAAGGAATAGTATTTTACCAATGTGTCTCTGTGAAATAAAACTTAGTCGGATGATTCTATGAAAAATTCCAAGCTTATGGAACATTGAATGAAAATCCATAGTTATAAAAAAGATAAAGATTTAACGATTTTTTAAAGCAGTCCAAGAAACATATTTGAAAACGCCATCACTTCAACAACTCATAGGGACAACATCTAAGTGAGATGACGATTGACTGTGTGCGTCTTATAATATTTCTTTATGGATTGCAAAGTCTGGAAAGCCACACACGATTAGTGAAGAACTTATTTTACCAGCTGTAGGTGAGGTGATAAACACTGTGTTGAACAAACCAGCTTTCGACATCTGAAAAAGAAATCCACTGAGCAATAATTCAGTCCAAAAAAGGATTAACGAAATATCTCAGTGTGTTGAAAATTCTTTATGTGATTACTTAAAAACATCTGAATTTTCCCTATAGCTTGTCGAGTCCACTTTACCAGGAAACGAGGCTTTACTTTTAGCTTATGTACAATTTGCAAAAGAATATCAATTTTGCCAAGAACTGTTGTTTGCTAAATGTTAGGAAACAGATTCAAAAGGTGAAACGTTATTTAGTGAATTAACAAGATTTTTCGATGAAAATGCTATAATCCTGACTAATATCATTTATGTTGCTACTGACGGTGCTCCGGCAATGGTAGGAAGATACCGAGTCTTTCTGGCATACCTAAAACAGGCTGTACCACATGTATGTTCAGTGCATTGTGTCATTGATCGACATCATTTTGTTGCAAACATTTTAGTGAAAGTTTGCATGGATCACTAGATTGTGTATAAGAACAGTTAATAAAATCAAAAGAAATGCCTTCAGTGAGTAATTATTTGCTAAGCTTTGTTTGGAAAATGATGAAGACTATAATTGTTTTCTACTTCACACAGAAGTTCGAAGGTTATCTAAAAGTGCTTGTTTAAATTGATTTTATGCTCTCTTTTATTTAGTGCTGGAATTCCTGGAAGACAAAAAAAATGATTTGATTTTTAGACAAATTTAACGAACTTAAAAAATGACATAGCCTACATAACAGATTTGTTTGCCAAATTTAACGAAATTATTTGCAAACTACAAGGTGACCAATTAAATTTGATCAAAACTAAAAGCGTAATATCTGCGTTTGTTGCAAAACTTTTTCTATATAAACAAAACTTGGGGAGAGAAAAATGTTCTCAGATTCAAAATCTCTCGAAATTGCAAAATAGAGATGAAGACTTGTTTACCTACTGTCAACACTTAACGGCTCTTCATGCAGACCTGAACCAAAGATTTGAAGACATTCTACCCTTGGATATTCCCGACTGTGTGTTGAACCCTTTTGCACTGGGACAAATTCAGATCCCAGACATAGATGAATCCGTACTAATACAGGAGCGACTTATTGAATTATCCACAGATGAGGAACTTAAACCAATATTTGAACATGGATACCACGCATTCTGGTTACAAAAATAGATCCCAATTTTATGTTCTGCATTATGGGTTATTGTACAAAAGTTGTTGACTGCTTTCCCGTCCTCCTATTTGGTAGAATAAGGATTCAGTGTCGTTATGAACCTCATCACAAACAAAAGAAACCGGCTATACATTTGTGCTCATTGAGAATTGCATTTACTACTCACAAACATTCAGCACGACATTAATATACTCATAAAATTATTAAAATCTCATTAAGTTCATGCAAGTCATTATTTTTTTTTAAATTTAACAAACTTTTAATTTAAATAAATAATTCTTCAACAAAATCTTGTTGTTAATTCAATTAGTAAATTTGTATACTATAAATTTATGTAGCGTTTTCACTTGGGGGTCCGTGGGCAAGTTTTGACTATAAAAGGGGTCCATGGGTAAAAAAAAGTTTGGTAACCACTGGTCTAAATCATTATTGGGAAAAATCGCTTCTTTTAATAATAAAAAAAAATTTTTTTTTAAAAATAATTTTAAAAAACCCTCGTCAAAAGTCAATGACATTATTTATTATTTTATATTTTTATGGCTTAATGTAAGTCAAACATTCTTGAAAGTTTCGAAGCGGGAAAATGTTTGAAGATCGCATGTTGGTTGACCAATCAATTCTATCCGAATTGTAATGAGGAGATCCATACGTGATAGAATACATGAAATAATCAAAGGAAGGGGTTAGTAACCTTAGGAGTTAGATTGCTATTTAAGGGAGAGAGATTTGGAATTCGGGATCAAAGTGATAGCAGTGATTTCTGTGGAAAAGTGGCACAAATACATAGTTCAAGTGGGGTTGGTGTATATTGCTTTCGAAAATGGTGGACGACGTGTGCATGAGTAAGGGGTCCGCACTACAGATTGTCGTCGGATCAGGAAGAAAACTTTCGTTTTAATCGCGTTCTAAGCTAACTAATTTTAGAAAAAAAAGTTGACAAGATGGCTAAAAAATGTAAGACGATGAGTATCGTACTTTTCAGCATGAATGGACATAGGAATTTGTCTTCAAGGAGAGAACGGGTTCTGATGTGTGTTAAATATGCAGTGATAAAATTACGTCTATGAAACGGTCAAATGTAAAGCGACACTTTGAGACACGACATTCTGCATTTGCATTGAAATTACCCTGCGGGGGATAGCAGAAAGAAAGCATGTCAAGAATTGCTATCAAGAGTGTAAGCTGGTCAGAAGTAAATCCGTGTTTGGACCCAACAAGATGACTGGAATTCGGCTAGATTTGCTGGCACTTTAATTCACTTTAGCTATTGTAAGAAACGCCAAATCATTCATTGTTGATGTTGCCAATGAGCTTTTAGATGACTTTTCCAATAAAGACAAAATAATTAAGCGGATAAAAGAAATTCCTCTGTGGTTAGAACTGTTCACGATCGTAGCATCATGATGTCAAATCAAATTGAGGAAATGCAAGTGAAGGACATAAATGCGGCACCGTTTCTCTCTCTCTCTCTCTCTCTTTGGAAGAGTCAATAGACGTCAGAATATGTATCCCAGTTCTGCGTTGTTGCTAGGTATATTGTCGGTTAAATATTATATGAGAAAAGTCTTGCTGTTTTGTCTATGAAGGGCACAACTAGGGGGCAGGATTTATTCGAGTTATTCACTTAGTTCGCTAAAGCAAAAAAATCTACTGATCGATAAACTGCTTTCGGTGTGCACTGATGGTGCTCCGTGCATGGTGGGGAAAACAGAGAATTTGTCGCTCTTCTTTGTGGGCATGAAAACTGACGCATCCTAAGCTTTCATTGCATCTTACATCAGGAGGTGCTTTATGCTCAGGTGTTTGGCGAGCAGCTTGGTGAGGTGATGTCACTTTATTGTTGCCGGAGCATTAAATGATCGCCAAATTTAAACACACCTTGATTAGGTTGGGAATAATTATTTTGGTCTGTTTCTGCACAGCAACGTGCGTTCGTTGTCAAAGGCGAACGTGCTCAGCTGATTTGCGGTTTTTCTGAGCGAAATCCGGACTTTTCTTGATATGAAGAATGTCTTACATCCCGATTTAGCTGACACTGAGTGACTCGTGGAGTTTTATTATCTCGTAGACATTAATGCACATCTAAATCAGCTCAATGTGGAAATGAAAGGCGTTGAGAAGGCAATCTTATCCCTGCAAGAAGTAGAGTTTGCATTTAAAAACAAGCTAGAACTCTTCATCACCGACATTGAAACAGTTCGTTTACTACACTTTGAAAAACTAGAAGATTTAAAGATATGTGCACATCCATTGCCCTGCTCAACATCTTAATATTCAGCAGCTATCAGTCTTCACGTTCAATCTCGAGATTTTCACGAGCACAGCCGTCTTTTTTAAGTTCATCACCCATCCACACTAGTGTGTAGTGGAAAGCAGTGACCTGAGTTGCATCCCCGGAGTCTCCGTCAGAGATTTTGATCCCCAAGCTCATGTGGCTGAATAAGTTTAAGTCACTAATGAAGATTTGGAAAGACTTGCACGACAGCAAGCAGAGTTGGCAAGCCAACACAAATGGGCAGAAATGAAAAAACTTCAATACGCAGACCATCTGATTGTCAAAACTTGGAATGTGCTACCCTTCACATACCACCCACTGCAGCGTGTGAGTATTACGATTAATGGTAAGTAATACGTATTATTAATGAGTTTAGCAACAGCATGACAGTGCTTTTAAAAAGATTTCAGGGACATAATTATTGTGCTTCTATGGCTGAAATTACACAAAATGCACTCATTTACTTGAATTGTTAGTTTTAAGAAATATGTATGGCTCTCACAGAATTAATTTTCGAAATATATGGTGTTTATGCCTCTCTCAGACAAAAAGTTTCCCGACCCCTGCTATAATGATCCTACATGTAGAAGAAAATCAGAAGCCCCGAGCCTAATGCTCTTCTTCGCGGTTCCTTTTGCTAATCCGTACTGTCGCTCCTAGCCCTAAACCGGCACCGCTCAATGGCGTTGCTAGTAAAATGAGCGGGACCAAACGGTCGCTTCGGATTTACCCGACCCTCAACGGGTACTTTGGTTTTCATCATCGACAATGCATTTAAGATGATGTGTCTAGGATCCGTACAGCGACTGTATTCATCTGTGACTAGCACCTAAAATATCGGACTTTGGCATTGCCTGCCAGGAGTTGTCGGTTTCAGGTCGCAGGCGACGCGATCAGGTCCGCGACCCTACTCGTCCGTCGCGCTCGTAGAGACCACCTCTTTTTAACGGGCCCGACCCTTGCTATAGACTCTTCCATTAGTCTAAGAAATACTTGTCTTAAGATTAGGTAGCAGGTAGAGGTATTAAAAAGCAAACTTATTTAAATTGTATTCCTATAACAGGGATCGAAGTTAAGAGGCAAGCCTCTTAAAAATGTAGAAGAATACTATATATGCAGTTTAGCAACATAGAACATGTCCATGCTAACATATAACAATCAATATAAGCATGTAATAGATAATGCAATTTAATTTTAAATCTGTAGGTGTTTTAAAAAAAAACAAATCCTGGCATTTCACATGTTGTAAATAATTTTCAGTAAATTTTTAAATAAATAAATAATTACTGACAAACATTATAAGTTATTTTTACAAATTTACAAATTATATTTTAGCAAAATATTATATTTTAAATGGTTGAATTCTTTCCCTTATAAAATTTACTTTAAAAGCGCAAAAACAGCTTAATATTAAACACATCAGTACAGTGTTTTATGGTGCATTGCTGAAAGGAAACACACTTTCAATTCACATCCGATATGACAATAAAAGTCTTTAATAAAATATTTTCTCTTTTTTTTATTCCTGAAATGTAGCATTTTTTAAAACTTATTCATTACATTTCAGTTAAACCATTCAGTACAATAATAATATGTTTTTTATCAGATAATCACTTTGATCTCTATTTTGTACAATTAAAGTTATTACGAATTCGAGAGGACTAACACTGTATACTAAAAACACATTTAGTATTAAAATAAAGATTCAAAAATATAAGAAATAATGTTGTTTTTTATACAAATAATTAAATTAAAAATTGTTTCTTTCTCTATACAAAAATAAATTTTGAAGTTCAATTTGAGATGCACAAAATTTTCCGTTACAACGGAATGCTTTTCTAATTGACTTTTGTTTATAGCAAATGATAAAACACTCTATCAGGAGTCTTGAGTCGTTTAAACAGATTTCTTATAAATGGTAGTCTTGAGAAATTATCAAATATTAACATTAATTATTTCCTCAATATAAATGTAACTATTACTTATGTCACAATATTAAGGTATTAATTTTTGAGGCCCCATATCATATTAACTCGTGCACGATTCCGGATCTGTATGTGTCGTCAACGCGTCAACGCTTTCGGTTCTGTCATCAACTTTTTCAAAACGCTCGTAATTACATTTTCTGACTTGCTCGAGTGCTGAAATTTTAACAGTATGCTTGGCTTGTTGGGAGAATTAAGCTATTAAATTTTAAGATCGATCGAACGTACCAAAATTAAATTAATGCAGTTTTAGTTTATCTCCATATGTAGCGGCCAGCTTTTGTTGACATTTTACGCGTCAGGCTTTGTTAAGTTCAGCCATCCGTGACCAAACCTTTTCCCTGCCCCCTCCATCTACAACAAGGAGATGTAAGGCTTTCTCAGTCTGTAAATGTTTGTCGCGTTTAAAGATGATGAATACATTTTAGTTGTGTCTCATATATAACTGATTTATAGTCAAAAACTTTGTTTTTACGGGGTTGTTTTAAGAGTTTAAATTTTCAAGAATGAAAATAAGTTATACAAATCTTTTGTTAACGCGTAAAAGTAGAAAATAAAATGAACAAAAACTTTTTTTTAAAAGATGAGGCCCAGCTGCAGTGAGGAATGTAAAATCTCGCATTAAAAAAGCAGAACATATTTTTTTTGTCACAAACTAAGTAGTCACATAGGGGGACTTTGAACTGTTGTGTTAGTTGATCAAATTTTATATCCCACAATCAATCACAATAAATATCAATAAAACTTAGAGTTCTGAGTCCCCCAGTGTGACTACTTAGTTTGTGACTACAAAATTATGTTCTACTTTTTCAAGCGAGATTCTACATTCCTCACTGCAGCCGGGCCTCATCTTTTTTTAAAAATTATTTTTTATTCATTTTATTAAAAATTATGACATAAACCAGTGAAATGAGTTTGTTTAAATAGGACAATGTGTATTTCGGATACCAGTATCCTAACAATTCATTGACATTGACATTTTATCCTTATTTAAAGGGATCGAGATCAAGTGACAAAGCACTTGAATAAAATAGACGGATTTTCTATTTATAGAATTATGGGTGATGTACCGTGCTTCCTTAAAAAGTCAAGAAAGCATATTTGTAACAGTACATAAATAAAACGTATAGTTCTTATAAATTCGAAATTTCAAAGAAGAATTAAAATATAAATCATCGTGGGAATATGTTTCTATACAAATTTTATGTTACGTTCACGCAAAAATCTAAGTAACTCAAGTCTATAATGTTAAGAGTCATAAAAATATGAATTGTACATTAATTTACATTGTAAAGAATTGTAAAATTCTTGTCATAAATTGTCCAAATAAAGTTTGGTAATAAAAACCATCTAAATTTCATTTTAAATACAACAGCACTGATGCTTTCTGGTGCATCGCTAACGGGAACAATAGTTTCCATTGCCATTTTTTAACAACATAGAATACTGCGACGTTTATCTTTACTTTCTAAATATTAAATCGAAAATATAAACAACACACGTTTAGAAACACACACACATACTTTAAGCTACACAAAATAAAATAGCTGACATTAACGATTAATATGTGTATATTTATATTATTAAATGTCTAAGATGTAAACAGATGCTTGTTCACTTATTTCCTCTCGATCACTTTATAATTAGCTAGCCAGTTTGCTGTGTAACACAATTAATTTTATAACTTTATAATAATAAAAGCGTTTATTTCAAGCATACTATTTAATTCATTTGTAAAAAAAAATTCAAAATATAAATTATTCTTATAAATTCTTTAATATAACAAAGAATTATTATTTATAAATATTGTAAATTAAATACTATTTTAGAATATAAAGTATTTCCCTTGATTATCTTCCTATTATAATAGTATATTTATTTCAAGCGTAGTCTACATGATAATAAAAAAAAGAAATGGAGATCTATTACAAAAAGAACCTACATGATAAAATGTACGATATTTTTTAAATAACATAAACAATCCATTATTCTATTTTTTATAATATAAAATATAAATGTTGTATAACTTGTAGTTGAAAGTAAAATAAACCAAAATGGTAACCATTTTGTTACTCACTACGTCCAATTATAAGCAAATGACGTCATTAGTTATGTTGTACTCACCGTGCGAATTAATAATAAATATATATATATGGTTAATATATTACATAATACTTAATCATACCAAATGCGTCACCTTTATAAGAAGTGAACGTTTACACTGGAGAAAGATTAGGCCTAATAATAATGATAACAGTAACCTATAATAGTAATAGTAATTTTGCTTTTATAAGTTAAGAACAAGAACGAGGCCACGTCTAGCCGGCACATACATCGTCGAGATTTTGTTTGATTGTGATTGTGTGTTGAAACTATTTTCTTATTTTATTATTACATCAGTATCTTCGTTATGGATTCCTGTTTCCAACGAGCCATTTTTTGTGTACCTGGAAATATTGGACTGGTTCTGTTTTAGCTGTTTCGGTGGCGAGGCTTCGCGCCTTTGTCTGACTACAATATCAAAAATCGATGTAAATTAAATCAACGCACGCACAAGCCGAGAAAGTTACAATAGCACGGCCCGGCAGTATAAAGGTAAGCGACCAATTCTCTACACACGCAATAATTTATTATCAGGATATAACAAGTGTACGCGCTTGACATCTGACATCGTGTGTATTATTGAGAGATATTTGTATCGGCCGAAACTTTCCTCTGAAGCTTGCGTCTCGTTAGAGAAGGGGAAAGAAAACAAAGATGAAGAGCTGCCTATCTCTCAACACAATTTTGCATATGCATTTCACATTGTTGAACACTCTGTAACAAAGTTAATGTCAAAGTCATAAAAATCTCTCCCGTGTCTAATAAAAGATATATTTCTATCGCCTTAATCAACGTTGAATGACTTTGTCCATTTGTAAAACATTCCCAGGCCTCTGTGTGTATAATTATTATAACTAGGGAGATTGACACTATACTCATTGGTCATTGGTAAGTGAGATTATATT
Source organism: Ampullaceana balthica (assembly GCA_944989445.1). Taxonomy (NCBI): domain Eukaryota; kingdom Metazoa; phylum Mollusca; class Gastropoda; family Lymnaeidae; genus Ampullaceana; species Ampullaceana balthica. The sequence goes on along the minus strand of CALYLW010001327.1, from coordinate 78,771 downwards.
ACACTATTTCCAAGAATTATTATCTACTTATATGCTTCACTAACAATTATCTTCTCCCTATGCCATCTAAAGTATTTCTTTACTTAATTTTTACTTGCTGAATAAAATAAAAGTTTGAAAGTAAAACAACAATTTTATGAATAACTCCTTACACGACCAGATGGTCAGTACAAATGTTCTCATCAACGACGCTCAGCAGTTTAGAATACCACAAAGCAAATTTTTAAGTTGATATTATAGTATCTCCCATCACACTCCTGGATGTAGTTCTCTGCTCTTATTGAGCTTCGTTTCTTATAAACCACAATGTTAGAGTCGTGCGGCATGGTTTTAAAACATCAGTGATTAACAACACATTCAAACAATTGGGCGTTAGCCTCGGAACATTCCTAAGTAAGTTGATTCTCAAATTTAACTAATTGTCCACTGTTCTCTTAGTACTAATAAACCTCTGTACGTCTTTTTTCTTCTTTTTCTGATTGATTTATCCCTGGACATAATACTGCAAATATTTTTTTGTAATCATTTATATTAACTCGAGGTGTCTGCTTGATTGTTTGCCGAAAAAACTTTGGATCGATTTTTAACCTACTTCCTTGAAAGCTAGCGAGCTGAAATTTTGCAGGCATACTCGTGCCGATGATGATGTGTCGAAATTTTAGATCGATCGAATGTACTGTAATTAAATTATTGAATGTTATATTTTATTTATTTATCTCTATGTATCATGTTAATTTTTTAGATAGAGTGTCGTGGTGCGTATTATATTGAACGACCTTTTTAATACTTTCCTGTTGCGTGATAAGGTGCGTATTATATTGACGATAATTTTCAAAAAATATATTCCCGATCGGTGCGCTTTATATTAAACATATTTTTCGAGACATCAAGGAAATTTTGAATTTTTGGATTGTCGTGCTATGCGTATTATAATTCACTTTATTTTAGTTATGTCTCCTATATAAATATATCATGGTCAAAAACTTGTTTTTTTACGGTATTTTAAAAATTACTAATCGAAATGCCGTTGGTTTATTATGATTTTTTAATTATTTTTTCGCTTACGAAAACATTTTACCGACACGTGCGTTGTTTAGTAGTGTCCTTTCAAGCCGACGTATAAACATTTCATTTCAGATATCTGCCTGAGAAAATTGAACCTCCAGCTGGCCATTCAAGGATTTATTGATCAAATCGTTGTATAAATTTTAAACGTTCATTTTATTCATCAGTTAAACATTATGTAAAGAAAACTTTAGAATCCATGGGTAACAGATAATTGTTAGTGAGACACATAAGTAGATAATAGTTCTTAGAAATAGTTCAATATAATCTCACTTAACAATGTCTAATTTTTTTTCTTATATTTTTCTTGTGTTTGTTAAAATTGTGAGTATTTACAGCGGTGGCATCTTAATAAAGTCGCATTAAAAACATAACAAACAACAAAGCCAAGAAACAAATAAATGTAATTTAAAATCTGTGTAAAATGACACATAACAATAATAAATAATATAATACTTTATTGATTTTGAAAAAAAAATAGTTATCATAAAAAATTACACATTCTTGTAAATTGGGACTTAATATATATACATATAAACTTCGTTATACAATTCTGTCCAGTTTTCATTATTTACTGCACACAAAAGTTGCATTCTATCGGGGAACTGCATCTCTGTTTATGTTTCACATTCTATTTAAATGTTATTCTAAAGTGCTAAGTTCTCCAAACTAATTTCTCTTTTCTTTGTTGCTGATGATATTATTTCAATACGTTTTATTTAACGTAAGATTATCAAAATTATTGTTTCAGTGCTAATGTGTCTTCTCACATCTTAAAAAAAATAAAATAACCGGTATTCATCGAAGCCAATTCTGTTATCAATTATAGTACGTACTAAACATGATTGTTTTATTTATAAAGAGTTCCACGGTGAGTAATAACTTTTGAATTATAAAATGATGGAGAATATATAAACTTAAAAAAACAAAACAAGAAAAATCATATGTTGTCATTTATAAAATAGATTTCACATACGTATTACTTTTATATAAAAAAAACATTGTGTATTCGTCACAACCCTGACAGAAATATAGATTTCCTTGTGTTTATATTCGTATCAACCCTGTCGCTGACTGCTTATTAAGACGATTCAAACATTTAACTTTTCATAAATTAAAAAGCTCATAAATTATTACGAGAAAGTGTTCTATTTTTAGCCAACTTTTATTTGAGGCATCAATCAAGGTCACATAACTCTAAAGTTTTATCTGTGCTTTTAATTTGCCGCCCCTTATTATTTAACCCTAAATTAGATTATAGAGTGAATTAGAAAATATATTTACAAAGAGAAATAATTAGAAATATTCATAATAAAATATTTTGAAGGGAAAATTTGAGAAGAGAGTAAATATTTATATTGAAATAATGTTCAATCAGATAAATCAATGAATCGTTGGACATTTATTGAAGCTTTCCGCCATGCAGTCGCCATCAGCTCATATGTAGCTGAGTTAATAGCATAAGTCAAAGGGATCATAATACTCTAGAACATTATGTAAGAAATGTGTTCACATAAATAGACAAGAACAAAGAACTGATCACTTCAAAACATCCCATGATATATAAGAGTTATACACGTTATAAAATGTCTATAGTCACCACTATCCGTGTTATTAACATCTTTCTAATAAAACTAATAAAATAAAAAACGTAGGTCTGTATTTATAAATGACGATGTGCCTAGATTTAAAGAAATATTTGTGTTTGATATTAGACAATTTTATGAGGAAATTAAAAAAATAAGAGTAACAGCAAATGTGTCGCTCTGTATTTAGTCTGATGCAACAAAGTCATTGCTAAGTCACTGAATGTTCCTTTTGTAAGTAACTAATTTTATGAAACATTTAAAATCGAAGGAAATGAGCCATTGACAAGAAATTGTTTGAATAGAACCCAGTCTCTTACTGGTGGTAGGAGGATCCTAAAAATTCATTGAAATGTTATCTCTTATGAAAGAGATCGAAGTTAAGTTGCGTGCCACTAGAATAATTAAAACAGAGTTGTGTCAAACAGTGGGTAGGGATCATCAATGAAGCAAAGTAATACATAACAGTAAATATATTAAATTTATAGTTTTATGAAATTGAAATACTAGGATTCTTAAAATGTATTTGTACATACAATGAAATCTTTCTATACATTATATTTAGTCATATGCAATACAAAGTGTATACCATACAAATAAGTAATACTATGTCACATTGACTCGTAGATTGCAATACAACTGAAGTTACAGACAATAAAAATATGATCTTCTCATTATTCTTGTCGCTCTAGTTCTCTCTATTAAAATCTCACATTAAGTAGGTCGATAGCGGTGCTTTTTAGTGCGGCTTTATCTTATGTTTACAGACACTCCTTCTATACAGAAGATTATTGCTTTCATGGAAATTACAATTTAATTGCACAACAGAAATAACAAGAGAAAGTCTTTTAATTGTTTTTTTAATGTCTATGTTGTTCACACTTGGGTCAAAAAAAATTATTTTCATTTATGTATACTGAAAGTTTGTTTTTTTCTAATGTCTTATACAATTTACTGGCAAAACAGCTTTTAATATACAAAACAATCAAACAGACCACAACAACAATTCGACACTTCTAACATTTATACAACACTAACAATCAGACAACTCTAACATTTATACAACATTCACAATCAGACAACTCTAACATTTATACAACATTAACAATTAGAAAATTCTAACATTTATACAACAACAACAATCAGAACTCTAACATTTATACAACATTAACAATCAGACAACTCTAACATTTATACATCATTAACAATCAGACAACTATAACATTTATACAACATTAGCAATCAGAAAATTATAACATTTATACAACAACAACATTCAAAAAACTTTAACATTTATACAACAATAACAATCAGAAAACTCAAACATTTATACAACGTGAACAATCAGACAACTCTAACATTTATACAACACTAACAATCAGACAACTCTAACATGTATACAACACAAACAATCAGATACCTCTAACATTTATACAACATTAACAATCAGAAAACTCTAACATTTATACAACATTAACAATCAGACAACTCTAACATTTATACAACATTAACAATCAGACAACTCTCACATTTATACAACATTAACAATCAGAAAACTCTTATAAAGTATACAACAACAATCATAAAATTCTAACATTTATACAATAGAAATCAGAAAACTCTAACATTTATACAACATTAACAATCAGACAACTCTAACATTTATACAACATTAACAATCAGAAAACTCGTATAAAGTATACAACAACAATCAGAAAATTCTAACATTTATACAATAGAAATCAGAAAACTCTAACATTTATACAACATTAACAATCAGACAACTCTAACATTTATCAACATTAACAATCAGAAAATTATAACATTTATACAACAATAACAATCATACAACTCTAACATTTATACAAAATTAGCAATCAGAAAACTCTAACATTTATACAACAACAACATTCAAAAAACTATAAATTTTATACAACATTAACAATCAGACAACAATAAGAATCAGAAAACGCTAACATTTATACAACATTAGCACTCAGAAAACTCTAACATTTATACAACAACAACATTCAGAAAACTCTTAACATTTATACAACATAAACAATCAGAATACTCTAACATTTATACAACATTTATACAACATTAACAATCAGACAACTCTAACATTTATACAACATTAACAATCAGACAATTCTAACATTTATACAACAACAATCAGAACTCTAACATTTATACAACATTAACAATCAGACAACTCTAACATTTATAAAACATTAACAATCAGACAACTCTAACATTTATACAACATTAGCAATCAGAAAACTCTAACATTTATACGACAACAACATTCAGAAAACGTTAACATTTATACAACAAAATAACAATCGGAAAACTCTAACATTTATACAACACTAACAATCAGTCAACTCTAACATTTATACAACACTAACAATCAGATAACTCTAACATTTATACAACACTAGCAGGCCCATCGTGCGTTGCAACGATCTCAGTAAAAAGGAATTTATATAGATAAAAAATAAATTACATTAAGGGTCACCAGGCCCATCAGTTTAAAATATGAAGTTCGAAAATCTGTTCATTTCAATCAATTTCATAACAAAAATATAAATATATGTATCTATATTTCTCAATGTCGTGTAAAATTGAATGGGGAATACAATATTAAAAATATAGTAAAAACACATTTAGGGCCCCTAGCCCCGATGAAATGGAAATTAGGAGATCAGTGCCCTATAGAATATTAATATAGGCTTTTAAGTTTTTATATACCTCGTTTGGTCAAAATCCATTTAATTTCTCATTATCTAACACCTAAACTAATTTTTATATATATGTAGATATAAGGAAAACTACATTAAGGGGCCCCCAGGCCCGTTCAATTCAAGATGTACATTTTGAAAACATGTTCATTTAAATTCATTTTAATCATGGATATATTTCTCAAGATCGTTAATAAACTGAGTGGGAAATAATATCTTAGACAAAAAAAGACATTTGGGGCCCCCAGCCCATTCGATGTAAGATGTAAATTTCAAAATGCTGTTCATTTTAATTCAGTCTCATCATTGATATATTTCTTAAGATCGTTAAAATAGAATGGGAAATAATATCTCAAACACATACGAAAAAATACATTTTGGGCCCCCGGCCCTGAACAATTAAAAATTAGAAGTGCAGTGCCCTTTGTTATTTTAATATGGGCTACCAAGTTTTTATATACCAAGTTTGGTCAAGATCCATTCATTTACTCAGTAGTTAACGCATAAAATCATTTTTATATAGCTCATAAAAGCAAAAAATAACATTAAGGGCCCCAGGGCCCATTTAGTGCAAGATGTCAAGTTCAAAACGCCTGTTTACTTCAATCAATTTCATTGTGGATATATTTATCTATATTTTTAAAGATCTTTAATAATTGAATGGGGAATAAAATATTAAACGTTTATGAAATAAGACATTTTCGGCCCCCAGTCCCGAAGAAATGGACATTAGGAAATTAGTCCCTTTAGTATTTATATATTTGCTAACAAGTTGTTATATACAAAGTTTGGTTAAGATCCATCAATTTACCTAATAGCTAACGCTTAAACTAATTTGTATATAGCTCATATATAATAAAATAAATCATTTTATGGGCCCCCGGCGCCCCATGAGGGTTCAATTTTGAAAAAAAAGTAGCCAGTGACCATCCCAGGAGCGTACTCAAAAGTCTCCAAAAGTTTCATGGCGATCGGATGAATGGTTTAGTCAGCTATAAAAGATATGCATACATACATACATACATACTGATATTTATTTATATATATATAGATATAAGATTTGAAAAAAGAACATAAAGGGCCCCCGGGCCCAATCGGTGCTAGAAATTAACTTTAAAATACCTGTTCATTTCAATCTGGATCATGATATATATATTAGTCGATGCTTTTCAAAATCGTGTAAATCATAACAGGAATAAAGTATTTAACGCTTACAAAAAAAATACTTTGGGCCCCCGTCCCCGAAGGAACGGATATTAGGAGTTCAATGCCATATGGTACTTTAATATAGGCTATCAAGTTGTTATGTACCCAGTTTGGTCAAGATACATTCATTTTCCAAGCAGCTAACCCCTAAACTTTTTTATATAGCTCATATAAGAAAAAAATATCATTATGGGCCCCCGGCGCCCCATGAGTGTTAAATTTTGAAAAAGTAGCCTATTTCCATCCCCGGAGTGTACTCAAAAGTCTCCAAAAGTTTCATGGCGATCGGATGAATGGTTTAGTCAGCTATGACAGACATGCATACATACATACACACATACATACATTGATTTTTATATATATAGATAAGATTAGCAAAAACTACATTAAGAGCCCCCGTGCCCAATCGGTGCAAGACATTAACTTTAAAATACCTGTTCATTTCAATCTGGATCATGTTAGATATATTAGTCGATGCTTTTCAAGATCGTGTAAATCATAACGGGAATAAAGTATTTAACGCTTACAAAAAAAATATTTTGGGCCCCCGTCCCCGAAGGAACGGATATTAGGAGTTCAATGCCATATGGTACTTTAATATAGGCTATCAAGTTGTTATGTACCAAGTTTGGTCAAGATCCATTCATTTTCCAAGCAGCTAACCCCTAAACTTTTTTATATAGCTCATATAAGAAAAAAATATCATTATGGGCCCCCGGCGCCCCATGAGTGTTAAAGTTTGAAAAAAAGTAGCCTATTTCCATCTTGGGAGCGTACTCAAAAGTCTCCAAAAGTTTCATGGCGATCGGATGAATGGTTTAGTCAGCTAACGGGAATAAAGTATTTAACGCTTACAAAATTAAAGATTTTGGGCCCCCGGCCCCGAAGGAACGGACATTAGGAGTTCAATGCCATATGATACTTTAATATAGGCTATCAAGTTGTTATGTACCACGTTTGGTAAAGATCCATTCATTTTCCAAGCAGCTAAGCCCTAAACTAATTTTTATATAGCTCATATAAGAAAAAATTCTCATTATGGGCCCCCGACGCCCCACGAGTGTTAAATTTTGATAAAAAAGTAGCCTATTTCCATCCCGGGAGCGTACTCAAAAGTCTCCAAAAGTTTCATGGCAATCGGATGAATGGTTTAGTCAGCTATAACAGACATGCATACATACATACATACATACATACATACATTGATTTTATATATATAGATTAACAATCAGAAAACTCTAACATTTATACAACATTAACAATCAGACAACTCTAACATTTATACAACATTAACAATCAGACAACTCTAACATTTATCAAAATTAACAATCAGAAAATTAGAACATTTATACAACAATAACAATCAGACAACTCTAACATTTATACACCATTAGCAATGAGAAAACTCTAACATTTATACAACAACAACATTCAGAAAACTCTAACATTTATACAACATTAACAATCAGACAACTCTAACATTTATACAACATTAACAATCAGAAAACTCTAACATTTATACAATATTAACAATCAGGAAACTCTAATATTTATACAACAATTACAATCATACAACTCTAAAAAACTGAAAAACAACACGAACAATCAAACATTTTTACAGGAAGACAGGCAACACTAACAGACACACAAAAATAAAAATAGAAAATGTAACAGACAGACTACACCAACAGACAGACACAAGTAACATTTGAAATGTAACAGACAGGCAATTTGACATACAACCATAACAATCAGACAACTGTTACAGACAGACAATGTTGACAAACAACACTAACTTATCCTTTGGTTCTCACATCTTTAATCTGATTTCTAATTAAATTTTTTTTAATAACATGACGTAGAATTACTCATATTCAAGTCAAGATCTTTAAAGAAATATTCACATCAAACTTGTAACAGTAAGAAGTACACGTTTTTTTAAAGGAAACCGTCAGCATTCGCGTTATCCGTAACGTGATTTGAAAGACAACTCTCGTATCAGTAAAATCTACTTACATGTTTAAACGAAGAGACACTTCCCTCAAAATACATTAACGATTAAAAATAATGGAGCCAAACATTACACAGTCATATACTACACTCCCATAACGTAAAAATAAAAAATAAACATTTAAAAAGTTGCTCCTAGCAACACATATTAACACTACCGGGACAAGACTAATTAAACATATTAACACTACCGGGACAAGACTAATAAAACATATTAACACTACCGGGACAAGACTAATAAAATATATTAACACTACCGGGACAAGACTAATAAAACATATTAACACTACCGCGACAAGATTAATAAAACATATTAACACTACCGGGACAAGATTAATAAAACATATTAACACTACCGGGACAAGACTAATAAAACATATTAACACTACCGGGACAAGACTAATAAAACATATTAAAACTACCGGGACAAGACTAATAAAACATATTAACACTACCGGGACAAGACTAATAAAACATATTAACTCTACCGCGACAAGACTAATAAAACATATTAACACTACCGGGACAAGACTAATAAAACATATTAACACTACCGGGACAAGACTAATAAAACATATTAACACTACCGGGACAAGACTAATAAAACATATTAACACTACCGGGACAAGACTAATAAAACATATTAACACTACCGGGACAAGACTAATAAAACATATTAACACTACCGGGACAAGACTAATAAAGGAGAGCGCCACACCCCCATCGAATTTTCTGTTTTCCCCACTGAGTGCTAGTCCACCTTACTCTATCGCTTTCATTCATTGATTGACTTTAAACAACGATTTTCTATGTTAAGTAATCTTGGTTGAAAATACGGTGGATTTTAGTATAAATATATTGTGAAAAGAAAGGAATTAAATTTTAATGTGCTGATATTCAACCATGATTACAAAAATAAATAATATAATAGCCCAAATCACAGGTTCGTTGGAGTATGTATCCGTTAGGTTATGACGTCATTTTTTGAGCCTATATTTAAATAAATATACAAGGCGTGCATCAGGAGGTGTGAAAAATAATTATAAATTAAAAGACTCACGCCGTAAAAAAAATATTATATGACGTCATTGTGTTTAGCTTATATTTTGATTTTGGAAAAGTGAGCGATGTAAAAAGAGGATTTGGGGATTTATAATATACAATATAATAGCCCAAGTCACAGGTTGGTTTGATGTGTAACTCTATGACGTAATTTTTAAGCTTATATTTAAATCAAGGCCTGCATCGGAAGGCGCGCAAAAAGGTGTGAGAACTAATTATAAAATTAAAGACACGCTGTAAAAAAATATATTATACTAGGGGCAAGTACCCGGCTTTCCCGGGTTTAACAACAACAGCAACAACAACAAAAACAACAACAGCAACAAAACAACAAAAACAAAACAATAACAAACAACAACTACAACAACAACAGCAACAACAACAAAACAACAACTACAACAACAACAACAACAGCAACAGCAACAACGACAAAAACAAAAACAGAAACAGCAACAGCAACAAAACAACAAAAACAAAACAACAACAAAAACAACAAAATCAACAACAAAACAACAACAAAACAACTACAAAAACAAAGCAACAACACCAAAACAACAACTACAACAGCAACAACAACAAAGCAACAACAACATGAAGGACATTGTCGTCGCAGGGCAAGGGATGTGGACAACAACAAAAACAGCAAAAACAACACAAAAGCAACAACAGCAACAGCAACAACAACAGCAACAACAACAAAAAAACAACAGCAACAACAACAAAAACAAAACAAAAACAAAAACATCAACAACAAAACAACAACAAAACAACAACAAAACAACAACTACAACAACAACAGCAACAACAACAAAGCAACAACAACAACAACACAACAACTAAAACAACAAAAGCAACAACAAAAGCAACAACAACAAAGCAACAACAAAAAAAATTATTATATGGGCGATAATCGCCTTCTTGTTAATCTCGACACCAAAATATTTATTATTTTGCGTCATTATTTTACGTCTTAATTTACAATAATTTTTATTTTATATAGCTCATATTAGGAAAAATTACATTTTGGGCCCCCGGCCCCCAGTATCTTATATATATGGAACGAAACCTGTTTAATAACCTTTCCGGTATAATTTTGTGTATGTGTACCAAATTTCACGTTATTTGGTTGTCTGGATCTTGAGTTATTAGGGAACAGACAGACAACCAGACAGACAACAAATGCGTCTTATATGTATACTAGGGGCAAGGACCCGGCCTCGCCCGGGTTTAAAATAAGGTTTTCTATAGAAGCGTACAGTACTGTTTATTTGCATGCAATAAGGGTACATTTAACTTACAGCAAAGTGATAGACAACGTTTTTGGCAGTTCCATTTGGAGTGTGTACAAAAAGATTTTCTTCTTTGCCAACTCTGGAGCAGGCCACATACAACTGTCCATGAGAAATGCATGGTGTCTGCAAGTATAAACCAGCAATTCCCAAGAGACTGAGTGATAATTTATATACTTTTTTACCTGTTACCATCGCCAAATGATACTTAACAACCACCGAAAGTTTTATGCTTCTACCTACAAGGGAAGTAGGATAATTTTTATATTTTTATTTTTTATAGAGCTCATATAAGGATAAAAGTACATATTGGGCCCCTGACCCCCAGCATCTTATATATATGGAACGAAACCTGTTTAACAACCTTTCTCGTGTCATTGTGTGTATGTGTACCAAATTTCAACTTATTTGGTTGTCTGGATCTTGAGTTATTAGAGAACAGACTAACACAACAAATGCGTCTAATATGTATAGCATTAGGGCCCAAGGCCCCCCAGTTAGTGATAATTTTTATTTTTCGACTGCTACCATCGTGCTCAACAACTTTCCAAATTTCATGTTTCTACCTACAAAGAAAGATGAGGAATTAGTGTTGACTCAGTTTTATATAGCACATATAAGAAAAAAAAACGGTTTTGGACCCCCGGCCACCCATGAGTGAACATTTTTAAATTATTTTTTCGACAATTATCGTCATAAGAGTGTATTCAGCAAGTTCCCATAGTTTTATGCTTCTACCTTCACGGGAATTTGAAGAATTAGTGTTGCTTCAGTTTTAAATATAAGGGAAAAAAACTACTATAGGGCCCCTGGCCCCCAGTAAGTGATAAATTATATAATTGTTTTACCTGTTACCATCGCCAAATGATACTTAACAACTACCGACAGTTTTATGCTTCTACCTACACGGGAAGTATGATAATTTTTTTTATTTTTTTATAGAGCTCGTATTAGGAAAAACTACATTTTGGGCCCCCGGGCCCCAGTATCTTATATATATGGAACGAAACTGTTTTTCCGGTATAAATTTGTGTAGGTGTACCAAATTTCACGTTATTTGGTTGTTTGGATCTTGAGTTAATAGGGAACATCCAGACAGACGACAGACAACAAATGCTGCTTATGTGTAAGCTATATGGGCAAGTACCCGGCTTAGCCAGGGTTTAAAATAAGGTTTTCTGTAGAAGCGTTCAAAACTGTTTATTTGCATTATATCGAGCTGAAAGCAAGCTGCAGGCATTTGAAAACAAATGCATGAGGAAAATTCTCCAGATCTCATATTTAGAACATAAGACCAATGAATATGCCTAGGACCTAATCAAGTCTATTGCGGGTCATCAAGAAACAATCGTAACAACAATTAATAGACGCAAGATGGCATGTTTTGTTCATGTACTGCGACATGATACCCTGACAAAAATTATCCTTCAAGGCACTCTAGAAGGGGGCCGGCGAAGAGGTCGACAACGGTAAAGCTGGTTGGACAACATAAAGAAATTGACAGGGATGAAATTCCATGAATTATTGGCCGCCGCTCAAAATAGGCAGATGTGGAGATCGTTATCTGTTGTTGTATCCATCCGATCCCCCCAACGACTGCAACGGTCACGGGACTGATGATGATGATGATGATCGAGCTGATAATTTTTTTTTCGTATGTTATCATTGCGGGAGAGTACTCAACAACTTCCCAAAGTTTCATGCTCCTATTTACACGGGAAATTGGATATTTAATGATGAGTCTGTTTTATATAGCTCATATTAGGAAAATACCTACATTTTGGCCCAAGGCCCCCTAGTGAGTGATAATTGTATATATTTTTTTCGCATGTTACCATCGCGTTAGGGTACTCAAAATCTTCCAAAAGTTTCATTGTTCTACTTACACGGTAATTTGGAGAATTATTGATGAGTCAGTTTGATATATGAAAATAAAACTACATTCAGGCCTCTGACCACCCAGTGAGTGATAATTTTTATGAATGTTTCGCCAGTTACCATTTTGGGAGGGTATATAACAACTTCACAAAGTTTCATGCTTCTACCTACACAGGAAATAGGAGATTTAATGATGAGCCTGATTTATATAGCTCATTTAAGAAAAAAAATACGTTTGGGCCCCCGCCTACCCCCCTACCTAGTTAGTGATAATTTTATACTTTTTTCGACTGTTACCATTGCGGGAGGATACTCAACGACTTTCCAAATTTTCATGCTTCTACCTACTCGGGAATATGAGGAATTGGTGTTGATTCAGTTTTATATAGCCCATATAAGGAAAATCGGTTTTGGGGCTCCCGGCCACCCATGAGTGGAAATGTTTACATTATTTTTCACCAATTATCGTCATAATAGTGTATTTGGCAAGTTCCCAAAGTTTCATGCTTCTACCTTCACGGGAAGTTGGAGAATTAGTTTTGAGTCAGTTTTAAATATACGGAAAAAAATTCATTTGGGCCCCCGCCCCCAGTAAGTGATAATTTATATAATTCATTTTTCTGTTGTATCGGGTTTATTTGTTTTAAAGAAACATTTTGAAAAGCAATGTTTGAGCTTAAAATGTGCCCTGCTGGTTTAGTTTAAGTTATGCAAAATGTATAAACACAGTTGCTTAGCTACAGTGTTTATGCCACCCAGGGATGGACGATATTATTGACTCCTACCCTCACCAATAAAAGGAAAAGGCTTGATCGGACGACTGGATAAAATACCTATAGAATATACATAAAAGAAACAGTGTAAAGTAAAAAAGATGTAATTTGCAAAAAAAATTTATAAAACATATATACGTAATCTTGTTAGAGGCGCAACATTAACAGACATAAAAATAAACCGTTTCATAACATTTAGTTCACAACAAAAAACACACACACTCACTGATTCACACATGTGCACACAAATACTTAAACGCACACCCACAGCGGTATATTAACAATTAAAAATATAAATTAAAATAATCACTGCTCTTTTTACTTTGTTTCCTATTTACAAATTAATATGAACTCAAACTATGACGTCACATCACATTATTTTATGGCAATAAACGCCATCTTGTTAATCTCGACACCAAAATGCTACGTCTTAATTTTCAATAATTTTTATTTTATATAGCTCATATAGGGAAAAACTACATTTTGGGCCCCCAGCCCCCAGTATCTTATATATATGGAACAAAACCTGTTTAATAACCTTTCCGGTATAATTTTGTGTACGTGTACCAAATTTCACGTTATTTGGTTGTCTGGATCTTGAGTTATAAGGGAACAGACAGACGACGGACAGACAACAAATGCGTCTTATATGTATATATATAGATAATAATAAAGATGACGTCATTGTTTTAGCATATATTTTAATTTTTGAAAAGTGAACGATGTAAAAATAGGATTTGAGGATTTATAATAAATAATATAATAGTCCAAGTAACTGGATGACTCACTGGATAGATGTGGAACGCTTGGGAACGATGTACAACAGTCTATAGCAGTTAAGAAATCGTGTGGTGATTAGCACTGTAAAAAAAAATTAGATTACGTCATTGTTTGATGTTATATTTTAAAATTCAAGGTGTGCATCGGTGCGCAAAATGATTACAAATTATAGACGCGCTGTAAAAAAAAATTATGCGACGTCATTGTTTTAGCTCAAATTTTAATTTTGGAAAAGGGAACAATGTAAAAAGAGATTTTGATGATGGTTAATTATAAAAGACTTTGTGTATATTTCAGAAAGTTTACTATTTCGTATGTATCAAACAATGACAGATAAGTTGGGATTTTAAAAAAGGTGGGCGCCCTAGGCGCCACGGCGCTCCAGCACAATCTAGTTATAAAATACTTTGTGTACATTTCAGGAAGTTCAATATTTCGTATTTATCAAACATAGATAAAGTTACTTGGGCTTTTGAACAAAAAAACCCCCTAGTGTATGAATAATGTATTAATGTCGACTATAATATATTTGTCATTGCATTAGTTGTAGTAAAATGATCTTATATTACTATGATAATATAATGTATGTCCCAACATCCACCTGTAGTAAAATTAGCTTATATTATTATGATAATATGTTTGTCCTAACGTCCACCCTGTAGTAATATTATCTTATATTACTATGATAATATGTTTGTCCTAACATCCACCTGTAGTAATATTATCTTATATTACTATGATAATATGTTTGTCCTAACGTCCACCCTGTAGTAATTGTGGCGATATTTATGAAATCTTAGGTGGCTTGTTGTCTAGGGGCATATATATATGTATATATGTTTAATTGGATCTCGCTCACAAGGTATACTTTAGTGATCTACTCGCATACGACAATCAACAAACTAAAAGGTTGAATTTTAACACAATTTAATTTATCATACACTTTTTACAAGGATGGGATTGCTGCAATGCAATGTCACCTTCACATAACATTAATCATCATCATTAGGCTAAGTTGCAATTAACTTTATGTTAATGGTGGGTACTTATAGTTGCACTGTGTGCTATGGGTCGTTTCATCTACTCCGGGTTCCCTCTGTATCTGGGGCGGGTAGGGGTGCCTCACGAGCTCCACGGGTTGTGCTTCGTATTGAGGTTGGCTGCAGGTGTTCTTGCCCCACCCGTGTCCTGTGTAAGGGGCGGGATGGTTGGTTCTGCAAGTCCTTCCTGGTCGATGCGGTTCACTGGCTTCGATA
This sequence comes from Ampullaceana balthica, assembly GCA_944989445.1. Lineage (NCBI taxonomy): Eukaryota > Metazoa > Mollusca > Gastropoda > Lymnaeidae > Ampullaceana > Ampullaceana balthica. Next base: position 63,122 of record CALYLW010001327.1, on the reverse strand, counting down.
ACACTGGGTCAACTCTGGGTCACCTCGCCCTGCGCCGGGTTCCTTCGATTGAGGGGGGGGGGCGCAGTTGGTACTGCAAGGTCGTTCCTCTGGCTGGCGTGTTGAGTAAGGATGTCACTTGGGCGTGCTCCTGATACTCGATGCTTGGGTGCGTGTTGGCTATCTCGTCTTGGGTTAAGACGGCGTTAACTTTCACGGGATGTGTGATAAGTTATCTTTCGCACTCACGCGTGTGATGTGCGAGCATTGGGGCACAGCTATGTGTGTGGCCACCAGCTTCGATTGGTACGGTGTGTGACCAATCGGGTATGACGACAAGTCAGCCTGGGTTGGACTGTGGACAGGAGTGCGTGTTGCCTCTCTGCACAGGTCCGGTATCCAGGAACCAGACAGATTCTGGGTTTTGGATGTACTTGTCGGCTCTCTTGACCAAGGATGCGCACAGATAGAATCTTGACGCGAATACTACACTTCGTTTGTTCTGATGCTGTGGTCGTTGGCCGGAAAAGAAGAGAACGAGATCCAGGGGCGCGCTGGTATTTATACCCTGAGGGGCGGTTTTGTCCAGTTGTGTCCGATTGGCCTCTAATTATTTTCCATCTCATAAAGAGGTTGGACTCTTTCACCTGACATCCTTGCATATTTAATTGGGTTCCGTTGACACAGGTGAGCTAATCAAGCGTGTGTGAGTTATCCCCCTTGTTTCACCCGTAGGCTGGGTAGCAGATATTTGAGTCAACACAAATTTCGTCACAGAGGCCCTTTTTTTGAGATGATTCATCTTGATGAATTATCTAAGAGTGGACGACAATTATCTGCGATGAGGCTCCGATCGGCTTCCGCACGTCCCTAATTTTGGTATTGAGTAGAGCATCTAGCATTTCTTTGGTTACGCGACTTCGGTTGACGAAGTAGATTCTTCTTCTGACTTCGAGACGGGTTGAGCTTGTGACTCAGTGACTTCCCCTTTTAGGTGAACTGTCCTGTTCTCGCTCAATCCTGATTGATCCTGTGTAGTTCCCCTTTGGAGGTGGGACGTCACAGTGGTATTCAATCCCGGTTTATGCTTTGGCACGGTGGTTCCCACGTTGTGATGGGGCATCACGGTGGCCTTCTTTATATTTTTCACCGAACTGATTGGTGGAGTTATATCCTCGTTTCTTATTTCTCTTAATGAGAGATTTGCCTGTTGCAATTCTCTAAGTTGCTGTATTAATGACGCTATTTCTCCATCCCTGATTGTGAGGGCTTGATTGAACGCAGCGTCCATTAACTTGTAATCTTCTTTCAGGACCTTGATCCTATCTTTCATTTCGCTAGTTATGGCTTTCCCTAGGCTATCCTTTTGGTTAACTGTGTGCTTAGTAACCTCGTTGACAAGTCCCTTTCGAGTGGGGTTTTCCTGATGCTTTCGTTCAATCTTACGCTGATTGTTAGAAAATGTATTTTCCCTGTACTTAGGTAAGTTAACCGTTGATTGCCGCCTCATCATGGGTGTGCTAACCATCCCGAAATTGTTTCGGTCGGTTACTGTGGTTTTCCCATGTTGTGATGTGGGGCTTACTATCTTCTTTTCGGCCGTCTGTTTAGTTGGGCCCCTATTATTCCTCTCTTGCCGAATGGCAACTACTTGATTACGGTTTTTCTGATACATGCCCGGATGGTTTGTGCACTTATTCATCCCTAAGTTTACTTGAGGCCTACTCTTGTTATCCTGTCGTAATTCACCATAGTTGATGTTTGCTCGGGACGAGCTGACATGAAATAACGGTGATCCTCCCCTAGCCTTTACCGGTGACGCTTTTCTCACTGTGGTGAGTTCTGGCCTCCATGGTGCGGCTACTCCTCTAGTCGCCTCCGACTTAGCTTGATATTTCCTTCTTAGCTCCTCCACTGTGAAGTATCTACTTCCCAGTATTAGGTCGAATGCTGGTGCATCCATGACTGCCGCGTGGATTATTCCTTTGACGAAAGGAGTGTCCACTTTAATGCGCGCTACGGGAAATGTCTTTGGATGGCTGTGCGATCAATGCCTTGGATCCTTATGGTCTGATTGGTCATGTCCCCTGGCAGGACCAATGATCGGTTGACAATGGCTGCACAAGAACATCCCGTGTCATATAGGCACTTGATCATCTTTCCGTTGACCATGACTTGCTCACACGATGCTTCGATGAACTTATTCTCTCCAGTCGCAGGTACGTTAAGTATCGCCCCCACCGTATGTGGAAATGCTCTGGGCTTGGCAGTAGCTTGACTATGTGGCTGGGATTTTCTTCTCTAGCACTCTTCGATGGAATGAGATGACGTCTGGTGATATTCACACCATGTACGTTTTTTTCCCGAAGGTACGGATGTCGGGTTGGAATTCCTATTTGGTGAGAATCCGGGTCTCCTGTTGTTCGGGAAAACGGGCGCCGTTCCTCTTTCCTCCCTCGGCATCTGGTCATCCACGGGTTGGCCGGTGGGTTTCTGCCTAATAGGCTCCTTGCCTTCTCGATGGGCCGTCAGGTACTGGTCAGCCAAGTCCTTTACCCTGTCGAGGTGGGTGGCTCCATTTTCTTCCACAAATATCCGAAGGTCAGGGGTCATACACTCCTTCATTTGCTCTACCAGTATCATCTCCATGACGCCCTGGAATTTATCTGGGTATTTCCCCAGGGTGCGCCATTTATTCAGGTATTTAGTCAGTCTCTCCAGGAGCTGACTGTAGGTTTCAGATTTTTCCAATCTGGCCGCCCTGAACTTTTTCCTGTACGTGGATGCCGTTAGCTCATACTTTACGAGGAGGGCTGCTCTAAGTGCGGCATAGTTCCTGGCGTCTTCCTCAGCCAGTTTCGAATACACTTCATAGGCCTTCCCCTTGAGTACATGGGCTAAGCGAAGATTCCATTTGTCCTCGGGGAGCTCATACATCTTGGCAATCTGTTCGAACCTATCCAAGTATACTTCTATCGACTCTAACTTCTCGTCGAATGGGTCCAGCGGGAACAGCAGTGAATGGTGTATCTGGCCAGTCCTTGAATCCAGGACAAGGTTGCTTCCTGGGGTGGTCGTTCGTTCCGCCTGGACTTTCTCCTTCTCTATCTCTAGCTCGACCAATCTCAGGGCGTGTTCCCTGTCTGCCTGTTCCTTGGCCATCTCCCGTTCCGCCTTTTCCTTGGCCATCTCCTTGGCCATCTCCCGTTCCGCCTTCTCCTTTTCACGCTCTGCCTCTTCTCTCTCTCTCTCTATAAATAAATCGACTTCTCGGTTCATGTATTGAACCAGTTCAGCTCCCTCCAGTCCGAGACTCTCGCCTCTCGGCGTGCTTCGGCCTTGACCTCGGCCTTGGCCCTTACAAATTCTGCCATGTTCTACCAAACACAGTTCTGGTAAGGTGAACTCTAACTAGATACTGTAACAACACGGCTTAACTACAAATGCCAGTAAATTTCAATTCATTAATTACTTAAAATGACTAAGTATAATTAATTCCAATTAACATAAGTTATGGCAAGCTAATGATGATTTAACTTAGCGTTATGTCAAGATATATCGCATGCGAGAGATCACTAGAACAATCCTACAATCATCCCTGACGCGGACCACATTTATAACCTTGTGGCGATATTTATGAAATCTTAGGTGGCTTGTTGTCTAGGGGCATATATATATGTATATATGTTTAATTGGATCTCGCTCACAAGGTATACTTTAGTGATCTACTCGCATACGACAATCAACAAACTAAAAGGTTGAATTTTAACACAATTTAATTTATCATACACTTTTTACAAGGATGGGATTGCTGCAATGCAATGTCACCTTCACATAACATTAATCATCATCATTAGGCTAAGTTGCAATTAACTTTATGTTAATGGTGGGTACTTATAGTTGCACTGTGTACTGTGGGTCGTTTCATCTACTCCGGGTTCCCTCTGTATCTGGGGCGGGTAGGGGTGCCTCACGAGCTCCACGGGTTGTGCTTCGTACTGAGGTTGGCTGCAGGTGTTCTTGCCCCACCCGTGTCCTGTGTAAGGGGCGGGATGGTTGGTTCTGCAAGTCCTTCCTGGCCGATGTGGTTCACTGGCTTCGATAACACTGGGTCAACTCTGGGTCACCTCGCCCTGCGCCGGGTTCCTTCGATTGAGGGGGGGGGGCGCAGTTGGTACTGCAAGGTCGTTCCTCTGGCTGGCGTGTTGAGTAAGGATGTCACTTGGGCGTGCTCCTGATACTCGATGCTTGGGTGCGTGTTGGCTATCTCGTCTTGGGTTAAGACGGCGTTAACTTTCACGGGATGTGTGATAAGTTATCTTTCGCACTCACGTGTGTGATGTGCGAGCATTGGGGCACAGCTATGTGTGTGGCCACCAGCTTCGATTGGTACGGTGTGTGACCAATCGGGTATGACGACAAGTCAGCCTGGGTTGGACTGTGGACAGGAGTGCGTGTTGCCTCTCTGCACAGGTCCGGTATCCAGGAACCAGACAGATTCTGGGTTTTGGATGTACTTGTCGGCTCTCTTGACCAAGGATGCGCACAGATAGAATCTTGACGCGAATACTACACTTCGTTTGTTCTGATGCTGTGGTCGTTGGCCGGAAAAGAAGAGAACGAGATCCAGGGGCGCGCTGGTATTTATACCCTGAGGGGCGGTTTTGTCCAGTTGTCTCCGATTGGCCTCTAATTATTTTCCATCTCATAAAGAGGTTGGACTCTTTCACCTGACATCCTTGCATATTTAATTGGGTTCCGTTGACACAGGCGAGCTAATCAAGCGTGTGTGAGTTATCCCCCTTGTTTCACCCGTAGGCTGGGTAGCAGATATTTGAGTCAACACAAATTTCGTCACAGTAATATTATCTTATATTACTATGATAATATGTTTGTCCTAACGTCATCCTGTAGTAATATTATCTTACATTACTATGATAATATGTTTGTCCTAAAGTCCACCTGTAGTAATATTATCTTATATTACTATGACAATATTACTATAGGTGCACGTTAGTGTCACTCTGAGAGTAAGGGTAAACTCGCATTAACACATACCATATCAACTGCTTTGAGATCAGTGAACTGCTTAACACCAGGCTTGAGGCAGCTATTAAGAAAAATACCACGCTGATAGCCATACCCAATCCTCATGATGCTATCATGGCTGAGACAGAAAAAATTGATGCGACATGGCTCCATATTCGAGCCACTATATACAACACCTCTCTTGCCGTCCTCGGGAGGAAGGAAAGAAAAACTGCGGATTGGGTCACAATGTTGCTCGTGACGGAGAAAAAGAAAAAAGCCCTATTTGCCCATAAAGCTTCCCCAGGACCTGACACACTACAATGTCTCAGAAATGCCAGAAACACAGCCAAGAGACTGCACGTTTTTTCGCCAACACTTATTGGGTGGACCTTTGTAAAAGCATTCAATATGCCGCCGATCAATGAGATATCAAACAAATTTAAGAAGGCATAAAAAAGGCCATTGGACCCACGATATCAAAGTCAGCTCCAATTACGTCAAAGTCAGGTGTGATGATTACAGAACGAGACCAGCAGTTATCCAGAACTATATGATACACAGAATGTAGTAACTGACTCTGCCATAGATAGAATCCTAGAACTACCAGTTCTAGATCAGCTTGATGCTCAAAAGTCATTGGAGGAGCTTAGTAAGGCAATCGATCATCTGAGCAATGGAAAGGCTCCAGGTAACGATGGCATTCCTGCTGAAGTAGTTAAGTACGGCAAACCAGCACTACTGAAGCCTCTGCACGAACTCATATGCGCTTGCTGGGAACGCGGGCACATCCCACAGGAAATGCGCGACGCCAAAATTGTCACGCTTTACAAAAACAAAGGTGATTGCAGCAATTGCAATAACTATCGTGGTATCTCCTTACTGATTATTGTGGGAAAGGCCTTTGCTAGAGTGGTCCTTGCACGCCTGCAAATTCTGGCACAAAATGTCTACCCAGAATTACAATGTGGTTTTCTGGCTGGCCGATCAATCATTGACATGATTTTCTCTCTCCGTCATCTACATGAGAAATGTCGGGAGCAACAGAAAGCCCTCTTCGTTGCCTTCATAGATTTAACGAAGGCATTTGACCTCGTCAGCCGCAAGGTTCTGCTACGTATACTGGAAAAAATAGGATGTCCGCCATGGCTTCTCTCTTCCATCGAGTCCCTCCACACCAATTTGCACAGCACAGTGCTCTTCGATGGTGCCACCTCAGAACCCTTCCCAGTTTGTAGCGGAGTCAAACAGGGCTGTGTACTGGCTCCAACACTCTTTGGTATCTTTTTCTCGATGATATTGCGACATGCTTTCGAGGTCTGCTCCGAGGGTGTGAACATTCATACCAGGACGGATGAAACCTATATAATATTAGCCGGTTCCGTGCGAAGAGCAAATTGGAAAATGTATTAATCAGAGAGTTTGATCTTCGCGGATGACGCAGCCCTTACCTCACATACAGAGACATGACTCCAACAGTTGGTCAATAAGTACTCAGTGGCATGCAAGGATTTTGGTTTAACGATTATCCTCAAAAAGACCAACATTATAAGACAAGACACTGGCCGCCTTCCGGTAATCTCCAATGAGGGAAACACCTTGGACGTCGTCGATGATTTCACCTACCTTGGCAGTAACATCACAAGCACACTCTCCCTGGATAAGGTAATAGGAACAAGAATCGGCAAGACCGCATCATTAATGGCTAGGCGGAATTAAAGAGTGTGGAACAATGCGCAGCTCACAGATAGGACGAACATCACTGTGTACCAGGCCTGCGTGCTCAGCAAACTCATTTATGGCAGTGAGTGCTGGACTGCCTACGCCAAGCAAACAAAGCAGCTCAACAGCTTCCACTTACGATGCTTGCGTAGGATTCTACGCATCAAGTGGCAGGACAAGATCACCAACGTCGAGGTACTAAAAAAAAGGCATATGCTGAGTATGCACTCAATTCTGAGTGAGAAGCGCCTGTGGTGGTTAGGTCATGTCCGCAGGATGAGCTCAGAGCGCAATCCTAGAACCTTGTTTTACGGTTAGCTGGCAACCGGTATGAGAAAAAGAGGTCGCCCCTGCTTGCGCTTCAGGGATGTCTGCAAGAAAGACATGTCATTGGCACAATTAGACGCTAAAACGTGGGAGACCATTGCCGAGGAGCGCACCTCCTGGCGGGCAAAAGTGTGTGAGGGCATTCATGTCGCGGAAGCATCCCTCATAGCTTTGAGTGAAGAGAGAAAGGCCAGGAGAAAGGGCAGGGGGCAGAGGAGTAGGAGTAGTAGTAAGTTCCCTCTCAGACCATGAATGGCCTATGGGGCAAGTGAAACAGCGTTCACAAGTTTCAATAGCCACGGCATACGAGGGGATCGTGTGGCTAGCACAATGCCCAGCCGCCTTTACTACCCCAACTGATGTCGGGTACCCACTAAGAGCTGGGTGGAGTAGGAGTACACGCCATCATCCCATGAGGACGGACGGTTGTTATACTATGATACTATGTTTGTCCTAACGACAACTTGTAGTAAAATTATCTTATATTACCATGATAATATGTTTGTCCTAACGTCCACCTGTAGTAATATTATCTTATATTACTATGATAATGCGTTTGTCCTAACGTCCACCTGTAGTAATATTATCTTATAATACTATGATAATATGTTTGGTCTAACGTCCACCTGTAGTAAAATTATCTTATAATACTATGATAATTCGTTTGTCCTAACGTCCAACTGTAGTAATATTATCTTATAATACTATGATAATATGTTTGGTCTAACGTCCACCTCTACTAAAATTATCTTATAATACTATGATAATATGTTTGTCCTAACGTCCACCCTTTAGTAATTGTGACTAAATTTATGAACCGCCAATTTAATGCTACACCGTACTGCATAAACAACGAAAGGGAATGAACTCTGATTCATTGAAATCTCAAAATGCAAGTAGCGGAACTTAGTAATTAATCAAATACGCGGTACACAAATATAATACCAAGGCCAACGGATCGTGAGTAACATCCAATCGAAAGTAATTGAATTCCACGTCATCTGAAGGTTATAAATACCAGAGCAAATGAGTATTTCAACCTTTTCCTGCCAAGATCTAACTGAAGTTAGTCACAGACATAGTGAATATATTCTCAGTTTAACGGACTTGGTATTTCATTCTTGAATTGGAAATGCCAAATTTTCTAAACCAGCACCGGTAGGACTGACTCTAACTAATTTAATTAAACATTGTATATATTTCATTTGTTGCCATTTATTGAATGTTAATTATTGAATTATAATTAATACAAGTCATAATTGTTAAATTAACCTTAGTTCACAATATCGGACTAAACGAGGATTTAAATATCCCGCATTTTATTTTAATCATATATAGTTACACTCGTTTCCATCGGTCAGATGGAATACGATATGAATGTATAAAATAAGTTACGTTAATTTTAATATTAACCCACGTATCAGATGTCAGCCATTCATGTCTTCACCCGTGGTTATAGATAACCTATTACAATCTTAATGATAATTCGTATTCATGCAAAATTATGAGATCATTTTTGGTACTGTGCTCTGAAGGTTCAGTGCTAAAAGCGGACAAAGCACAAATATAGCCATAGAAAGCTACCCTGGGTTTTTTTCTATTTTTAGACTGGTTCCTGGTGCCCGGTAAATCCAGTGATCTGCTTGACCTACTACACAGGCGTGTAGAATCCTGACCCGGCCATACACCAGGAGGAATTGTTGTAACTTGGAGATAAGGCTTAGACATATCATCCTTGGCTGTGTATGACCTACTCTACAGACATCAGACTACAACCAGTTGAGTACATACTAGTATTCTTCTGAAGCCAGTCAGTCAAACAATTGCACTGATTGAAGCCAGTTCGACACAATATACTATTGTGCGAATTGAAGCCGGCCACAAGTATCCTATACTTAGCCGATGCCAATATGTCATACGTTGTCAATTGAAGTCGTCTGATAATAGACGAAGAATTATTCCCTTACTAGGAGGATAATGTGATAATCAACCGAAAATAACAGAAATCGTCGAACCCAGCAGACTCCAGAGGGAACCGTAATACAACAAGTTGAACGCAGAGAATTACACTCGATCAAGCATCCCCTGTGAACCAACATCACAGACAACATTGGGAGTATGGTTCAACAACAATCTTCTATTACTATGATAATATGTTTGTCCTAACGTCCACCTGTAGTAATATTATCTTATATTACTATGATAATATGTTTGACCTAATGTCCACCTGTAGTAAAATTATCTTATATTACTATGATAATATGTTTGTCCTAATGTCCACCTGTAGTAATATTATCTTATATTACTATGATAATATGTTTGTCCTAACGTCCACCTGTAGTAATATTATCTTATATTACTATGATAATATGTTGGTCCTAACGTCCACCTGTAGTAATATTATCATATATTACTATGATAATATGTTTGTCCTAACGTCCACCTGTAGTAATATTATCTTATATTACTATGATAATATGTTTGTCCTAACGTCCGCCTGTAGTAATATTATCTTATATTACTATGATAATATGTTTGTCCTAACCTCCACCTGTAGTAATATTATCTTATATTACTATGATAATATGTTTGTCCTAACCTCCACCTGTAGTAATATTATCTTATATTACTATGATAATATGTTTGTCCTAACCTCCACCTGTAGTAATATTATCTTATATTACTATGATAATATGTTTGTCCTAACGTCCACCTGTAGTAATATTATCTTATATTACTATGATAATATGTTTGTCCTAACCTCCACCTGTAGTAATATTATCTTATATTACTATGATACTATGTTTGTCCTAACGTCCACCTGTAGTAATATTAACATCAATTGTTAAACATTTGTATTTATGTCTGATCTTTCTGTGACGTAATAGCAATCAGTAGCAAGCAAGGACCAAATACCTCTATAGAACATCACAATCGGTTTCTTAACAATATCGCTATGTCTAACATTGCAATCAGTAATAAACAACTATCTCTCTCTCTCTCTCTTTCTCTCTCTGTGTCACTCTATTAGTCTCTCTCTCTCTTTCACTCTCTCAGCCTCTCTTTCTATCTCTCTCTCTCTATCTTTCTCTCTCTCAGCCTCTCTTTCTATCTCTCTCTCTCTATCTTTCTCTCTCTCTCAGCCTCTCTTTCCATCTCACTCTCTCTATCTCTCTCTCTCTCTTTCTCTCTCTCTCAGCCTCTCTTTCTATCTCTCTCTTTCTCTCTCTCTCAGCCTCTCTTTCTATCTCTCTCTCTCTCTTTCTCTCTCTCACAGCCTCTCTTTCTATCTCTCTCTCTTTCTCTCTCTTTCAGCCTCTCTTTCCATCTCTTATGATCATGATCACCTTTTAGGTGTAATAAATAAGGTGAATATGGCAAACATAAAAATAATCACAATCAAAGAAAATATTTATAGAAATAAACAATATAAAAAAAGCCCAAGTCCCTGTCTGTCTTCTGTCTCCATAACGCTGAAGGACATAGTGCAACATGCCATAGCAGTTAATAAATAGAGGTTAAAAAATATATAAATCTTTAAAATAAGTTCAAATACTTTGATTTAATATGACTAAATACGTAATGTGGTTGTTTGGTATAAAAAAAATAAAGCTTTATTATTTAGTAGGCAAAAGAGAGATCTATAAGTGACAAAATGAGTGAACTGCATAAGTAAAAACTCATAAGCACCCGCCCCAAGTTTTAGTCATATTAAATAAAAGTACTTGAACTTATAAGATTTAAATTATAATCTTCCTTTTAGTCCACTTATAAAAGGTGTTTTTAAAAAAATAAAAAAATATGTTGTTACCTCTATTTATTTTATTCTTTTGAGTCTACTTATAAAAACGTGGTTTAAAAAAAAATCTTTTTTTACCTCTATTTATTTTACCAACACCTCATAAGGGCCCGCCCAAAGTTTTAATACTGCGGGGATGAGGTTACGGGGTGAACTCCGGTGGCACGTGAACGTGAACAATAGCTGACGGATACAGATGACTTTATAGAGATAAAGTAAAAAATAATGCATTAATTTAATTACATTACCTTCGATCTATTTGAAATTTTGATACAATGCATTGTCATCCAAGATCTATCTGTGGAAATCTCTAGGGCCATCAAAAGTGGCGCAATTTTACGTTGGCAAATTTGAAAAATTGCGGACAGATAGAAACGAAAGCAAGTTAATAATAAAAAAATAAAGGTAAAAAAGGATTTTTAAAGACCACGTTTTTAAGGAAATCTATAAGTGAGAGAATGAGTGAACTGCATATGTAAAACCTCAAAAGCGCCCGCCCAACGTTTTAGTTATTTGGAATGGAAGGACTTAAACTTATACGTTTTAAATTATTTTCTTCTTTTTAGTCCACTTATAAAAACGTGGTTTTAAAAAATCCTTTTTTACCTCTATTTATTAAATATAATAAATTTAATATAATGAAAAATGTCGCAGTAATCTATTTTGTTAAAAAATGGTAGAGTCTAATGGAAATGTTTGTTTGCGTTAGCGAAACACAACAATGAACCGGTGCTGTTTTTTTTAAAATGAAATTTGGATTGTTCTCTACCAAACTAACTTTAGACAATTAATGATAACTATCGTTATGTTTTTAAAAATTGTTAATAAACATATAAATAATATTTTATGTTTTGAAATATCAATGACTTATGTTGTTTATTTGTTTGTTTTTTTTTGTTGTTTTTTTAAAATGGACGAAACATAAAAATTTATAGAAGCATATAATTAGAGATATATTTTAAAATTGTATTTACATAGAATTTTCTTAAAAACCATTAAATTTATATTTGTATTTAAACATATATTCTTACCTAACCAATTAAGGAACATACACAACGCAATGCAGAGTTTTCGGAAGAGAAAACAAGTCTATTTCATTCAAGCGCTATGTCACTTGATCTCGATCTCTTTAAATAGGGATACAATGTCAATGTATTGTTAGATAACAATACCACAGATATTAGTGGTCCAATATCAACAAGGTTCTGTCACTGGTTTATGAAATAAACAAGCTTGTTTAACTGGTTTATGACATCAACAAGCTCATTTCATTGGTTAATTTCATCAACAAACTCATTTCATTGTTTTATGTCATCAACAATCTCATTTCATTGGTTTGTGCCATCGACAATCCCATTTCATTTGTTTGTGCCATCAATAATCTCATTTCACTGGTTTATGTCATCAACAATCTCATTTCATTGGTTAATGACATCCACAATCTCATTTCATTGGTTTATGCCATCAACAATCCCATTTCATTGGTTTATGCTAGCAACAATATCATTTCATTGGTTAATGTCAACAATCTCATTTCACTAGTTTATGCCATCAACAATCTCATTTTACTGGTTTATGTCATCAACAATCTCATTTCACTAGTGTATGCAATCAACAATCTCATTTCATTGGTTTATGCCATCAAAAAGCTCATTTCATTGGTTTATGTCATCCACAATCTCATTTCATTAGTTTATGTCATCAACAATCTCATTTCACTAGTTTATGTCATCAACAATCTCATTTCACTAGTTTATATCATCAACAATCTCATTTCATTAGTTTATATCATCAACAATCTCATTTCACTAGTTTATGTCATCAACAATCTCATTTCACTAGTTTATGTCATCAACAATCTCATTTCACTAGTTTATGTCATCAACAATCTCATTTCATTAGTTTATATCATCAACAATCTCATTTCACTAGTTTATGTCATCAACAATCTCATTTCACTAGTTTATGTCATCAACAATCTCATTTCACTAGTTTATGTCATCAACAATCTCATTTCACTAGTTTATGCCGTCAACAATCTCATTTTACTGGTTTATGTCATCAACAATCTCATTTCACTAGTGTATGCAATCAACAATCTCATTTCATTGGTTTATGCCATCAAAAAGCTCATTTCATTGGTTTATGTCATCCACAATCTCATTTCACTAGTTTATGTCATCAACAATCTCATTTCACTAGTTTATGTCATCAACAATCTCATTTCACTAGTTTATGTCATCAACAATCTCATTTCATTAGTTTATATCATCAACAATCTCATTTCACTAGTTTATGTCATCAACAATCTCATTTCACTAGTTTATGTCATCAACAATCTCATTTCATTAGTTTATATCATCAACAATCTCATTTCACTAGTTTATGTCATCAACAATCTCATTTCACTAGTTTATGTCATCAACAATCTCATTTCATTAGTTTATATCATCAACAATCTCATTTCACTAGTTTATGTCATCAACAATCTCATTTCACTAGTTCACGTCATCAACAATCTCATTTCACTAGTTTATGTCATCAACAATCTCATTTCACTAGTTTATGCCATCAACAATCTCATTTTACTGGTTTATGTCATAAACAATCTCATTTCACTAGTGTATGCAATCAACAATCTCATTTTATTGGTTTATGCCATCAAAAAGCTCATTTCATTGGTTTATGTCATCCACAATCTCATTTCACTAGTTTATGTCATCAACAATCTCATTTCACTAGTTTATGTCATCAACAATCTCATTTCACTAGTTTATGTCATCAACAATCTCATTTCATTAGTTTATATCATCAACAATCTCATTTCACTAGTTTATGTCATCAACAATCTCATTTCACTAGTTTATGTCATCAACAATCTCATTTCACTAGTTTATGTCATCAACAATCTCATTTCATTAGTTTATATCATCAACAATCTCATTTCACTAGTTTATGTCATCAACAATCTCATTTCACTAGTTTATGTCATCAACAATCTCATTTCACTAGTTTATGTCATCAACAATCTCATTTCACTAGTTTATGTCATCAACAATCTCATTTCACTAGTTTATGTCATCAACAATCTCATTTCACTAGTTTATATCATCAACAATCTCATTTCACTATTTTATGTCATCAACAATCTCATTTCACAAGTTTATGTCATCAACAATCTCATTTCATTGGTTTATGTCATCAACAATCTCATTTCACTGGTTTATGGCATAATTATTAATCATTACTACCCTGTACTCGAAATATATATTATAAAAAGCAACGGACGTGTAGCAAAAACGCATTCGTAATGGAAAACAATACAATTTTAGTTGAAATATAAAATTAAAAACTATATCAAGAAAAAACAAACTTAGATGCAGTGTTATTTCCAGAAATTAAACAGAAAAAGAAAAGAGTCGTTCAGAGCTTTGTAAGTACTAAGGGAACATTGGGCTGGTCCAGGTGTTCTAGAAATATGTTACTTTGAGAAGAAACTTATATAAGAATGTAGGAAGCTCACAGCAGATGGGATAAATGCGTCTCTTCTTCGCTGATGCGTTAAATCCATGCCACTCTATACTGGAAAAAAACAAAACAATCCAACATTTTGACTTATTTAAAACGAAGCTGGTTCAGAACATGCATCTATTACGAAGCTGGTCCAGGACAGGCATCTATAACGAAGCTTGTATAGAACAGGCATCTATTACGAAGATTGTGATCCAAGTTACAATAATTACATCATCAAAATTTGATTCACGGTTATTCTAAACTTCTGCACGTCGTCGATCTTATATCTGCCATTCTACGCGTCTGAAAGGGAATATTAACCCCGACCATCTGGTCATGCAATGAATTGTTGATAACATCAATATATAACCTTTGAACTTATTGTTACACGCGAAACGAAATAATGGTAAATGACGTCACTAGTTCTGCCCAAAGCAATTGTTGTTTTGTTAGTTTTTAATGTATGAAATAAAACGCTTTATTTCTATCTTAGTAACTTTTATATGTTTATTAACCCTCTTGAAATTTACTCATGGCTACAGAATCGTATTAATATGTCACTCAGATACGAACTTAATAAAACTGGTGAACGACCCTTATCGTTTTTTGCTTTGAAAGCTATTTTTTTTTAAATTACATATCTTTAACTTTTTAGAAAATCATAAACATAAAATTTCTTAAAAATCACCTTTTAAAACTATATCATAGTAGGTTACCCGTCCTGCATTGAAACGATCTCAGAAGAGAGCTAATTCAAAGAAACCATTAAGTTGTTATTTTATTTTGAGATTATAAAAAAAACAACATTTTTTCCAAAATGTTTTTGCGATAAATCAAGTCTCTTTTATTTAAATCAGGACCAGTTAACCGTAATTTCAGTTATTCATTATTAACTATTACCCGTTACGATTAAGATAAAGGGCAACAACGTTTCATTTTTTAAAAAATCCCATTTAATCATCACTGTTGAGTCTGTAAGCTCAAGAGATTATTTTTTTCCTAAAATTTTTTTAATATACTGAGTTGACGTGCATCATACAAGAGAGGTAATCACGACGTCTCCAACAGACGTGGTGTGGTTAAATGTGGTACATTCCCTTGTAGGTCTTAAAAACTAAGAAATAATGACGTCATTCCTGCTATCGAATGGTTTAAAGTTTAAACTGTCCTTTTTTTATACGCTAATGGCCGCCCTTAATGACGTCACGCGCCTAGAGGGGGGAAGGGGTCACGCATTTGTTACGATGTGTGACGAAAGGGGAGGGGGTGTATAAGAAATGTCAACTGCATATCAAAACGCGCTACTTTAAATGAAAGTTCAACTGAAATATTCCATTTCTTACAATTTATTTTATGTTTTACATGGCTTCATAAACATATTTTTTATTACAATAACATTTTATACTATTTTTTCTTCTTCTTTCCTGTCTTTTGTGAAGTTTAAAAAAAAATAAAAAATATTTCCCTAGATTAATACCAAAAATGCAGTTATTCCAGCTGCCAGACAGGAGTGGGTATATATCACCAGACAGGAGTGGGTATATATCACCAGACAGGAGTGGGTATATATCACCAGACAGGAGTGGGTATATATCACCAGACAGGAGTGGGTATATATCACCAGACAGGAGTGGGTATATATCACCAGACAGGAGTGGGTATATATCACAAGACACAACAATTCCATCTTAAAACGTAAATATACCAGACCCAAATATGCATTCTCAATTCAGAAACATCATTAATCTTAGATAGATTTCCTAAATTAATCTATTTTTAATAAGACTTAGGAGTAAATAATTTATTTAATGAACGAAGAAATACATTTTTGAAGCTAATAAAATACTTTAAGGAATAGATTCGTTTTGTAAACTCCGTTAAATAATTATTGATCTTTGCATTATTTTAACTTTCTTTTGACGAGCTTATAGCTCGTTATTTTAGGTAAATTTTTTATAGATACAAGTCTAATTTATAATTGTATCAAGTTTTGTATTTAAAACATCCCTATATATATTGCGCATAAGCGCATCTGTCGCCGCTATGTCCGGTAACTCTTGATTGTTTTTATTTTATTTTTTAACAAATGAAAATATAGATGTAAAAACATAATAATATTGGTTTCGAGATTAACAGAGCGTGTTGTGCTTCTCGCCGTAAAATAATATATGACATGACTTCATTGTTTGCGTTAATAATAATTTGTGAAAAGGAAACGATGTAAACAAGATGAAATTTATGCACTGGGTTAAGATTCAGGGTAATTGTTGGCATCTATTATTTTAACGTATATGGGGCACCTCTGTGAACTTTTAAAGGTTACTTTTCATTGATAGTGGCAGTCATTAATATCAATATCATCACTCAACCTCGGTAAAAAGGATAATATGAAGTATTGATATTTTTATTATGCCGACCCCGTAGCGTAGCACGGTATTGCGCTTGTATATATATAAATATATATATATATTTTGGTTGTATATGCAGTCTACTTTAAATTGTGTACATTACGTAAATCTGTATATGTGTGCGTGTTATTGTTTTATAGAATCGTCGGAAATCGACAATGAAATCATCAGTAATTGATAAATAGACAACTTTGCTTTATTACATAAATATTATTTAAATGTAAAAATATATAGAGAACAAATAACTTTTAAAATATATAAATTTATCAATAGAAATAATTTTTAAAAGTAAAGAACAAGGGAAAAATCTTTACATTAAAAAGCTTTCTTTGTTTTCTCTGACTTGAATTAATTTTGTATTTCCTGTCAGCGCGCACTAAAAAGCACCAGTACTTTATCTATCCATATAATGTTGTACGTAAAAAAAAATTAATTCGCAATATAAATTAGAAGATCATAAGAAAATTGATTTAACTTGTATTCAATATTTCTATATTGTCTATGAGAAACATTATTCTTGATTTTTATTACGTAAATCTTATGTTTTACGTCACACGAAATTTATACATATAGAAACATTTAATTTTACGAAAAAGGGAGATTTTTAAAATCATGTTTTAATTAAAATTATGCAAGCTATTAATTAAATTAAATCACTGTCACATATCTAATGTCTGGTTGATTATTCCCTATGACTTGCAACATTGTCAGTTCAAACTCTTAGTTTTATAAGTGGCTTGCCACTTAACTTCGTTCCCTTTAATGAGGGATACTGTGCCAATGAATTACTAGTTTTCTCTTACCCCTGGTATACACAGTGATGTATTCACCTATAAGCTAAACAAGCTATAGCAGTAGGGCTTCCCACTTATTCGGGAGCCCCCAAAATATTGTTTGAATAAGTTACTGTCATAACACTTAAATAAAACTTAGATAATTTTAAATGATTAGATTAACGCTAAGCTATTTTGACTCCTCATAAAACTGATCAAAATTATGCAATAGATATGCTAAATATTTCATCTCATCTATTAGTCATAAATGAAGACTTAGATAATATGTTTTATACAGTATTTAATAACAAAGACTGGAGGCTGTAGACACGTTATAACAACTGTAGCAGTTTGATACGTTGTGATCATTAAAGCCTTGATAGTTTTTTAATACATATTTTACATTTTTGTCTATTTTTTTTCAATACCTTGTATGCGTTGATTCAGTTAAAAAGGAAAAAGAAATGCAAAGAGATGGATGAAATAAAGACGCAAATGATAGTAGTTAGATTAACTTACAAAGTTTCAGACAAGACTGGAGAACTATAATATACTTAAATATTAAGTGGCATGTAAATGGGATCATAGATATTTATTTGTATATTGTTAGTTTATTTAGATGTGAGAAATACCATGTCAGTAATATACATAATTGTTATTATTACAATATTAGTGTATATATATGTTGAAATTATCCTGTTCATTGTATCAGTACTAAAGGTTTTTTTTAATACTCTATATAAAAAGAAACAGTCCTTAAAAAATGATTCAACACTCATTAAAGAATAAAAAGAGTTTTATTTTGAAGGCAGACACGTTCATTTAAGAAAAACGTATTCCATATGTATATACCCTTTACGGATCTCAAAAGTGTTAAATAAACATAATTACTATACAACACAATGTCATTTATTGACCTGATTAGGAATATAACATTGCATTCTTGGAAAATGATCAGTAAACAAAAAATCATTAATAATTTAATATAACAATCGGCATGCTACCAGCTACATGCGTAGGAGTATTCAGGGAAATTTTAATATCTAGAACGAAATACTCCACAAAATATTGCTACCCATTAACAAAAACAATTGAAAAAAAACATAAAAGGAATTAAAACAATCCACTTCACCGGGATTTGGAGAGACAGCGGCTTTATTTTAACATGGTAAATGTTCTGTTCATTGTATCATTGCTTTATTTTAACATGGTGAATGTTCTGTTCATTGTATCTTTGCTTTATTTTAACATGGTGAATGTTCTGTTCATTGTATCATAGCTTTATTTTAACATGGTGAATGTTCTGTTCATTGTATCATAGCTTTATTTTAACATGGTGAATGTTCTGTTCATTGTATCATTGCTTTATTTTAACATGGTAAATGTTCTGTTCATTGTATCATTTGCTTTATTTTAACATGGTGAATGTTCTGTTCATTGTATCATAGCTTTATTTTAACATGGTGAAATGTTCTGTTCATTGTATCATAGCTTTATTTTAACATGGTGAAATGTTCTGTTCATTGTATCATAGCTTTATTTTAACATGGTAAATGTTCTGTTCATTGTATCATAGCTTTATTTTAACATGGTAAATGTTCTGTTCATTGTATCATTGCTTTATTTTAACATGGTAAATGTTTCTGTTCATTGTATCATTGCTTTATTTTAACATGGTAAATGTTCTGTTCATTGTATCATTGCTTTATTTTAACATGGTAAATGTTCTGTTCATTGTATCATTGCTTTATTTTAACATGGTAAATGTTCTGTTCATTGTATCATTGCTTTATTTTAACATGGTAAATGTTCTGTTCATTGTATCATTGCTTTATTTTAACATGGTAAATGTTCTGTTCATTGTATCATTGCTTTATTTTAACATGGTAAATGTTCTGTTCATTGTATCATAGCTTTATTTTAACATGGTAAATGTTCTGTTCATTGTATCATTGCTTTATTTTAACATGGTAAATGTTCTGTTCATTGTATCATAGCTTTATTTTAACATGGTGAATGTTCTGTTCATTGTATCATAGCTTTATTTTAACATGGTGAATGTTCTGTTCATTGTATCATAGTTTTATTTTAACATGGCGAATGTTCTGTTCATTGTATCATAGCTTTATTTTAACATGGTGAATGTTCTGTTCATTGTATCATAGCTTTATTTTAACATGGTAAATGTTCTGTTCATTGTATCATAGCTTTATTTTAACATGGTAAATGTTCTGTTCATTGTATCATAGCTTTATTTTAACATGGTAAATGTTCTGTTCATTGTATCATTGCTTTATTTTAACATGGTAAATGTTCTGTTCATTGTATCATAGCTTTATTTTAACATGGTGAATGTTCTGTTCATTGTATCATAGCTTTATTTTAACATGGTGAATGTTCTGTTCATTGTATCATTGCTTTATTTTAACATGGTGAATGTTCTGTTCATTGTATCATAGCTTTATTTTAATATGGTGAATGTTCTGTTCATTGTATCATTGCTTTATTTTAACATGGCGAATGTTCTGTTCATTGTATCATAGCTTTATTTTAACATGGCGAATGTTCTGTTCATTGTATCATTGCTTTATTTTAACATGGTGAATATTATGTTCTTTGTATCATTGCTTTATTTTAACATGGTGAATGTTCTGTTCATTGTATCATAGCTTTATTTTAATATGGTGAATGTTCTGTTCATTGTATCATTGCTTTATTTTAACATGGCTAATGTTCTGTTCATTGTATCATTGCTTTATTTTAACATTGCGAATGTTCTGTTCATTGTATCATTGCTTTATTTTAACATGGCGAATGTTCAGTTCATTGTATCATTGCTTTATTTTAACATGGTGAATGTTCTGTTCATTGTATCATATACTAATTTGCGCAATATACTAACATGTGTAAAAGTAATCTCATTAAATATTTTGATGATTTACTCGTATGGTTGTTAATGATTGAAGGAACGTTTATGTAGCAATAAATTTGTCCTATTATTATAAGTACTACTGGGTAAAAATGAAATCTTACGAAGTTTCACTTCTTGTCAGAAGTCTAACTCTAACAGTTAACAGTTATTAACATTCCTTTACTGTATTTCCACAAGTATTGGGAAGAATGAAGTGACTACCACAAAAATGTGTTTTGTTTCATTTTTAAAAATAAAATGGGGTGGGGGGTGGGGGGGGGGTTGCAGCGGAAACCTCAAACTTCTCTCATCGATCTCCACTGCAGTCCCTTTTTCGGACATAGCTTTTATTTTTAAAAATAATTTTTTACATTTACATTTTATTTTGGCTGAAGGCCTTAGAATTTGTATCTATTTTTTTTATTTATTAATTTTTATTTTTATTGGAGGGGGGGGGTCAAATTTCAAATGATACAAATAGTGTTAAAGACAACAAACTAGTACATTTTCAAAAGGTTAGTAACTTAGAAAAGCATGGTTATGTGAGTGACATGACCCGTGGAGTGAAATGTGTGTATGAAAAGGACGATAAGTGGCCTGGTGTGAAACAAAGTGTGCAAACAAAACTATAAAAAAAAATTTAAAAAAACAAACAAACTATGGGTGATGGCTGTTCCTCCACTAGACATTAACACATTTCTGTTGTTATGTCTGCAAATGGTGGCCTTCTAATAGGACTATGAGTATTTATCTTTTTAAGCTAATTACAATTATTGACAAAAAAGTTAGTTTTGACAATGTTAACCTTAATGTAATTATTTACACATATTAAGTAAATAATATTTTGAAACATTCAATTTATATTTTTCCTTTTATAGTGCTGCTTACTTTGAAATACATGTATTTTACACTTAATAAAAAGCAGGAAAAAAAGTGAAACTAGATCAATAATGAGTACGTTACATTCCTTTAGGTGGTTAAGGATAATAAACAATATAATAGCCCAAGTCACTTGCTGGATGGCTGGATGGCTCCTTAACGCTATGACGTCATACCCAATTTACATGTTTTCCATTTACTGACGTCATTGTTTGAGCTTATATTTTTATGCAAGGTGTGCATCAGGGGGTATGCAAAATAATTATAAATTAAAAATTAATTTTGAAATAGTACAACAGTCCATAGCAGTTAACAAAGCATGTGTTGTTTTTCGCCGTAAGTAAATATTATATGACGTCATTGTTTTAGCTTATGTTTTAATTTTGGAAAAGGAAACAATGTAAAAAGTGGATTTGAGGATTTATAATTATAAAATACTTTGCCTACATTTCAGGAAGTTTAATATTTCGTATTTATCAAACAAGGATAAGTTATTTGGGCTTTTATCTTATCTTATCTTATCTTATCTGTTTACAGACGCTCCTTCTATACAGAAGATTATTGCGTCCTACGCTTATCTTTGGTTTGTGTTTAAACTTGCATTTTTATTAGAGATTTAAATGTTGATAAAGTGTTTGTTTTCCTGGATTCTTCAGGCAACCCATTCCACGCCCGAATTCCGGACGAGAAGAAGGAAAACTTATATGTGTTTGTTCTTGCATACGGAATAAGAAAGGTGTTTTTATCCTTATGTCTATCTGAGGGTTGTATTAAGTTATCTTTGTGTTGTATTTCTAAATTAGAATTAATTGATTTATGTATGATTACTACTTTGCTTTTGGTTCTTCTATCCTCTAGTGTTTCAAGGTTTAATGATATAACTAATGGTGTTATTCTTGTCAGTTTCGAATATTCTCCAGTAATGAATCTGGCAGCTCTTTTTTGAATTTGTTCTAGTTTATCAATGTTTTCTTTGGTGGATGGTTCCCATACAGAAGATGCATATTCTAGTACAGGTCTCACCAAAGTGAGGTAGCATTTTAGTTTTATATCTCTATTACATTTGTTAAAGTTTCTTTTTAAAAAGCCTAAGGTTTTGTTTGATTTTTTAATAACTTCATTGACATGGGGATTCCATGATAGTTTCTCATTTGTTAAGTGGGTGCCATAGACGCTCTAAAACCCCTAGTTTAAAATGAGAATGTAAAAAAAAATATAATTAAAAAAAGATTTTTAACAAAAACAAACATAATGACCTTAGTTCACTGTGACAATGTTCTGAATATTTTTTCTTTGAAATATACAAAACCGAGCAAGATTGTTTCACTAAACTAAACACATATTCTGTAGGCCTGAGACTAATCTCTTAAGGCCTTGGCTAGTACCTGGGCAATCTGCTCCATCTGTTGAGCATTGCCATACAACATTGTCTTTAGATGGGACTCTTCCGCCTCCCTCACCCCCCCCCCGGCTATATCAAGCGCCGGGCAAGACGTCACCAGGTGTATGACCGTCTCAGAGGCTTTGCTGCAATGACGGCAGTTCGAGTCCCTGTTGTGGTCTAGCCTGTGAAAGTATGAGTTGGTTGGTCAATGTTCTGTTCTCATCTGAGTCACTAAACTCCGAGCAAGATTGTTTCACTAAATGTGTCGATAAGAAAAGGCGCGGCAAACTATATTATTTGTATCCAGATAGTGTTTTGTGGTCCAAACAATTGCATACATTTGTTAGATAAGAGATTATGTTATTTAAATATGCGTGGCACTTTTTTAATATGTTGTGTTTAAGAAATGAAGGACGTTGCCTTCTATAGATGAATGCAGTATGTCCATAATATTTACGCGTTAATGGAAAGATTGATAACTTATCGTTCAACTTCTCCGCTTCTTAAACTTGTTTTAACAACTGTTTAAAACATTTTATAAATGAGTACTGTACTTATGTTGCTTCAATAGTACGTGCGATTGTTTAGGAGCGATTACTTTCATAAATTGTCACGAAGGAAATGATGGATTAAAAAAAAACTCACCGGGGCTTCTTAAGAAAATGGATAACGGATAGGAATAATATGCACTGAGTAACAATGAGGCTAATGGGGGGGGGGCACAGTTATAAGTAATATAAAGGGGCACAATTGTGACGTCTTCTAGTTTACTTTTTATTGGTAGGAGCAGACGTTAATAATGTCGCCAAAACCTTGGTGGCACTCTCTCGCTTAGCCACTGTTAATATGTTTTTGGAAAAGTTAAGCAAACCATTTAGGATAAATTTTAAGTCCAATCATTGTGAGTCAATTATTGGAATCATATAAAGAGAAATGAAAGGACAGACAGATGATCAAACTTAAATTTTAATATAAGATTTGGTAAAACGGCGAATATCATTTGTGTGTTACATTGAGAAAATGATTTTTTTTTAAATTTTAAATTTAAACCGGGCAGCCTCTTAAAAAGAATAAGTTGTATAAAATTAAATTTGTGCACAGTAATATACACTGGTAACTGCATTCGATGCGTGTAGCAAAAGATTAGTGATAAAAACAAGTGAATAGTTTTTTTTAGGTGGGAGATTGATTTACCTTTAATAGTATAAGTGATAGTTTAGGTTGTCCGGAGGGGAAAGATGAATTGAGAAGAAATGATCGAAGGTTTTTAAAGATGAAAAAGATTACAAACAAGAGAATTAAGAACTTGGAGAGAAGCAAACTATTAAAAGTAAAATTAAATATAAGATCAATACAAGAGCAGTAAAACATTTTGTAACCATTAATATTGTAACCAACATGGGAGAATACAACACTGAGCAGAAATTGTACAACAACGTTAGCAACGATGACAAGGTAAATACGCATTTTTTTGCCCGATGAATGTATTACTTTGAATAAACGTTGTATTATTTATAAACTAGGGGTTTTAGGGTATCTACGGCGCCCAATTATGCTGTAGGGCGCCCAATTTTTGGGGGGTAAAAAACCCAAGTAACTTACCCTTGTTTGATAAATACGAAATATTAAACTTCTTGAAATGTACACAAAGTATTTTATAATTATAAATCTTCAAATCATCTTTTTACATCGCTCTCTTTTCCAAAATAAAAATATAAGCTAAAACTATGACGTCCTATAATATTTCTTTAGAATTTTGCACACCTCTTGATGCGCGCCTGTTATATATACTTAAATATAAACTCAAAAAATGACGTCATAGCGCTATATATCATTCCAGTGACTTGGGCTATTATATTGTTTATAATCTGAATATAGGAAGGCTAGTATCAAGGAATGATTGCATTATTCAACAATGTATCCCTATTTAAATACTGTCGTATCAGTCTAAAAATAAAGCTCAAATTTATTGTTTTCATTGCACAATTTGTTTGTGTATTTTGTATTTTATTTAAAAGCTTTATAGCAGTCCCATTCTATATGATATATCCTTATTTACAGGGATCGAAATCAAGTGGCATGCCATAAATCAAGTGGCATGCCACTTGGATAAAATGATACCATTTTCCTTTGTCTATAATCTGTTATAACTAGCGATAGCATTAACTTAAAACAAACATGTATGTCTAAGTTGTTAAACAAATTTGATGGCTTTTATACTTTCAAAATAAATACGATTTTTAAGATTAATAATTTTTCAAAACTTTATATAACAGTGCAATTTTTAAAATAACATTCAATGAAACATTTACAAAACACAAAATATTTATTTTATATCACTATATATTAAATTGCCATTTTAATGGATGATCTAAATATTTAAATTACAATTTTTCCAATAATTTTCTTTTTTTTATAGTTTTGTTCACACAAACTCCTGATAAATACATTAGCACCGTGCTTTTTGTGCGTCATTTACGGGAAACATAATATCAATGCAAATCAAAATTGAATATATTAATCTGTAAACATAACGTGTTATCTCCATAATATGCCATTTTCTCCATTTTTATTGTAAAGGATATTTTATTGCACGTGTGTATTTGTGTATATGGTTATTTGAAAGCGCTCAACATTGTTAGCACATTTCATGTTGAACAGCTCGTGATGTATTTTCTAAGAACTTTCACAAAACTAACTATTAAATTGAACAACCCGTAAAAACAAAGTTTTTGACTATAATTCCATTATATTTGAGACTAAAAGCATTTATTATTTTCAAATATAATGCGCACCGCGCGAGAGACCCCTGTGACATCGAGGGCTGGAGAGAACTACAGTGAACCGTGGAGGTAAATTATAGCAGACGGCTACACATGCTACATAACGATACATAGAGATAAACTAAAAATTAATTCATTTAATTACAGTAAATTTGATCAATCTGAAACTTTGGTACAATGCATTGTTAGATGACACAAGTCTATGTTCAAAATTTCAGCTCGATGTGATCATGGGAAGTGGTTAATTTTTTACCTTTTGTTTTTCGTGGACTGCCAGGCGGGACCACGACAAGACGGTGAAGTTAATTTAAGGGATTAAAAACAAAACACTGACGAGAGTTGACAGCTTACGTAGACTGCATCAATTATAAACACATAAAATATATACCCGAGTTTTTTTACGATAAAGTAGTAAATACAAATAATCGGATATTCAAATTGCAGGTTTATTTAATCTAATAAATCATACACCGAATTCCTATTCATACTCAAACATTATGTCACGTTTCAGATCTTTTAGACATTGTTACATTTATTTAAATAATTCACTTTAAATTATGTGTGCTATACATTGTTTGCATCAGGGGATAAACTTCACATATTTTCACAAATGTATGTCTCAGATAATGTCATAAGAGAATCATTATTGTTATACAAGGACATATGATATGCAGTAATTTCTATTATTTCTTTCCACCAAACAATAAAAAAATGTATTTAAAAGCCTACTGTCAATGTGAGTTTAAACGACTAAAACCTACTGTCAATGTGACTTTTAACGCCTAAAGCCTACTGACAATGTGAGTTTAAACAATGCTTAAAGAAATATCAGGACACTTTGTTTAAAGTAGCTTTAATAAAATATGAAACAAATGTCTCAAAAGTCTTGAACGTTACATAATATTTGAGATTAAGGAGAATGGTGATTTCATCTTATGGTATAGGTAGGAAACAAATGTGCTATTGGTCATCCGACGGTTTGTAGTTAATAAACTATCGTAAAAAACATGTGTATATCACTAGTGTATTTATAATTTATATAGTTTACGTAAGAATTTAACTCTTATTGGTGTTGATTATTTAATTATTACTTTTTAATATTTCTCGAAAAATTGTACAATGAAATAGATGCATTTGATAGTAACAAAATAACCTTTTCTATTAAGTACCGGTATGTACCAATGTACATATGTTGTTTTGAAAATGAAGAAATATGCATATTTTGGAGAGAACATGTTATATTAACACATTTATATATTTAAATTAAATTGTGTTTCCCGTCAGAGACGCACTAGAAAGCACCGGTGCTGATGTTGTTAATACGTATCACTTTGTTTTGTCAAGACAGAGAAAATTATATAAACGTGAACATGTTTTTTTTTAATCATGAAATATAAACTTAAGTCTATTAGACATAACAATAATAACTTGCGTTTTATAAATATTTCATGGTATGTAAATAACAAAAGTCGCATAGAAATTTAAAAAAATAAAAGAAATAATAACCTTTTAAAAATGGTTTTAAATTTAAAAAGTCGAAACTATGAAATGTTTTTAATGACCGTAATTTATATGCATGTCTTATTTTTAAACAAACGTAAGGTAACCTTTACACTGCCTGTAATAGAAAGCAGGCTTTTTTTATGTAAGTGGCATGCCACTTCGCTTCGATCCCTATAATTAGGGATACAATGCAATTTATACTGTCAGCATTCCCCTATACCTGTTGTCCTAAATTAAGTTTATTTATGAATATTAGAACGTATATAAAATGTATATATTCATTTGAAGAAAAATAATCGCATTTTAACTTTGTCTTAGTTCTTCACATAGTAACGTAATTTCTGCTAACTGTAAACTTCTCTCATAGTGACAACAATATTGATGTTCTTACAAAATGTGTTACTTTCCTTATCTTATCGGTTATAGACAAATATTTTATATTTAAAATTACCACGTCCTATGCATTTTTGTTTTGAGTTTTAAATGTTGATAGATTGTTGGTTTTCCTGGTTTCCTGGCAACCCAAACCACGTCCGAATTCCGGGTGGCAAACATCAGTTCTTGTGTACGGAATAATAATTAATTTTTTTTTATCCATAAGTCTATTTTAAAGTTGTATTAGATTAGATTTGTGTTGTTAGAACTGTCTTATGAATTATTACTATTTTGATATTTATATATTTATAAGTGCGATTGCTTTATCACAAGCAATTAGCTGCACATATCAAATGCAATTTATTGTGCATTTTTCTATGTATGAATGTAATTGAATGCAATTTAATGTTTTTAAGAACATGCGTGTTTTATTGTTTGTTTCTATGGTGTTTAAATGTGACACGCCTAGCATATATGTCGTTTTACCAACAATTATTTTAAAATTTAACTTTGATCATTCGTCTGCCGTTAAAACACTTTCCTATGGTTGAATTTCTATGATTGGAGTTAAATGTAGCCTAAAGGTGCAGCTTAACCATCGCCAGAATGATAACAACATTGGCTAAGCTAGAGTCACTGCCACCACGGTTTAGACGATATTATTAACGCACGCGCCTACCAAGGAAAGAACTCACAAATGGTCACAATGGCGCCCATCTATATACTTATAAATGTGTCCCTCTACATACTTATAAATGTGTCTCTCAATCTATTTATAAGTTTTAATGTTCCCTTCTATATAGTTATAAACGTGCTCCTCTAGATTCTTATAAATTTTACCCTCTATATACTTATAAATATGCCACCCATTATACTCACTGTTAATCAGTGCATTTTATTCCAATCCATAATCCATTTTCTTCTTTGGAAGTCCAGGTGATATCTGTTTAATCTATCTCTTCCTTCATGGCAATTTATGAAAGTAATCGTCCCTAAACAATCGCACGTAATATTGAAGCAACTAAACTAGAGTACACAATTTTAACATGTTTTACACAGTATTTTAAAATACATTTAAGAAATGAAGAAGTTGAAAAATAAGTGATCCTTATTTCCATTAAGCGCGTAAATATTATTCCTTTTACTACATTCATCTATACATGCAACATCCTTCATTTCTTATATACAAAATATTAAAAATATGCTGCACACATTTAAATAACATAATCTCGAACCTAACAAATATATGTCATTGTTTGGACAACAAATATATGCCATTGTTTGGACCACAAATATATGCCATTGTTTTGACAACAAATATATGCCATTGGTTGGACAACAAATATATGTCATTGTTTGGACAACAAATATATGCCATTGTTTGGACAACAAATATATGTCATTGTTTGGACAACAAATATATGTCATTGTTTGGACAACAAATATATGCCATTGTTTGGACAACAAATATATGCCATTGTTTGGACAACAAATATATGCCATTGTTTGGACAACAAATATATGTCATTGTTTGGACAACAAATATATGCCATTGTTTGGACAACAAATATATGCCATTGTTTGGACAACAAATATATGCCATTGTTTGGACAACAAATATATGTCATTGTTTGGACAACAAGTATATGCCATTGTTTGGACAACAAATATATGCCATTGTTTGGACAACAAATATATGCCATTGTTTGGACAACAAATATATGTCATTGTTTGGACAACAAATATATGCCATTGTTTGGACAACAAATATATGCCATTGTTTGGACAACAAATATATGCCATTGCTTGGACAACAAATATATGTCATTGTTTGGACAACAAATATATGCCATTGTTTGGACAACAAATATATGCCATTGTTTGGACAAAAAATATATGTCATTGTTTGGACCACAAATCACTTTCTACACCAAATAATATAGTTTGCCGCGCCTTTACACACACATTTAGTTGTACCCAATTAAGTGAAACAGCCTTGCTGGGTTTTATATACTTAAAAAATGTATCTATAGCATTGTCACAGTGCTATAAACCCGTATGTACTGAAATCTGGTATTTTAATTTTTTTAATTTTTATTTTTTTTAAAATTTTTTTTTGTAATATATATTTGTACATTCTAATTTTAAATTTACCTTAACCACCTAATACATGTAAAGTACTTCTTATTGATCTAGTTTCACTCTTGTCCCAGCTATTTAAAACTTGTAAAATACATGTATTTGAAAGTAAGCAACACTATTAAAAAAATAGAACTATGTTATTTTGAATGAAACAATATATTATTTACACAAAATGCACTAACAAGTACATTAAAGTTAACAGTGTCAAAACAAACTTTCTTTTCAATAATTGTAATTAGCTTAAACAGATACATACCCGTAGATGGGCGCCCCACACTTTTATTTACAGTGGACAGGTTCAGTCATTTCACCTGTTAACATATTATACTATTTTTATTTTCTTCTATTTAGTGCATTCTCTAAATGTAAATAAAAGCGTGTCCTTTAATGAAAAATATTTTTTTTAATATTTCATTTTACATTTATTTTTATTTATTTTTTAGTCTGGAGCTGCTCCGCAATATGAACAATGGAGCAACTGGGCCTTTCTTTTAGATTAGCTAAGGGAAATAACAACATTTAGCATTGTTTATTATATTTTGTTAAAATAATAATAACAAGAGTGATTTTAGGTAATGTCTTTATCACACAATTTGACAATACACATTTTATGAATAAAAATGAAATATTTTGTCAAAAATGTATGCTTTTAAAATACACATTGCTATCTTCTTTAAAACAAACGTCTTGAAACAAAATGTTAAATATATTTAGAAAAAAAAAGTTCTGTTCCCGTTATATGATAGCAACTGTACTCACATTCATTGACTTGTAGTAGTCGACTTTTTTCTTCCCAATAATTGTGTAAAATACAGTAAAGGAATGTTAAATACTTTTTGCTATTAGATTTCTGAGAAGAAGTACAATTTTGTAAGATTTCATGTGTACCCTGTAGAACTTATGACTTATAATAATACGATACATTCATTGCTATACAAACGTTTATTAAATCATTCACAAGCAAACCACATGAATTAACAAAATATTTAATGAGAGTAGTGTTACACATGTTAATATTTTGCGCAAATTAGCATATGATACAAAGAACAGAACATTTACCGTGTTAAAATTAATCAGCTGACTCTTCTTTGTCCTGATCAAGTGAATTGTTGTATTTCCTTTTAATTTTTTTTCAATTGTTTTTGTTAATGGGTAGAAATACTTTGCGTGGTGTATTTCGCTCTAGATATTAAAAGGTCCCTGAATTATGTATGTAGCGGGTAGCATTCCGATTGTTATATTAATTTATTAATGTTTTTTTTTGTTTACTTATCACTTTCCAAGAATGCAATGTTAAATTCCTAATCAGGTCAATAAATGACATTGTGTTGTATTGTAATTATGTTTATTTTACACTCTTGAGATTCGTAAAGGGTAAATAAATATATATATATATATACAAATGGAATACTTTTTTCTCAAATGAACGTGTCTGGCTTCCGATTTTTTTATTCTTGACTGATTGTTGAATAACTTTTTTTTGTATGTCTCCACTGATTCCACTTTAAAAGCGTTTGCTTTTAGTGTACACTTTTCTTCACTCTCTGAATAAATTAATCAACAAATAGACCTAAAGGAAATGGACAGCTTAGGCTTGCTCGTAACGTTAAATAAAGAAATGTTTAGAAACAAAAAAAACTGATTTACTTCAGTATGTTTACAAGGCGCTGTGAAAAATTTAAAGGAGATGTTCACTATTCAAAACAAGAATGGTTCTACAAGATGATGTCAAATGAACAGCACATATTACTGTTGGTGAAGGCGTATTCACATCAGTCGTAAATATTTTTGCTTTCATTTGCTGTAAATTTTACAGGGACAACATCAATCATCTGGAAACCGTACGTCCTATTGAGAAGTAAGCCAGTGACATTATCCACTTATTATCATTAGACAGCTGTAATGTCCAGAAAAAATAATGAAACTCTTGTCAATACTAATTCGGGACTTTGGCTACACACAAATTTAATCTTTAACATTATGATGTGAAGGATAAACAAGGGAAAAAATTAGTAAATAAAAAACTATTTAAAGTGTTTTTTTTTGGTTGTTTCTTGCTGAGCAATATTAGAGTTACCATGACAACAACAACGATTAGTCTCCCTTGAGTAAATACTCAGTAATAAACACTATCTATAGCTAAACATATCCTACTGACAATAATAACATATGTATCTCAATTTACATAAATACACTGTCAATAAACATGTTTTCACTGCTAAATCTATCCTAAAGTAATGGGGGTGAGACTGCAATCAGGCTTATAAATAGGTAAATGTATAATATATGTTGTTTGTCTCAGGGTGCGCAAGGAGGATCGTGCGGTTTTTCAAAAATATTTCCTTGGCTCTGATGTTTTCCACCCCACCTCTCATTGTATTCAGGAGGGACAAACATCTGCGAGACCTATTGGTTCGTAGCCGTCTGCTTATTCCGTCCTCCCATCTGGGCACCAAGCCATGTGGTCGTAATCGCTGCAAGACTTGTCCCTTTGTTACCCAGACGGACCAGATTGTCTTCCCATTAGGGGGTATTCAAGATTAGGAATGGCTATCTTTGTACCAGCCGCAATGTGGTCTACACCATTGTGTGTAAGCGCTGTCCTTTGAAGTACATAGTGAGACGGGGATGTTACTCTCGTGCCACATCGCTGAGCATGTACGTGCCATTAAACAAGACAAACAATGTCCTGTCTCCCGACACTTCAATGGACGTGACCACATGGGCGTCGATGACATGTCTGTCAACGCCTTGGTTTCCTGTACAAACACACCCGGCCGGGTCAGTCTGGAGAATAGACTAATCCATGAGTATGGGACTCTTACACCACACGGGATCAACGTTGTGTTCGCACTGACAAGCTGATTGATTGGCCACACCCACCCTATCCTTTCCTATATAAGCTCTTACTTTTCTCTCCTTACTTTATCCCTACTGGACTGCTTGGATTTCACCGCAGCTAAGTGTTTTTTTAACTATTATTTCGTGTTATTCGTTTCATGTGTATACTATTTGTCCGTTGAGGAAGGCTCTTTGCCGAAACGTTCGCTGTTGTGTTACGTCTTGTCAGCCTACTAATACCCTGTTTTTATATTATACATTTACCTAAACATATCCTACTGAGAATAATAGCATCTGTATCTCAAATTGTATAAATACACTGTCAATAAACAGTATGTGCTACTTAACATATCCTACTGAGAATAATAGCATCTGTATCTCAAATTGTATAAATACACTGTCAATAAACATGTGTCCACTGCTAAACATATCCTACTGAGAATAATAACATATGTATCTCAAATGTGTATAAATACACTGCACTATGAACAGTATGTCCTACTTAAAATATCCTGCTGTGAATAATAATATATTTATCTCAATTGGCATAAATACACTGTAGGCGTCTGTAGGTGTGTATGAAGGAAACACTTATTTCCTATAAGAACTTTCAAGCATTTTAAATTTATATTTGACAGTGCATCCATCCATCCCTGTGGCGCTACAGCCCATGTAGTGCTTGGGCCTGCTTATATTTGACAGTACACCTCAAGAATTAAACTTTAACAAAATGAGGTGATCACCTTTGTAAACATTCACATCGTGTAGGTACCTCTGGTGTGTTTCCCTGGCTAGGGGCCTGGGGGGCTTGGCGGAGTAAAAATTCCATTGATCTCAGATGTGACGTAAACACAGATGTTAAAATGATGACATAAACAATCATTCTGAATTGTACTTCCAACAAGTTTTCACTAACGTCTTCCTTGAAACAGAAAACGCCAGAGAGACATCAAAGGTCATGATAGCCGAGGCCTTTCTAAACGTAGACCTAATAATGATAATATGAATGAAGAATATTATTATCCAGGTTTTACCAGCAAGACGAATATTTTTAGAAATACGTCGTGTTATCATATTAGACGTGCAGCGCCGCACGATACAGCACTGATGTTGATGTGTTTTTTTATGAACAATTATGTGGAAATAAAATAAAAACTTTTTTTTTCTTTTTATTTTTAGTTATATTAATTTATTAGTAACCTGTGATTCCTAAATGTTTAAATTTATGTAATTTATAAATATTTATATAAATAAAGTCTTCAAAGGAATAATCATATTTTAACATTGTATTTTTACATGCATTGTGATGAAAATATGAAATTAATATTTTTAATTTCATATAAATTTTGTCAAATTTACTACAAAACAAATTTATTTTTAACAGATGATCAGCGTATAAGTGCACGTCACTTGACATCGATTTCTAAAAACTCTTTTTTTTAAAAAGTTAATGTATTTCACGATTGACCGCTGACTATATTACCTTATTAATTACAGACTGTATCTTATTTATTACATACGATTATTGCGTCCTACGTTATTATATTACTTTAAAGATATTCTTAATCTAAATGTAATTCCATTGTACTCGGGTGCTTTTATCAAGGCATAAACGTAACGCATTTTTATTGTTCTCTCGACATTTAACAAGCTCAGTGAGAATAAACTAATTTAAACTGAAACTCTATTTGTATTTGAGATGCACAGTTAAGTTACTTATTGAAATTTATAAGAGCGAAAAAACAATATTTAAAGGACAAGAGTCCTATAGCAAGCTCTATTGAATTATCTGCCAATTTACGAGTGTATTTATCACGTTTATGTATCTGCCAATTTACGAGTGTATTTATCACGTTTATGTATCTGCCAATTTACGAGTGTATTTATCACGTTTATGTATCTGCCAATTTACGAGTGTATTTATCACGTTTATATATCTGCCAATTTACTAGTGTATTTATCACGTTTATGTATCAGCTAATTTACGAGTGTATTTATCACGTTTATGTATCTGCCAATTTACGAGTGTATTTATCACGTTTATGTATCTGACAATTTACTAGTGTATTTATCACGTTTATATATCTGCCAATTTACGAGTGTTTTTATAACATTTATGTTTCTGCCAATTTTCGAGTGTATTTATGAAGTTTATGTATCTGCAAATTTTCGAGTGTATTTATCACGTTTATGTATCTGCTGGTTGAAATCATTCAGATTTGACGATGTGTCAGAAATAGCAACTTTACAATTTAATAACAACTTTTCAATTTAATAACAAATTTACTATTCAATAACAACTTTAAAATTCACCAACAAGTTAACAACTTTACAAATCCGCTTCAATAATGAAAAAGGGAAGTCTTTTCTTTTGCTATAAGTCAATTGACAGATTGCCACGAACTACTGAAAATATGTTCCCACTTCGAGTCAACTTCTTG
The DNA here is from genome assembly GCA_944989445.1 of Ampullaceana balthica. Classification (NCBI taxonomy): domain Eukaryota; kingdom Metazoa; phylum Mollusca; class Gastropoda; family Lymnaeidae; genus Ampullaceana; species Ampullaceana balthica. The sequence goes on along the minus strand of CALYLW010001327.1, from coordinate 28,314 downwards.
CAAGAAGCACTCACGTGATTGGTCATTGAAACATTTTTTTCTCCTATAATTTGACAATGTAAGTGACTTGCTCATTAGATCTTTCATACTCAGGACTTGGTGACACATCAACTCTTGGTATACGATGTAGTGTTTTGCTATCAATTCATGCCCAGGACTTAATGACACAGCGACTCTTGTTATACGATGTATGGTTATGCTATCAATTCATACTCAGGACTTGGTGACACAGCGACTCTTGTTATACGATGCAGTGTTATGCTATCAATTCATGCCCAGGACTTGGTGACACAGCGACTCTTGTTATACGATGTAGTGTTATGCTATCAATTCATGCCCAGGACTTGGTGACACAGTGACCCTTATTATACGATGCATTGTTATGCTATCAATTCACCAGTATACATTTCTTACATCCTTCCAACAAGACTTCTTATTAAACCACAGATCCCATGTGAGCCATTAAATTTTTCTTCAGCCAGGTTCATGTTTGTGTTACTGTGCATGGCGAAGTTTACAATCCAGTCATTAACGCTAAGTAAGCTTACAAGTATTATTATTATGATTTAGGTTGTGAAAAAATAACCTATCTTTTGGACATGCGGCTGTATTTACTAAACTGTCATTAAATCTCGGGTATATCACTCAACGATCTTCTACTAGCAGATAAGTAAACCTAAATTAACAAATTGTTTCAATTAACTAGATACTAGTTTAGTCAATAACTGATGACGATGATTTTTTAAGGGTGATCCTGAAGTCTTAGCACGTATTTTTTTTTACTGCGAATTTTAATTTACTCGTGACAACTTTCATTTTTAATTTATTAAATGCATTTATATATGTTATTTTTTAGTTATTATAGTATTATAGCGCTAATTTGAATGGCTTTTAAATTTATAAGACTTTTTCGGCCCTTGACACTACATAATCGGAGTAGGATACATAATTTTTGTTTATCTAGCACCCTGCTAGCTAGATTTGTTTACCCGAACGACCCATGCTAAAATAAATTTAGTGACTAAAGATTTATTTTTTTAAAGTTTCATTCATCTATTTTAAGATTCTTAGAAGATCAATAAATATTTTAATGAAAATTTCATTTTTTATTTCCTTATTAGATGTTTGATTCTTTTTTGTATTTTGCTGTGACAACCCAGCAAGTTGGGTGCTAGATAAACAAAATGGATGTATCCTACTCTACTCTGATTATGTAGCGTCAAGGGCCGAAAACCGCCAAATAAATTAAAATGCCTTACAAATTATCGCTTTAGTAGCTAAAATATAACATATATTAATGCAGTTAATAAATTAAAAACGAAAGATCTCACGAGAAAATTAAAATTTGCAGTGAAATAATATACGTGCTAAGACTGCAGGAGTATCTTTTTACGTTACACCATTTCTGATGTAACAATTCTTTATGACTATATGATGATTATAGGTGAACTAAAATGTCAGCAAATGTCATCTAAACAGGGAGGAGAGGCAGTTCATTAAAAACATACAAGTAAAACCTAAACCGCCAAGCCTACATTGAAATATTTAACCACAATGCTGGAAATATGTGGTGGCCTGTTCTCTTCTGATGGGAGAAATGTAGATGAAGGTCTAGTTTATTGACAACTGTGTCTCACTGCTCAGCAGTCAATGGGTGACAACTGTGTCATACTGCTCAGCAGTCAATGGGTGACAACTGTGTCTGACTGCTCAGCAGTCAATGGGTGACAACTGTGTCTCACTGCTCAGCAGTCAATGGGTGACAACTGTGTCTCACTGCTCATCAGTCAATGGGTGACAACTGTGTCTCACTGCTCATCAGTCAATGGGTGACAACTGTGTCTCACTGCTCAGCAGTCATTGAGTGACAGCTGTGTCTCAGTGCTCAGCAGTCATTGGGTGACAAGGGTCATATTTCAAAAGTAAACGATTTTGCCACAATTACATCAAGTGGCAATATGAATCTTCACTTAAGTGTCAAGCGCAATGTGTCAGTACAAAGTCAAGAAAAAAGTCAATAAAATTTTGGGATATTTTCGTAAGTATGGAGAAAGCAACAGTCAACGTCAGGCAACATCAAGTCATGAACTGACAAGAGAAATCGTTATCTGGTTCTTTAGAGACTTGCTCGCCTTTGAAAATGTGGCTAAAGATGGTTTTGTTGACTTCTTCAAACTTAATTGCCCATCTCTCAACATACCGGCACCTGTAGCACTTGCTGGAACATCCCTGGATGATGTCTACGAATATTTTGCTGCAAATGTCAATTTAAGGAGAAATCCGGCTAATCCGGATATCAGCCGAAAAATTATGCCAGCCAGCCGAAGTTTTAAAAAAAATTCGACTGGCAGGTCTAATTCGTGCGCTGTTTGGTTAATGTTAATCTTGAAACCAAAAGGATTATGATTTAGCGTTAGGCCACAGTCAGCGATAATTGAGCGTAAATAGATATATGATTTCCAGATTATGTTTTAACTCAGCTAAAAATTAAATATATGTAATTTGCAATGTCACGTCTGTCCGTGACGCAACTAATTTTAAAAAGCAGCGCACCAAATTACTGCAACAATGCATCAAAAGGTGTGCAAATTAAAGATGCGCTGTAAAAAAATGTTATATGACGTCATTGTTTTATCGCATATTTTAATTTTGGAAAAGGGAACAATGTAAAAAGAGGATTTGATGATGGTTAATTATAAATTCAAAAAAAAGGGGGCGCCGTAGGCGACCTACAATCCCTATTATAAAATACTTTGTGTACATTTCAGAAAGTTATATATTCCGTATTTATCAAACAAGGACAAGTTAGTTGGGCTTTTGAAAAAGGTCGGTGCCATAGGCGAACTAAAATAATTGCATTTTTTCAAAATAAAAAGATTTCAGCTGAAATCTTCCGTCATTTTTCGACTTAATTAATGGAAATCTATACTACAACAGATACTCTATAAAAAATAATAAAACCTCAAGTCAATTAAATCTAATATCTAGTATATACAATAGCAAAGGAAGACATTGAATAGTGAAATAAATAGTAAAACTGCAACATTTTAAGACAGTTTCCTATAAATAAGAAGTGCCAGAAAAAAGGAAAAAATAAATATGTTTTAATATGTGTACATATTTTAATATGCACATATTTTAAGTATATCTCTGGTGTGTTCTTCTCTAAGGGTGTGAATGTTGGACAATATACAAAGAAGCAAGGAAAATATAGGATGCAGAAGAAATGTGGTTTGTAAGAAGCTTTATGACAATGTCATGAAAGGAAAACAATCCAAATACTGAGTTGTTAAGAACATTCATTGCCCAAAGATCAATCATATAAAACTATGAGGAGAACAATGATATTTGTATCATGGTTAATAAGAAATATGGAATAGCAACACTAGCTTTAGGCAAGTTTGTTTTTAGTTTATGTAGTCTAAGTAAGCTGTCAACTCTTATTAGTGTTGTATATTCAATTATTACATTTGTAAAATTCCTTAGTGAATATAACTAGGAAATATTATTTACAGTTCATAGTGATAATTAAGCGTTAAAAAAGAATATACAAATATAGTCATGCAATAAAAATATTCTTTACCTATAAAAAAGAGGAAATTGCATATTTTGGAGAAAAACATGTTATATGTACCAATTTATATAATCAGTTTGGACGTGCATTAAATTCTTTTTTAAGTCAGTGACGCACCACAAAGCACCGGTACTGATGTATTTAATATGACTTTGGGTTAACAAAACTGTGAAAAAATATAAAAAATTAGAATCATAATTATAAAAAAGCCATGAAATTTTATTAAAAAATCTATGAGACATTACATTAATTATTTTTCTTTTATAAATGTTTCATTAAAAGTAAATTAAAAATACGCATAGAAATATAAAATAAGAAATAAATATTGAGTTTTAAAATCATTTTATATTTAAAAAAATTGCAACTACACACTTTTTTAACGACTATAATATAAATATATATATTGTTGTTGTACAGACATCTTTCCATTTTTTTTTGGTGATTTTTTGATATACGGCTTCCCTATATCCAAGTGGAACGCCCCTTGTCTTCAATCCCTATGACTAGGGATACCATGTCAATGTATTATTGCCAGTATTCCCTTATCCCCTTTGTTTATAGTTAAAACAATTTATAAATAATATTATATATGGCATCTGTCCGTCTACAAAAGACGATAGATTTATCTTTAATATTTGCAGCTCTTGGTGTGGCTGATGAGACCAATCCTTGAGTGGCAGTCTCTTCTGCATGACACACACACGAAAGCAGTGGGGCAGTGTTGCCTGGCCTTTCTCCTCGCTCTTTTCCCGACTGCTTCTGCCCTAGTTTGCTCCTCTGCTCTTAGTGATCCTTCTTTCACTATAGCCCGCCACATGGACCTATCCTCTGCCAGGTTTTCCCAGTTTTGTATATCAATGTTGGCTACTTTCATGTCTCTCTTGCATATGTCCACGTATCTGAGACATGGCCGACCAACCGACCTTTTCCCTGTCGCCAGCTCGCTGTAAAGCACATCCTTGGGTATGCGACCAGTTTGCATCCTCTTGACGTGTCCAAGCCAACGGAGGCGTCTTTGGCTTAATATTGCTGCAATACTACTCATGCTTGCTTGAGCCAGGACCTCTGTGTTGGGGACTTTCTCTTGCCATTTGATGTCTAGGATGCGGCGCAGGCATCTGAGGTGGAAGCTATTGAGCCTTCTTTCATGCCTGGTATAGGTGGTCCAAGACTCGCATCCATAGAGGAGTGTGCTCAGTACGCAGGCCTGGTATACCTGCAGCTTAGTTCTTGCTGTGAGTTTAGCATTGGACCAGACTCTTTTGTACAGTCTAGCCATAACAGTTGCTGCCTTCCCTATCCTACTACTTATCTCATCTTCCAGTGAGAGGGTGCTCGAGATGATTGATCCCAGATAAGTAAAACTTTCAACAGCATCCAGGTTGCAGTCGTCAATGGTGATAGTCGGGAGAGAGGCAGCATACTGTGCCATAATGTTGGTTTTCTTTATACTTATGGTCAGGCCAAACTCTTTGCAGGCAGCGGAGAAGCTGGATACAAGGCTCTGCAGGCCGTCTGCTGTGTGGGATATTAAGGCGGCATCGTCTGCAAATAAGAGCTCGCGCAGCAAAATCTTCCTTATTTTGGTCTTGGCTCTTAGTCGGGCAATATTGAATAAACTCCCGTCAGCTCTGGTGTGGATGTATATCCCCTCACTGTTGTTCTTGAAGGCATACTGGAGTAAGATGGAAAAGAATATTGCGAATAGAGTAGGTGCCAACACGCAGCCTTGCTTTACTCCACTACTTACTGGGAAAGCCTCAGATGTGGCACCGTTATAGCACACTGTGCCCTGCATGTTTTCGTGGAATTGCTTGATGATGTTAAGCAGATGCAGATAAATAATATTACGTTTATACAATTAGTACATATATGGGAAAAACATTATTGCATATTAACCTTACCCTCACTGTTCACATAGTTAATCATTTCTTCTAATTGTAGGATTCTCTCATGGTGACAACAATATTAATGTTCTTACAAAATGTGTTAATTCACTCGTATTCATATCATTTTTTTATTTTTCGTTTTATAGTTTCCTCCTAAAAATAATATGTTTAAAATACACTGATTGAATTATGCATAAAGACTGCGCCACCTGAGACTGTGAATAGCACGGCTTCAAATTATCGTGTAAGCTCCGGCAAAAATTGTACTTTACATTAAAGACCTTGTTAAATCCAGGTAAAAATGTGTGTGGGACATAACGTGTAAAAAATTATAATTTTTAGTTTTTGCTTTAGGTGATTAAACCTCTGTGGATATCACGTGATTTTTATCTCACACGTTTTAAGATTTTACAATTAATGTTACTGGCCAGGAAATCTGACTTGTAAAATATATATAATTTTAGAAAAAAAAGTTACTGGTTAAAATTAGTAAAATCTGTCATATTGGGAACTTCGGCGAAAGCATAGAGTGTTTAACATTTCCAATTATCACTCATTCAATATTATACTGGGATTCTCTGTAAACAAGTTTAGCACGCGTGATGTCAAATATATATTAGATACGACAAATGACTTTTTAAAGACATATTTTTACTGATAACAAATTCACATATATAAAAAATTGTAATGAAGAAAAATGAAAACGATCTCCTTTGACCTCATTCAACATTTATTAAACATTGATTTTGTTTGTAACTAAAGAACAATTCCTAGTTCTATGGATACGGCATCAATAGTTTTATTAACCTATTATATTTCTGACATGTGTATTAAACATTGTTTTTGTTTGTAACTAAAGAACAATTCCTAGTTCTATGGATACGGCATTAATAGTTTTATTAACCTATTATATTTCTGACATGTGTATTAACAGTTTTCATATGTTATGTTCCACAGCGATTATTGCCTTAAAAATATCAACATCACTTATACACACCATGCCTGGTTTTTAAAACATGATTTTTCTCGCAAATCGTATTCTATCTCCTTGATAACAGTTACTATTTGAAAACGTTATCCCAGTTGTTTGGGAGCTTGGTGACATTGTTGTTACTATTTGAGAACCTAATCCAAGTTGTTTGGGAACTTTGTGACATTGTTGTTACTACTTAAGAACCTAATCCCAGTTGTATGAGATCTTGGTGACATTGTTGTTACTATTTGAGAACCTAATTCCAGTTGTTTGAGATTTTGGTGACATTGTTGTTACTATTTGAGAACCTAATCCCAGTAGTTTTGGATCGGGGTGACATTGTTGTTACTATTGGGTGGAGCTAGGACTGGGTCGAGTTCCTTTTGTAAGATCACATGCGATGTCTTCTCATAGGATCAATTTGAGATGTCCTACCATGTATGAATGTTTAGATGTCCTGCCATGTATTAAAGTTTAGATGTCCTGTCATGTATTAATGTTTAGATGTCCTGCCTTGTATTAATGTTAAGATATCCTGCCATGTATTAATGCATATTTGTCCTACTATGTATTCATGTTAGATGTGCTGCCGTCTATTAATGTTTAGATTTCATACCACGTATTAATTCATATTTGTCCTCCCATGTATTCATGTTTAGATGTCCTCTCATGTACTAATGTAAGATGTCCTACCAGGTATGAATGTTTAAATGTCCTCCCATGTATTAATGTTTAGATGTCCTGCCATGTAAGATTTTCTGACTCCATGTATTTATAATTTATTGTCCTCCCATGTATCAGTTTTATAATTGTCCTCCCATCATATAATGTTTATTTGCCCTATTATGGGAATATTTTATGATGTCTTCCCAAAGAGTGATGTTAAGATGTCCTGCTATTGGGTTGAATGAACACAGAAAATATATTTTATTAGAGTGCGCTTTTAAATTTAAGTCAACTACAGAAAATAACTGGAACAATCTTCCATAATCATTGAGGGAGTGTGACACCATAGAACTAATACATTAACCTCATCATCATCAGATGTTTAGATGTCCTGCTAGTGGACCATGTTGAGAGGACAACCCAAACATATGTTTATAGATGGTTTTCATAGAATTATGTTTAAATAATAAGAAGAACAACGAGTAATGTTTTTATCCATCGATGGAATTATAAAAGAAAAAAGGTTGCGTTGATGAGTTGCATGTCCTTGCAAGAATATATTCGTGTATAATACCGTCTAACCTACTAAATGAAGATTTTGAACGTCAAATATTTTTTTTTATTGACATTGATAACGAACAGCTTAATATTGATAGAATAATAATCCAGGTTTTTATGGCTGTACACAGGGCCGGTCTTAGCAATTGCGAAGCCCTAAACGGCTTAGTATGCGAAAAGGATTGGGCGGGGCCCAGTTTGGGTATAGGGATAAGGTATTAATAAGGATAATAAGTGAAAATAAAGATAAGTGAGGCCTATGAAAGCGCGGGGCCCACTGCAACCGCTAGCTGCGTGACTTCATTTATGGACGCCCCCCCCCTAAAAGGGCGGTAAATTCTAGACCACCCCGGGCGGCAAAAGATCTAGCTACGCCACTGCCAGCGTCCCATCAAGTTTATGATAGAAAATTTATAATACTCTCAGCGCCACTGAGCCTAAACTTAAAAGGAATGTGTGACGTCACATTCGCTTTATTGTATAATACATGAGGCGCTTAAACGACAACATCCGTCTGTCGGTGCTTGCTATGCAGGGCAATTTATGATATAATATGATAATTAAACGCAAAATAATCAGCATTTTTGTGTCCAGATTAACGGGCATGGACCTCACAGTAATAAATCACGATGTGACGTCATTTGATTGTTCTATAACTAAAGCCAAACACCATAAATATTGTTAACAGAAACAGAAACTCCGCCCTTAAAATTCATCTCGTGTCCGGTACGTCTATGTGTAAATCTGTCAGTCATATGGGACCACCCCTAGACACAGGCGGGTGGGTCCAGTTTGACATGAAAGTCTCTGGTCTCTTTATCTGAGAACCATTCCTACGGCAGCTGCTTCGACCCGTGTCCAGTTGTCGGCGTCCCTTCATCTACCCAGTAACGGCCCGAGGCATTTCACACCGTGGTCTACTGACCACCTAGACTAGCTACTGCGGGGACATTTCGTCACACCAGAAATGCACTATTAACGCCTCTGTCCCCTGGCAGACCTTGATCTCGTATCTAGAAGACCGCGCTAAGCTCCTGGCGGTCTACTCCCACACATCAAAGACCTGCCGCGCTCTTGGCGGTCAGTCTTAGAATGCAATTTAACCTAATTTCTCCACAAATTTTTAAATTGTGTAAAACAAACTATTTAAAAGGAGCCGTTGTTTATTTACTTAAGTTGTGTGTGTGTGTGCGTTGTGTATGTTGTGTGCGTCTGTGTGTATTTTTATGTCTCTCTTTGCGCATGGGCGTGTGTATTGGTCCATGTGTAAACACATGTCTTTTTAAAAAACAAATATTCTTTTTTGATTAGTCTACAAATGCTGGGCCTCTAAGTGTATTTAAAAATCTTCTATCATTTAGATTTGGTTGAAAACAACGCGTCTCGAATTTTTTAATGTTACTTTTTATTGTAAGAGGCTTAGCCACTGTTAATACACTTATGACATAAATAGAACATAGGAAGACAGAGAATAACATAATTTGAGAGCCTTACTGAATGGTCAACAAACAAAAGTGTAAATGATAATTTCTTCCTTGAAACAGACAACAAAAGAGAGAAATGAAAGGTAATGACGTAATGACTGCCAATGTCTTTTCAAACCTCATAAACTTTCTTCGTGATGTAGTTTGTGTCCGATCGTTTCCCACTTTCTTTGCACTGTATATGAGCACTCTAGTTATATTTCAACACATTTGATTTATTTAAATTTAAGTAAAAAAAATAATGTAATCTATAACTTGCCTAATATTTATCCTATGTTAGTACGTTATTTCTAAAAATAGAATAAGAAATTTCATTTTGTAAATCATGAAAATCAAGAGATTTGTCCTTCTTGCCACTGTAAAATTTCAACTCATACACATTTTAAAAAGCCAAAAAAAATAATATGATTTTAAACTACAGTACATAATCTTAGCAAATGTCTTTCTAAAAAATAAATAAATCTTATTTAGCACACGCAAGTGTTTTTTATTCTCTTGAATTTTGCCCATTTTACTAAAAAAACATTGAGACGACCCCACACTATTTCGTTCAATATTTAATATTCCTATATTTCATTAAATTGTGACTTAAAGGTTCAAAATAATTACATAATGAACTATTCCATTACTTTTCTACAATGCAAAATAATTACTACTAATTTAAGGTTATTATATAACTATACAGTTTTTGATTCAAAAGAAATCACGAATTCAAAGAGAAACATTCTTAATATGTCTCATTCGCTTTTGTGAAAATAAATACCGACTTAACTGATAAGTTTTGATAAATATAGTACCAATGAGGGGAGTGCAGCCTTAACTGATACAATTTAAGAAATATCGTACTAATGGGGAGAGTACAGACTCAAGACTACATATACTATGTGTGTTAATAACAAGAAGAATGAAGCTTGGAGATATTTTATAACAATTTTGTTAATAACAATGAAAGTGGAGACTGTAGACATTTTATTACATCTGTATAAATAAAAAAAGTGCGTAGAAGTTGTATACTATTATAATAGCAGCTCTATACTTGGTTCTCTCTCTTGTCTAACTGAAGGACATCCATTGTTAGCTTTACTGGCTATATTCAAATTTTTTACTTATAATTTGAAAAAAAAATATTTAGCTTCAAAACAATTTTCTGTAAAATTTCTTGCAAATTTCAAATGCTAAATAAAATACCAAAATCTAAAACATAATCTGCTTATATGTTGTTTTTTAATTGATGAACATTGAAATTATGAACGAACAAAGCTGATCATTGTTTACATAAATAGCCACGGAAAAAAGCTGATCATTGTTTACAAAAATAGCTAAGGAAACCTTAATATTTACTTTGTCACCTCTGAGAAATACTGAATATATCTATATTCTTTGATTGATACAGTTAATTTTAAATATACTTATTTTTAAAGGAATTATCTCAGGTACTGGTCGTCACATCAACTGTCAGTCAGAAATTGACCAAAGGCCGAATTCCCCGCCTGATAAATAAAGTTGATACATTGAATGGTGATACTTAGTCTATCATTTATTCAAGATGAATTTTTTTTAATAGCTAATCATAGAAAAACTATTTGTCTAACGTTATTAAATAGTTTAATATTATTTAGTAATTTAACAAACAGGTGTTATATGCTAAAAGCATATACATATTTTTAAAAAGTAATTTGATATATTTCATTCAATGTAGTTAAAAAACACGATTTCAGAAACGCAAACATGAGTTTGTAATATTGCTTTTAAAAAATGACATATGAAGAAAAGATCTATAGCCGTATGACATTATTTTTTCTTTGAAATTTTAACAGGTTGTCATCTAAAAAACAATGACAATGGATTTTTTTTATAAATGTAAATTTGATAAGCAGTAATTTCTAAGATATCTTCCCACCAAACCATTGAAAATAAGCAATTTAAGTGACTAAAGCCTACTGAATATGTGAGTTTAACCGCTGCGGTTAAACGTCAGCATACTTTAAAAAAAAATTAAATGCCTTAAACGTCTTAAACGTGACATACTATTTGAGATTGAGGAAGAAAGGGGATTTCATAATATGATTTAAGTTGAGAAAAAAAAATAACCTTACTTTTGGACATCCAAGTCTATTTACTAAACTATCGTAAAAATCTCGGGTATATCCACAATGTGTTTATAATGTATGCAGTCTACGTAACATGTCAACTCTTGTTATCGTAACTTATTCCATTTTATTTGCTGTTAAAATTCTTAGAAAAAAAAATAAACAAACACACAACCATGTACTTTTAGAGGAACATAATAGTTAATAGATATTTTAAATACGTTTATAGGAATATAAGCGTGCAATAAAAATATTTGCTTAACTATTAAAATGAAGAAATAGACATATTTTGCAGACAACACATCATTATATTTACAAATTAATAAAATAATTTTTGGCGTGCATTGAAATTGAGTTTCCCGTCAATGGCGTTCTTCAAAGCACCGGTGCTGATGTATTTTGTGTTGACAAAACAGAGCAAAGAAGATGAATGTGAAAATCTTAATTAATTTATAAAAATATATTAAAATATAGTTTAGCAGCTATGAGACATACCGTAAAAAAAATTTTATGGAAATATTTCTTGTATATAAATTAAAAATAGACATAGTTATATAAGGTTCTAAATACCTGATGGTCGATAAATAAAAAAGTATGGGGTCGGAGCCTCTTTAATAAATGTCAAAAACAGGGGAAATTATCACTGATCGGGACAAGCAACTCAAACGGTGGATCGAGCACTAACTGGAATTGTACGCAACTATAAACCATGTCTCAACTGCTGCCCTGGACGATATTCCCAGACCTGCCGGTCATGGAATAGCTCGATAGCCTACCCAAAATGGTCGAGCTAAGTAGAGCCATAGATTGCCTAGCCTGCGGGAAAGCCCCTGGTAATGATGGAATTCCACCAGAAGTTTTCAAATGTGGAGAATAAATGCTTTTACAGCCTTTGCATGGCCTCCTCACTCTGTGCTGGGAACAGGGGAAGATACCACAGGAGTTAAAAGAGGCCAACATCGTTACACTGTATAATAAATAAAGGAGACAAGAGTGACTGCAACTATCGTGGAATTTCTTTCTTCAGTATAGTTGGAAAGGCCTTCGCCCGAGTTTCATTAACACGCCTGCAGACCCTAGCATCGCGTGTACTCCCAGAATCGCAGTGTGGCTTTCGAGCCGGAAGATCAACCATAGACATGATCTTCTCTCTGCGCCAGCTGCAGGAGAAATGCAGGGAGCAACATATGCCTCTATACATCGCGTTCGTCGACCTAACTAAAGCTTTTGATCTTGTCAGCAGAAGCGGCCTTTTCCAGATCTTAGTAAAAATAGGCTGCCCTACACATCTGCTTAACATCATCAAGCAATTCCACGAAAACATGCAGGGCACAGTGTGCTATAACGGTGCCACTTCTGAGGCTTTCCCAGTAAGTAGTGGAGTAAAGCAAGGCTGCGTGTTGGCACCTACTCTATTCGCAATATTCTTTTCCATCTTACTCCAGTATGCCTTCAAGAACAACAGCGAGGGGATATACATACACACCAGAGCTGACGGGAGATTATTCAATATTGCCCGACTTAAAGCCAAGACCAAAATAAGGAAGATTTCGCTGCGCGAGCTCTTATTTGCAGACGATGCTGCCTTAATATCCCACACAGCAGACGGCCAGCAGAACCTTGTATCCAGCTTCTCCGCTGCCTGCAAAGAGTTTGGCCTGACCATAAGTATAAAGAAAACCAACATTATGACACAGAATGCTGCCTCTCTCCCGACTATCACCATTGACGACTGCAACCTGGATGTTGTTGACAGTTTTACTTATCTGGGATCAAAAATCTCGAGCACCCTATCACTGGAAGATGAGATAAGTAGTAGGAAAGGGAAGGCAGCAACTGTTATGGGCTAGACTGTACAAAAGAGTCTGGTCCAATGCCAAACTCACAGCAAGGACTAAGCTGCAGATATACCAGGCCTGCGTACTGAGCACACTCCTCTATGGATGCGAGTCTTGGATCACCTATACCAGGCATGAAAGAAGGCTCAATAGCTTCCACCTCAGATGCCTGCGCCGCATCTTGGACATCAAATGGCAAGAGAAAGTCCCCAACACAGAGGTCCTGGCTCAAGCAAGCATGAGTAGTATTGCAGCAATATTAAGCCAAAGACGCCTCCGTTGGCTTGGACACGTCAAGAGGATGCAAACTGGTCGCATACCCAAGGATGTGCTTTACAGCGAGCTGGCGACAGGGAAAAGGTCGGTTGGTCGTCCATGTCTCAGACACGTGGACATATGCAAGAGAGACATGAAAGTAGCCAACATTGATATACAAAACTGGGAAAACCTGGCAGAGGATAGGTCCATGTGGCGGGCTATTGTGAAAGAAGGATCACTAAGAGCAGAGGAGCAAACTAGGGCAGAAGCAGTCTGGGAAAAGAGCGAGGAGAAAGGCCAGGCAACACTGCCCCACTGCTTTCGTGTGTGTGTCATGCAGAAGAGACTGCCACTCAAGGATTGGTCTCATCAGCCACACCAAGAGCTGCAAATAATAAAGATAAATATATCGTCTTTTGTAGACGGACAGATGCCATACAATATACTTGACTTATAAATGTGCCCCTCTATATACCAATAAATGTGCTTCTCTATATACTTATAAATGTGCCCCTCTAGATACTTTTAAATTATTATCATTTTAACAAAGTAAAATAAACACTGCTAAATTGTGTTATTTCGCATATCTCATTCGTTCCAAACCTTTTTTGGGTGGCGACCCGTTTTTATGAAAGCCATGTGACCCGCGACCCTCATGAAATTTACATAAGACATTTCAATAACGTTTTTATGAAATTGATCAAATTCGCATTACAGTCTATATTTTTAGTCGCGACCCACAGGTTCAGAAACACTGGTATAGTAGATTAAATTTCTCTTTAAATGAGTTTGCCAAATACTCTACTAGTTGAAGTTGTTACACAAGCATAAACGTAAATAATTCAAACGCGTTTGGTGCGTAATTTACCAAAGATACTAAGTTGATGCATGTTTCTTTACTACGAAATGTTAATCTTATTACAACACAGCGATTCCTTATTTTAAAATAATATATAGTTTTTAATTTTTATGAATTCCTTTATTGAGAAGTCACATTAATTTTTTTAAAAAATATTAGTATGTGTTAAGAATTTAAATATAATTTTCAGTGCTGTTAACGATTAATTTAAATTTGATCGTTAACTTTTGAAAAAAATTAACGATTAATTAATCGTTAATTTCAATTAAGGCTACAAATTAAAATGTATGGTGTCATAAGTTTTATTTATTTAACGTACTTGTCTAAAATCGAAATAACACTGGAATGTTTTCTTTACATGACATCTTTTAACCAACAACGCAAACAGACAATAAATGTGTTGACATTATTTGGTTCAATTGATGAGCGGGTCTTATTGACAATATAACCAGACGAGCTGAACAATCGTTCACATAGCTTTAGATTGTCTCAGCTGAAGTTTCTGATACTGTCGTGGATGTTTGGTTTTCAGGTGATATATAAGAGAAATGTTTCCTTTAAGCAGCGTGGCTGCGCAGATATTTGACCGACGCCACGCAGGAGTGTAGAATCACCGCCCAGCAAATTTTGTTAAATATTGCACAAAAACATGAACGTTGTGCAACTTTGCACACGAGTTTTTTTTTAAACTTTGCACACGGACCAACGAAGCTTATATTTATGGTAGGCAAACGATTTCACTCAATGGACAAAATAACCTTTATCTACATTTTGAACATTCACGTCAGTCAATAGTTTAAAACCAAAATGTGCGTGCAATCGTCCGGAAATTAGTTTTATAAGCGTTAAATTAATTAATCGTTAATTTCCTCAGCCCTAATAATTGTATTATGTTTGTAAGTAAGTACTTTATGCTAATTGCATTGGTGAAAGATATTAGCCGAAAATTTATTTATTAGCTCAAATTTATTGTTTTCATGAAACAATGTTTCGTGTATTTTGTATTTTATTTAAAAGCTTTATCGCAGTCCTATTCTAAGTGTAATAATATCAGTTTTGTAATCATAGTTAGTTAGGGTTGAAAGAACGTAAATTGATAGATATGTATCATATGTAATTGAAAAGTAAGCTATAACAACAGTTGAAAAATATAGAAATTTGTTTCTGATTGTCTTGTTAGTTTAACTTATAAATGAAAACTAAAATTCTGCAAGATTCCATTATTTTATAATAAACATATTAATTTGTTTATTTATCATATATAATGTAATTAGCGAATCATTATTGATTTAAATAAGACATCATGATATGTATTTATGCCTTCTGTCAGTGTGAGTGCTGTAAATAAATGACAAAAAACTTTGTTTCAGAAACCTTAGGTAAATGTAAGAACTTTCTTAAAAGTCTTACTAGTGGACTAATATTTGAGATTGAGGAATAATGGGGTATTTATGTTATGATTTATGTAAGAAAACAAATCATTTCAATGACATCAGACAGTTTGTATTTACCAAACTATCATAAAAAAACTCGGGTAAATCACTAGTGTGTCTTTTAATTTACGCAGTCTACAAAAAATTTCAACTCTTAGTGCTGCTTTTAAAAGTTACTTTTGTGAAATTTCTGAGAAAATAAAACCATGAAATGTTCAACATAGAATGTACTAATAATTTAACGTTTTCAAATAACTATATACAAATACACACATGCAATAAAATATCCTTTAACTATAAACATGGAGAACTAGGCATATTATGGAGAGAACACATTGTGTTTACAAATTAATTGAACTAACTTCGACATTCATTGATATTGTGTTTCCCGTAAATGACGCACTGCAAAGCACCTGTGCTGATGTATTTATCCTGAGTTAGTGTTAAAAAACTGAAAAAAAAGGAAATACCTTTGAAAATCTAAATTAATATTTGAAAAATCCATAACAATGTATTTTTAAAAAATAAGATACAAAATATAAATATTTTGTGTTTAGGAAATGTTTCATTAAATGTACTTTGAACAATTGCATTGTAATATTAAGTTACAAAAAATGATTCATCTTAAAAATCGTATTTATTTTAAAAAATATTAACACCATGCAATTTAATAAATAACGAATAAGTAAATTTGTCTGTTTTATAAACACTGCTATCTCAACTAGCTTTATAGTACTTTTTTACCAAAGTGGCATGCCACTTGACTTCGATCCCTATTATTAGGAATATATTGTTTAATGAATTACAAACTTTCCCTTATCATAATCTTCCTTTTTCAGATTATCCTTATACATAAGACCCGTTGTCTGTATGTATGGATGTAATTTTAATGCTGTTAGGTGGCGCTGCGATCGATTTTGTTTAAAAATATGATATGACGTCATACGACGTGAAGATAGGCCTTGAGGATTTATAATTATGAAATACTTTGTGTACATTTCAGGAAATTTAATAATTCGTTTTTATCAAACAAGAATAAGCTACTTATGTTATTAATTCCCGTTGTCTTTATGGATGCAGTGCTGTTAGGTGGCGGTGCGATCGATTTTGATTTATGATGCTGTTTGAACCAAACAAGATACCGTCATTTTTGGCGGGTTATCTCGAACAAATAATTTAATAGTCCAATTCGCTTACTGGATCATTGGCTCCATTACGCTTTGCTATTATTTCATTGTTTGAACTGATATTTTAATACAAGGTGTGCATCGGGAGGTATGCAAGATGATTTTTAATTAAAGATTATCACCGTAAAAAAAAATATTATATTAGTTGGGCTTTGATAAAAAAAAAGTTGGCGACTTAGGCGACCTACAACCTCTAGCTTTTAAATAATAGAACGTTTATACAAATAATACATTCTTTTGGAAAACAATTAGTAACACTGTAAAAAATGCAATGTTTTCTAACACGTTTATACCGTTATTTTACACTAAACTGCTGTAAATGAAGATTTTTTTTACTGTGTAGTTGTGTCGTAAAACAGGTTTAATATAATGCGCTCCGATCAGGAATATGTTTATAAAAAATTTGTCAATAAAATATGCACCTTATTGCGCGACAGAATTTGCTGTTCAATATAATACGCACCGCGACACTCTATCTCAAAAATTTAACATGATACATAGAGTTAAGTAAAATAAAATAAAAATTCAATAATTTAAATACAGTATATGCGATAAATATGAAATTTTGATACATCGTTTTATCATCGGCACCAAACTGCCTGCAAAATTTCAGCTCGCTAGCTTACAAGGAAGTTGGTTAAAAAGCGATACAAAGTTTTTTCGACAAGGGCTCAAATAAACAATCAACCAACCAGACACCACAAGTTAATGTAAAGGATTTAATGAAAATAAATAAATGTACAAATATGATTTTTTTAAAACACGTTTTTTATAAGTGGACTAAAAAGAAGAAAATAATTTAAAACTGCTAGGTTCAAGTACTTTCATTTAATATGACTAAAAACGTGGGGCGGGCACTTATGAGGTTTAACACATGCAGTTGACTCATTCTCTTACTTATACATCTCCCTTTTGAATTCTAAATTATAAATCTTTAATTTTTATACCAAACACCCACAATTCTCTGACCTATATGATCCTTATGTACTTACAAATTTATTTAGAAATGTTATTATTTTCTTTAAAACAACAATGCTGGTTATCTCCCCCATCCTGGTACTTGGGACAACGAAGCTTAGCTAAGAGTAGGAGTAGGAGGGAACTGATGTAATCAAGTCTATTTTATTTAATCATCAGTCTACTTTCATTATTAATGTAATTCAATTCAACATAGTAATTGAATATCATTAATGCTTTAAGTTCATATCATAAGACTGGTTTAATTTAACGTAATGTGTAATGTAATGCGTACGGGTAGGAAACTCGCAGTGTGCGTACAACTCAAATCGAGCCAGTCGGGTACGAATGGGAGGCCCTGAAAAGGGCCGATATTGATGATAGGGGCAGGGGCGGTTGGAAAGCCTATTTGCTGGTGGTGTACTTGGTGACGGCCTTGGTGCCCTCACTGACGGCGTGCTTGGCAAGCTCACCGGGTAGCAACAGACGGACAGCGGTCTGGATCTCCCTGGAGGTGATGGTGCTGCGTTTGTTGTAGTGGGCGAGGCGGCTGGCTTCAGCAGAGATGCGCTCAAAGATGTCGTTGACGAAAGAGTTCATGATGGACATGGCCTTTGAGGAGATGCCAGTGTCGGGGTGCACCTGCTTCAACACCTTGTAGATGTAAATGCTGTAGCTTTCCTTTCGCTTCCTCTTCTTTTTCTTGTCACCGGTGCGAACGGCCTTAGCCTTACCGGCCTTCTTGGCGCCTTTGGAAGATACTTTGGGTGGCATTATTTTGCTTATTTAAAGAAAAAGGGAGTTGCGGCGGAAACCTCAAATTACTATCATCGATCTCCGCTGCAGTCCCTTTTTCGGACATAGAGTTTAATTTTTATTCTTTTTAAATGTACATTTTAATTTTGGCTGAAGGCCTTACACATTACAAATTTTATTATTTTTTTTTCAAAAATTTTGGATGTCAATGAAATGATATGAGAGGACAATATGATATACACTGGAAACAGTTACGATGCACACAGTCAATAAATAGGCATGGTGAAGTGAGTGATAAGCCCCGTGTAGTGAAATATGAGAATGAGAGGGTCGAGAAGTGACATGGTGTGAAACAAAGTACAGGTAAAGGATGATTGATGATGGCTGTTCCTCTAGTGGACTTGTCCGTGCCTAACTCTTGGGTTCCGCCGATTCCTCTCTGAAGGGAGAAGACGAATTTCTGAGCGCAGACACTGTCCGGGGTTGTTGCCCTTACATTTTTATGTAAACATGAATATATTTACATTTATTTACAGCTTGAGCATATATTATTTACATATTAAATTATTAATTTAGTTTAGGTATAGTGTTTACTTTAGATTTAAGTTTTTATGTTTGGTCTATTAAGTTTTGGATTTAAAATATCGAAAAAAGGTGGGTTTTTTTTGCTCTGCTCTCGGCTCCGGTTCTTGTGAGTGATCTTGCGCAAACGGTAAGTAGTTATCATTAAAACAAACTTTAAAGCGTAGTTAGAATATATCCAAACTTATTATCTAAACTAAATTCTGCAAACTAACCTTTAAAACCAGTAATGGCCACCGCCAGTATCAACTTGACAGTCCAGCCCAGCACCTTTAACAAGCCAGGTACCATACTCCTGCTTTTATCAGGACCTATGGCGTACGAGGTGCCTATAGAGGTGCTGGTAAAGGAATTTGAGGTCAATTTTGGTATATCATGGGACCAGATAGAGGCACTCTATAACCTGGAATCACCCACTCGGTGGTTCCTAAATTTAGAGGAGAAAGCCAAGGAGCAGCACTACGCTGGACTCCATAATGCCGAGATTGGTGATCTCGATACGCATGGCTTTGTTGGCCTCCTCGTCCACGAGGACAAAATGGACGTCAAAATATACCTGAACTGGGTCCCAACCATGATAGGTGGTGAGGGAGTTATTGAGATAGCCCAGTATTTAGCACTACCGGGCACCCTTATCAAGGTAAGCCAACACCCCTACAACGCCTCCAAGTGGGCCCTATACTTGACGCCCGGAAGGGAGATCCCCCATTACCTGCTGGTAAACGCGGGGGTCTTCAAACAGCAGAAGATCTGGGTACAGATCCCCGGGCGGAGGGCCAAATGCTTCCACTGCGAAAGCACACAACACTGGTCTAACCAGTGCAGCAAGAAGAAGGGGCAAGTAGCTAAGCCTGCCAACCCAACTGCACCAACAACAAAACCGGCATCAGCCCCCACAAAGAGCTATGCCGTGGCTACTAGCGGGAAACCCGCTGCTACCTCCTCGCCAGTACCACCACCCCCACCATCTACATCAACCTCACCATCGACCGAAAGGAAAAGGAAAACCCAGGAGGGCAAGCGGACGAAAAAGGTTGAAGCAGAAGGGAAGAAGGAGCAAAAGAAAGCACACAACAGAACGGAATCTTCAAGAGAGGCAGATAGGGAGGAGGTAGCAGAGAAAGAAAACCAGGAGGACGATGGTTTTCAGATGGTAGCGAGAAGAATGAGCCGGTCGTCCTCCCCGGCTAAATCCAGCTTCAAACGCCAGGGCAAGAGCGGAATCTTGATGGAACAGACAAGACGGAAACTACTTAGGAGCGATCTCAACAGGAGCTTTAACCAGCAGTTCTAAATAAACACCACAACACATTACACACACATCAACAGCTAGGCACACGAAAATGGCAGACACCACACTAACAATAATCACCCTCAACATTAGGGGATGCAGAACGAAGGGAGACTGCATCATTAAATTAGTTAAAGAACACACACCTGATTTTATCTTTCTTCAAGAAACAAACATACACACGGAACATGACGCTAACACTTACACTACACACTTAGGCTTTAAACACACCAACGGACACTACAGCAACGGAAAAAAAGCACGGGAAATGGAAACAGCCATCATACAAACATCGGACCGATGGAAGATCACGAACAAAGGAAACGACAACGAAGGACGGATAACAACAGTCAACATCACAAACAACCACCAAAAGTACACACTTATCAACATATACGCACCAGCAGATAAGAATAAGAGGAAACCCTTCTACGGGAAACTCCCACAATTCATAGCTCAGATTCACGACAGGGAGGAAATTATTATGGGAGGAGATTTTAATTACGTGAACGAATCGTTAGACTCCACCAACCGATATAGAACTAGGGACGAAATAATTATGGAAGAAAATAGTCAGATTGAAGTTATAAAATACATTACGGACACATACGGCCTAACCGACGCCTACAGGGAAAAGTACCCCAAAGGGAAGGAAACAACATACCGCAGCACCCTTCACACAACAAGTACCAGGCTGGATAGGCTGTATGTGCCAACATCTTCAACTATATATAGGGCAATACACATAGAAGAAACGCTTAAATACACAGATCATAAGGCAATCAAAGTACAGCTAAACGGGCACAACGATAAGGTCACCGGACGGTCTCCACACTAGAAATTCAACAACTCTCTTTTGGAAAACAACAAATACTTAGAAACAATAACTTTTATCATTAAACAATATACAACAATAATACCAACTAACAACATAGGAAGACACTGGGAACTCTTCAAATCAACAGTGAGAAGAGTTACCCAGACAATCGCCGCACGCATAAACAAAGAACGTAAGGAACGAGAGAAAGAACTCAAACACTAAATACCAATACTTAAATTAGTCGACCCCACCGACCCCGAAGTTATAGAGTTAGAGAAAGAGTTAGACTTAATAAAACAATACAAATACAAAGGAGCTCAAGTAAGAAGCAGAACACTAATAGATAATCTAGAAGTCCCAACAAAACATTTTTTAAAAGTAGAAGAAAACATCCAACGTAGTAACAACATCCGAGCAATCGAGGACAGCAGTGGAAGGATACGTGACGACAACGAAGGAATAGTAGACACATTCACGGAGTATTACACAAAACTATACACACACGAACAAACAAACCCAGACGTCCAGGACAAGTACGCTAAGACGCTGGAAGACGCCCAGACGGCTGAACTGGAAAAACAAATAGAAGTCACAGACATCAAGACGGCGCTAGACGGTATGAACAAAGGAAAATCACCCGGACCAGACGGACTGACCACGGAATTCTATCAACACTTCGCTTCACAGGTGACGCCACTCCTCCACGCTGTGATAAGCGAAGCGTTCAGGAGCAAAGAACTCCCGCCCCACATGGGAGATTCTTATATTAAACTACTCCCTAAAAAGAAAACAGATAGAACGCAAACTAAAAACTATAGACCCATATCGTTACTTAACACTGACTACAAAATATTAACTAAATTTATAGCAATCAAAATTAAGCCTTACATAAAAGATTTAGTGCACCCAGACCAACAATGTAGCATTAAAGATAGAAATATAAATAACCATAACCATTTCATCAGATATTTAATATATTATGCCAAAGATAAGAACATAGCAGCAAGTATCTTGGCCCTCGACCAAGAGAAAGCGTTTGATAGAGTATCCCACTCATACTTACACAAAATCTATATCTATAAAAATCAAAGTATGTCTGTGTGTGTGTGTGTGTGTGTGCATGTCCTTTATAGCTGACTAAACCATTCATCCGATCGTCATGAAATTGTTTGAGACTGTTATGTACCTACCTGGGATGGTAACTGGCAACTATGTTTTCTAAATTTAACACTCATGGGGCACAGGGGGCCCATAATGTCATTGTTTGCTTATATGAGCTATATAAAAATTAGTTTAAGCGCTAGCTACTGTGTAAATTGTTGGATCTTAACCAAACTTTGTATATGACAACTTGATAGCCAATATTAAAATACTATAGGGCACTGAACTGCCAATAGTCATTCCTTTGGGGCTGGGGGCCCAAAAATTCACATTTCTTAAACGTTTAAGATTTTATACACCATTCATTCAGTCATTACCAATCTTGACAAATAATGACACATGTATCAATTATTATACAAATTGAAATGAACAGGGGTTTTGAACGTTATATCTTGCACTGAATGGGCCCCGGGGCCCTTAATGTCTTTTTTTCTTATAAGATATATAAAAATTAGTTTATGCGTTAGCTACTGAGTAAATAACTGGATCTAAAACAAAATTTGAATACAAAAACTTGGTAGCCCATATTAAAATACTATAGGGCACATAACTTCAAATGTCCATTTCTTCGGGGCCGGGGGCCCCCAATGTCTTTTCTTCGTATATGTTTAATGTATTTTCCCTCATTCAATTTTTCAATTTTTCACGATCTTGAGGAATATATCTATGAGGAAACTTAATTAAAATGAAAAGGTTTTTAAAATTTACATCTTTCACCGAATGGACCCACGGGCCCCTAAATGTCTTTTTTTCTAATATTAGCTATATAAAAATTAGTATTAGATTAAAATACTGAAAAAATTAATGTATCTTTACCTATTTTAGTATATAAAAAATCAAGGGTCTATATTCTATTATGATAGGGCACTGAACTCCTAATTTTCATTCCCACGGGGCAGGGGGCCCAAACTGTCTATTTTAGTAAATGTTTAATATTGTATAGTCCATTAAAATTTTTTTAACAATATTGAGAAATATATATAAATTTATGTATTTTGAATTTGTTTCAAATGAACATATGTTTCGCACTTTATTTCTTGCAATAATTGGGCCCTGGGGCCCTTAATGTCGTTTTGTGCTTATACGAGCTTTATAAAAAATAGTTTATGCGTTAGCTACAGAGTAAATGATTGGATCTTAACCAAACTTTGTATACACAAACTTGGTAGCCCATATTAAAATAATTAATGTTTCGGAACTTTTCATGTCGATTCCTGCGGGGCCGGGGGCCCCGAATGTATTTTTTCATATATGTTAAGATATTTTTCCATTCACATTTTCATGATCTTCATTAACCTGATGCAATTGAATTAAAATGAAAAGATTTTTGAAATTTACATCTCGCACCGAATAGGCCCGGGCCCCCTTTATGTCGTTTTATTTCACTATATCTATATTTATAAAAATCAAAGTATGTCTGCGTGTGTCTCTGTGTGAGTGTGTGCATGTCCTTTATAGCTGACTAAACCATTGACCAGATCGTCATGAACCTTTTTGAGACGGTTTAGTATGCTCCCGGATTGGTAACTGGCAACTTTTTTTCGAAATTTAACACTCATGCGGCACCGGGGCCCCATAATGTCATGTTTTGCTTAAATGAGCTATATAAAAATTAGTTTAAGCGTTAGCTACTGTGTTATTTAATGGATCTAACTAAACTTTGCCTCTATTTTAGGTATATAAAAAGTAGTTTAAGAGTTAGATATTGAGAAAATAACTGGATTTTGACAAAACTTAGAATATAAAAACTTAAGAGCGTATATTAATATAGTCAACTGAATTCTTAATTTCCATTCCTTCGAAACAGTCTTTTTACTGAACTTTAATGATTGTATGATGTAAAGCTTTGTGAGCCCAGTTCCTTACTGGGATATATACTTACTTAATATGAGATTGTAATTAAGACAACTTAAGTGGCAGTATTAATGAGAAGAACATAATATTATTTCCTTTAAATTTGTTTTAATTGCAATCTATATGTCCATACGACATAATATTACTTAGTTGTATTGCATACACTTTATTTTGCAGGTACATAACTATCGTGTATAGATTTTTTTTTAATTTAAAATAAAAATACATTTTTAGAAAACTTGTTTCCTGAAATTAAGACAACTATAAATATAATGCATTGATGTATTCCTTCCCCTAATTGATGAAAAGCAAATGGCAATTCATCTATAAACATTATTATTTATAGAAATGGCAAGCCACTTGTCTTCGATCCCTTAAATAAGGGATAACGATTGCAGTGAATTTCTACCTTTCTTCTACCACCAGTATAGACGGAGCTCGATTTAAACAATTTCTTGTGGCAAGTTCATTTTGTTCCTATATGGCTTAGCGTAGCGATGGGCGCTGCAGCAATCCATGGGGTGCGATGACGCAGTTTACATAGAGGGGGGGGTGCGGAAAATAACTTTACAGAGGTGGTGATAAATATGGTGGGAGACATTTATAAAATTAGATTTTTGTATTTGCGAAGCAATAAAGCCTCCCAAGATACAAGAACATTTGACTAAAATGTATGGTGATAAAAAAGAAAAAGGATTTATCCTCTTTTCAAACTCTAAAAGAAAAAAAAACAACTGACTTTGACAACATTACTTTCAACCGCAAAACACAAGGTGGCTATTGATTGCTGGCTTCATACGAAATTTTGTTGATGATTGTTAAATCGGAAAAAACCCATACTGTTGGTGGAAAACTAATTATATGGTAGTAAGTGAAGTAACACGCACTTAGCTACACAAGCCAGCATTTGATAATATCAAGAAAATGTGGTTGAGAAAAATAGCACTGCAAAGAAGAATTAATGAAATTTCTAAAGATGTTGTAGGTTCGTTGTGCAGCTATTAAATAATTTAATAACATATTATGGTCTATTTAGTTAGATGAGTCATCTTTGCCAGGAAATTGGACAATAATTTTAGCATACGTGCGGCAAAGGAAAAAACAAATTTGCAAAGAATAGTTATTTGTCCACTTTATTCAAAGTGAATGCTAAAAGAGAATCAATATGTCATTTATTGGATGACTTGTTGTTTTTTTAAAAATAAAAAAAGCATCTAAGTAATATCGTATCATTAGTCACAGATGATGCTCCAGCGACGGTAATGCGCTACAAGGGTTTTCTTGAATATTAAAAAAAATAATGTGCCGAATGCATTCACAGTACACTGTATCATCCATCGTCAATATCTAGTTGCCACACATTTAAGTGCATACCTACATAAGTAATTAAAATATTTTATTAAAATATATCTACTTAATTTAAAGCAAATAATTGACTTACACATTATTTACACAGTTTTATATTGAAGAGGATAATGAATTTAATCGTGTGTAACTTCATACAGAAGTTTGTCTATTGTCAAGAGTGTCTGTTTAGAAATGTTTTATCAACTGTTTAACTCAGTTTTCGATTTCTTGAGGGTCATAAATGGTTCTTAAAGATCCAATTAAATGCGATCGAAAACGTAACTGTCTTACCTGACGGAAAAGTCTCACAATTTAATTAAATTTATTTTCAGCTTTAAGTTGATGATTTGAATTTAAAAGAAAACAAATCTGTCATTTCTGCTTGTTTGACGAAAATTCTACAGGGGCAGCGTTAGGTATAACAATTCAAGATTTATAATTGAGAAGGCAAAAGAGAGATCTAGAAGTGAGAGAAGGAGTGAACTGCATATGTAATACCTCATAAGTGCCGACCCCACGTTTTTAGTCATATTAAATCAAAGTACTTGAACTTATAAGTTTTAAATTATTTTCTTCTTTTTAGTCCACTTATAGAAACGTTGATTTTAAAAATCTTTTTTTTCCTCTATTTATTAATACAACGTTTTTAACATGTTAACCACGTTTTATTAACTCACTTTCGTTCCTGTTGATTTGTGTGTCAGTCCACAATTTTTCAAATATGCCAAAGTAAAATTAAACCACTTTTGATGGTCCTAGAGATCTCAAAATTTTATCAAAGATAGATCTTGGATGACAATAAATTGCATCAAAATTTCAGATCGATCGAATGTATCGTTATTAAATTATTGAACATTACTTTATCTATATAGAAGCATCTTCACCATCTTCTTTTGTTGACATCCATGAGTTCAACCCGTAACCACATCACCATTAAAACGTTGGGCTGGCGCTTATGAGGTGTTTGGTATAAAAAAAATATAGGTAAACAAAAACATTTTTAAAAGCACGCTTTTATAAGTTTACTAAAAAGAAGAAAATAATTTAAAACTAATAAGTTCAAGAACTTTCATATAATATGAATAAAAACGTAGGGCGGGTGTTTGGTATAAAAATTAAAGATTTATAATTAAGAAAGCAAAAAAGATATCTATAAGTGAGAGAATGAGTTAACTGCATATGTAAAACCTCATAAGCGCACGTTTATAATTTTTAGTCATATTATATGAAAGTACTTGAACTTATTAGTTTTAAATTATTTTCTTCTTTTTAGTACACTTATGAAAACTAGTTGTTTTTTTTAAATCTTTTTTTTTACCTCTATTTTTTTATTAACTTGCTTTCGTGTCTGTCTGCAATTTTTCAAATTTGCAAACGTAAAATTTAACTCCTTTTGATGGTCGTAGAGAGCTCAAAATTTTACCACAGATAGATCTTGGATGACAATGCATTGTATCAAAATTTCAAATTGATTTAAGGTACCGCAATTAAATTAATATATTTTTTTATTTTATCTCTTTATAATGATCTGTATCCGTCTGTTGTTAGATTTCACGTGACCTCATCGCCGTTGTATTAAAACGATGGGTGGGCGCTGATGAGGTGTTTGGTAAAATAGAGGTATATAAGATTTTTAAAAACCACGTTTTTTAAGAGGATTAAAAGAATTAAATAAATAAAGGTAAAAACGGATTTTTAAAAACCACGTATTAAATCAATTGATTGCTACTAAAGTCATCTAAAAACTTAACGCCATTTGAACAGATGAAATCAAATGGACTAAAGATTTAACATTTCATTTGTCAAGCATGACACTGTGACATGTTTCAAACATTCTGGAAAATGCACAGGTAAATATTCAGGTGAATCTATCAGGGCAAAACTTTATGGGAAAGTTACGATACAGTTGTCCCTTCACAATTCACTTCCTTTGTTTCTCAATATAAAACACAGGTTAATGTACGTGTGGCACAAACAAGTTACTTGTTATATTGCACATATTTAGGAATGTAGACATTTTCTCTTGCTAACAATAACAGAACACGTCCTTTTAGGGGTTAAACTTAACCATGTTGTCAATCACGTGATCTCTGTGACGTAGAACATAAACGTACTTGTACCCAAGACAATGTGCTCAATTTAAAGGTCTGATGATTCGGCTGTAGAGTGAAATTGAGACTGGAAACATTTTTTTATAATCGAATTTTATGTCAGTTATGAGTTATATTATTTGTTTGAATTAATTATTATGTTTAGTTTATATAAAAATTAATAAATATGTTGAAATCTAATTTATAATTAACAGCATATATTTGTTTTTTAATATGAATATTCTCCATCATTTTATTATTCAAAATGTGTTCACTCACCAAGAAATATTTTTATAAATAAACCAAACAGGTTTGGTGCGTAATATAATTATAATTGATAAAACAGTTAAGTTTATATTTAAATGTAATAAACACAAGTGATGAAACAATCATCCTGCTAATTATATGGTATAGCTGAAACACTAACAATGGTTTGACCTAAAGGTCATATTCGTCTTTTATCAATACCAACATTTTTTTTACAGTTTGAAATAAAGGTCCACAAAACCGTGTTTAATAATGTTTAATTTCATCCCTTTTTAAGTTAATAAAATGAACGTTTTTCTATTTTAATGAAAACATACATGTTATTTTTATCCAAGCTCGACAGGCCGAAGAAGCTGACCGTCGCATGGACGGCAGCACAC
>CALYLW010001326.1:153748-180561 GCA_944989445.1 Ampullaceana balthica | reverse complement strand
GCATTTTAGGTAGAGGTACTTAGCATGTTAAGCATATGTGCCTGCCGGTTGGGGTTCATGTAGCATTTTGCAACATGAGCCCTAGCTGACACCTACTTTAATATTTTTCAGATCAAGCTGTTAGACTCCTGTCAAGCTGCCAAGTTATTCAAGTTAATCTAGTAGTTTCAAAGGGATTGTCAGTAGCATAGTATGATTGGAGTGTTCTTCAGATGAGATTAACTTTACCTAATTTTTGTTTTGCCTTCATGATTGTTACATGTTTTTTAACTTGTGAAATACTATACATCGTCTTAGTAGCCGAGGGACAAAGGATGGAGGAGGATACAGACCGATGAGCAAAAAGAAAGCCAAAACATTAGGAAGCACAAGACTCACCTGCAAATGCTGTATGAAAGGCTGTCACTCAAGGATAGAACTGCTCAGCGACATAGGGTATGAAACCCAGCACAACGTTGATGCACAATCATCTCTCAAGACAAAAGGATGTTGTTGAATAGGAAAATCCTAGTACGGATGCACAAGTACTTTCCCTAATACAATTTCCCTAATACCAAAACCCTAATATTTCCCCACTATGATTTCTCTAATACAAAAACCCTGATACAATGTCCCTGCTACCAAACCCTAATACTGTTTCCCTTATACAAAAACCCTAATGCTATTTCCCTATTTTTGTATTTAAAAACGTGTAATCTATTTAAATGGTAGGACTTCTTTTTGACCTAAATTCATGTATCCCTAAACTTGAAACAAAAGAAATGCCCCTGCATATTGACTCAAAACCGTGGTATCAATGTATAGTGTTAATATGTATATTGCTGGTTAATTTTTTAAATTGTCTTTGATAATATTTTTACTATTTCATCACCTGTCCTACTTATTTTTTATATGTATCTCATTTAGTGTCTTTTTTTAAAAATTGAAATGTTTTTAAAATTTTTGACATAATCACTTTTGACTTTTTTAATTATCACAATGATCATTTGTTCTGTATTCGTAAGCCTTGCCTCATATTAGAGGGGCTTACAAAATAGTAGTGTTAAGTGAAAGAAATTAAAGATCATAATTAACCTTTATAAACCTTTTGTTTTGATATATTGACTGCTTCAAGAGTGGACTTGACTTTGTACTTATTACTGTATATAGAGACTTATTGAAAATTATTTCATATTTAAATTATTACAGCCATGTTGTGATTATTTTTATATTTTTAAAAAATATGTAAAATAACACATGAATTGCATTTTACAATTTATAATTCTTTTTATATTTAGAATAATAGTCTAGATAATAGATTTAATGTTTTAATAATAATACATTGATAATTTGTATAGCGCTTTACATGGAGATAATAACATGCATATAATAATTATACAACTATCATTAATCTTAAGAAACAAAAGTTATGTTATTTTCAAATTTTTTTTATAGTGTGTGTTTTTATTTTTTTTACATTTCAAAAAAGGTTATTTTCAAAGACCTGTATTTTCTAAAATAATTGAGATTTCTAGGAATTTCAAGTTAATACCAAAAATGTAGCAGTCCAATTTTTTCAGGCAGCTACATTGATTAAAAAAAGTAATTAAAAATTCCAAAATGGACATTTTTTTTACCAATAAAGCGTAAAATGCACAACTTTTAAGAATTAATTACAAATTATTCAATTGACATTCATAAACATCAAATTAAAGATAATCTTAATTGGCACAATAAGCAGTGTGAATCAAGTACATTTACATGCTTTACACTAAGTTCAAATATACCCACCCCATGTTATTAAAAAAAAATTGGAACATTTAAAAAAAAATCCTAAACAATGCTTGGCATAACAAGTGTTTTTTAAAAATTTTCTCAGATGTATCTGCTTACAACAAAATGAACTTTTTTAGAAATACCAATGCTTAATAAAAAAATTAGATTTTAAAAGTAGCCTGTAATCAGACAAATGTCAGAGATCCTAACTAATTTGTTATATTTTGAATCATTTTCATCATAATGTAATAAATTTTATAGCCGCTGAGCAATATATTGTGATTTGGCACCATTCCTTAGATCAGAACAGTTCTAAATCTATAACAATTTGATTAGTAACACTGACTTCACTACAGGTTGTTTTATCAAATTGATGAAGAGGTGTAAGTGTACATACATTATCTAAAGTAATACCGCACTTATCCAAGGCAGGAGACAATCAATGGCATTGTTAAATAATCCATCAGTGTCACAATAGTAGAAACCACACACTCAATTTTTCTGAAAAATCAATCAGGCTGGTAAGGGGCCGTCCATAAAGTACGTCACACTATATTTGACCATTTTACCCCCTCGCACAAACTGTCTCAAATCTTGGACTAAAGTAAGTCACACTTTCGGGAAAAAAAGTTTTTTGTTAAAAAAATAACTAAAAATTTAATATAAAACATCGTGACGTCACACATGGCCAGACTCCCCCTGTCACACTCTTACACCCCTCCCCCCTCTGGAGCGTGACGTACTTTATGTACGGCCCCTAATGTTTTTCAGGAAACGGTTTCTTGAACCAGTTTGTAACATCCTTGTTGTTCTGGAGCTTGAAGATGTATTACTTGTACTTGAAAATCAAACTGTCTTTTCTAGGGGCTGTGGCCTTCACCCTTTGCCAGAAATGATGCACACAAGCCATCAAGAAATTACTCGGCTGAGGAATAAGGAATATACTATTAAATACATTTTATCAATAGACCATCAGAATTAGAATTAAGTGCAATCTTTGGTAAGGACGTATTTTAAGTCAATACTTAAACTTAAAATATTTTTTATTGCACTTAAACTGGCCTAGATCAAACTATAAACCCTGCTCCCCTCCGAAGCCAGAATATACCCCTACCCCACCTGATATCATTAGTTAAAAATAATAGACTGCTAACTTATTAATTTTTTCTACATTTATTAAAGTGTTCAGCATAGTGATTCGTGATGGAGCTGTTAAAGAAAGTATAGAACTATTAAAACTTAATTTTCTTAGAATTCTTAACATTCTGATTTTTATAGCTAAACATAGAAGAAATATAGTCAGTTAACTTAACTTTAATAAAAGGACACAACTTAAAGATAATCGTTGAAACTGAAACAAAATTTGATTTATATGAGTTTTTATAATTTATAGTAAATGATTACGAAGTTCTCAAAATACAACTTAAAAATTTTTAACAATTAAATTACTCTATAAAACATCAAAATTGATAATCAAAATAATAGTGATGGTTTTTAAGATATTGTATCTTAGAGCCATTGTAGAGCCATAATATATATATATTAGGGCTTTTAACGATTAATTTAAATTTAATAGTTAAATTTTAAAAAAAATTAACGATTAATTAATCAATAATTTCGATTAAAGCCAAAAATTGATATGTATGATATCATAAGTAACATTCATTAAAATACTTGTCGAAAATCGAAATAACACTGGAATGTCTTCTTTATATTATATGACATCTTTTAACAAACAAGTTTCAACAACGCAAACAGACAAGTGTATTGAGATTATTTGGTTAAAGTGATGAGCTGGTCTAACTTATCGACGATATAACCAGTTGAGCTGAACAATCGTTCACATAGCTTTAGATTGTCTCAGCTGAAGTTTCGGATGCTGTAGTGGATATGTGGATACGTGATGTCATTTGTGGACGACCACTGCTGTTATCTAATATTTCGAATGAATAACACTTTGTGTGTAAAAAGTCATGCCATGCATTATCGTCAAATATTATTATTCGACAAGTGGGACGCGGTGGTCAAGTGGCAGCGCGCTCGACTGGCGTACCGATGGTCACAGGTTCGAATCCATGTCAAGACAAGGATTTGTTCCCGGGGCCTAGGGCATCCCTGAGTCACCCAGCTCCGAATGGGTACCTAACACTAGTTAGGCGGCTGGGTAATGCGTGGAACCCACAAAGCCTTGGCTGTGAACGCTGTATCACTTGCCAACAGATCATCTGTCATGGTCTGTGGACGCAATTATCTTCTGCATAGAAGGAGCGTCTGTATAGATAAGATAAGATAACAAATCTTTGATTTTTAGTTTTAAAAAATATTTACTTTTTAACAAATTATTATTATTATTATTTTAAAATATTATTGCTTTGTTAACTTTGTAGTTGTCAATTAAGTGCTGTGGAGTGCCGTCTCCGCGGAAACTTAGCATTGACGTATTACCCTGTTCCAGGATATGTCAATGTAACACATATCACAAAAATACACCCCCACAGTTTAAAAAAAATAAATAAATATATGATTATCTTTTTTATTGCAATATTTTATGATAAATATTTTAAATTATTTACCCATACATGTGCCGCCTTCGCAGGTCAGCTGGATAAACCAAATTATCCAATTTGGCAACACAAAAAATAATAACTTTTAAGAAAGAAGATTTCTCCATTGTCATGCATCAATGGCGCCGTAAATCACAGAAGATGCATAAAACAAACACATTTTTATTTCGTACAAATTTAAAAATAGTACGTTTATTTGAACAAAAATAATTTTAATTAATGTTTAAATGGGTGAATCAGATTATACGTTCCCAAATGAGTTATATAGCAATTAATTCTGAGTTCTCTTCCTGTGTTATTTAGGTTTAGTTTTATAATTTTTATTTGTTACTTTAGGCTTTAGGTTTGGGTTAGGTATAGAATAGATATAATTATGAATTTAGGGTTAAGGTTAGGTTTAGTTTTAGAATTTTAATAGTTGAATTTTCCAATTTGCGTGTCACGTTTGCATAGCAACAAAGATGGCGGCCATGAATGTGGGAATGTCAACTCCGAATTTACCGTTTAAATAGATTTCCAATTAAGTTGAGATGATTTTTTGGTTTTAAACTACCCGAAAAATAAAATGCGCTGAAATAAGAAATTACCTGTGTAACGTGTTTAGTCCTGCATTCTTAAAAACTTAATAGAGTTTTAAATGTTTGATAAAGTGTTGGCTTTCCTGGTTTCTTCAGGCAACCCATTCCATGCCCGAATTCCCGGACGGGAAGAACGAAAATTTGATGTGTTTGTTCTTGCATACGGAATAGAATGGAATGAGAAAGGTGTTTTTATCCTTATGTCTATCTGAAGGGGTAAAAGCAAAGAGAACGGTGCGCTCCATAAATGGCATTTTTGGCTGCTATATTATACTATATTTGTATTTTGTTTTTACTATTTATTTTTATTTTAAAAAGGTAAGCGTTATTCGCACGGTTTTGGCAGTGCGAATAATGTCCAACATTATCCGCACGGTAAACCGTGCGGATAATGCCTAGCGTTATTCGCACTGCCGCACGGTTTTGACCGTGAGAATTATGCCAAACGATATCTAAAGGCCTTGGACTTGGGTAATGCATATAAAAATGTTAATAAAAATTAACAAATAATACTAACAGTCACTGTTACTGACTCTCACTTTAAAATTTTGACCGTGAGAATAATGTCGAACTAATTCAATTGTCATTTAAACCGTCTTTCGAGTGTCTGGAATCTTATAATTATAATATATTTGTATCCATTTTAGCAATAATCTGAGCGGACCTGCATATCGTTTGTTAATGATTAATCATTAATTAATTAATTAATTAGTAATACATGTGTATTACGATATAAAACTATACTATTATTAACTGTTCCAGTGCAATTAACTTTGTATTTTTATTCTGTATAATTATGAAGTAACTTTTTATTAACTTTCATACATAATATTTAATTGGACGAGACTATGTACTGTAATGAAAAAGAATAATTATTATTCTCCCCAAAACTAGCATTGCACCTGTGGTCAACATAAATCCATTAAGTTAATTTAATTTAAAGCATGAAAAAACGAAAGACGATACGATGGTATAGCCAGTATTATAATAGCATAAAAATTTTTAAGTGAGAGACTGTAACAGTGACTGTTAGTAACAGAATAGATAAGACAGGCACAGGTGGGGAAAAAATAAAATGTTTCTGGGAAAGAGCCTGCTTGTGTGTTTGCAAACATCCTCACTGTGGTTGTAACCCCAAAAAAAAAGCCGTCCTAGGATTCGATCCGCGTATCATAGACCATAACATTAAATTGAACTAAGCTAGATTAACCACTCAACTGGACAAGCTGATGAAAATATTTGATATTTAAAAGTTATAAGTAACTATCATTAAATGCACACAAATCAATTTTTATGGCAATGGTACTTTAAAATTTCAGTAATCATAAAGTTTTAATAAGTGTTAGCATATAAATTACACATTTTAGCCTAAATCGAGTGATATCTGCCATTATTTTTTCTCACCGGGCGCGGTTTTTTTTCATTGTGACCAGCCACTATAAGTAAGACGCATGCGCAGACGACCCGTACGGATAATATCAGCATTATCCGCACGGCCAAAACCGTGCGCATAATCACTTCGTTTTAAAAAATAGACAACTAAACCTAACCCAGACCCTAACACTAAAACTATAACTGTAATGGATAAAAATAATTGCACTTATTCCCTTTTCAAGTGTAAAAATTCCCGGCAGTACGCCTCGGTCTGCCATAACAACAATGTAAATAGTGGAGAGCACCGTTCTCTTTGCTTTAGCCATCTGAAGACTGAAGGTTGTATTAAGTTATCGGTAATCCTGCAGTTTCTACACGTATATTATTTCACAGCGAAATTTAATTTTCTCGTGAGAACTTACGTTTTTAATTATTAAAAAATTTAATGCATTATTATATATTATATTTCAGCTATTACAGCGCTAATTTGTAAGTCTTTTTAATTTCTAAGGCATTTTTTCGACTCTATATAATACATAATCTGGTCACGATACGTCCATGTTGTTTACCTAGCCAAATCATTTGAAATGTTTTTTACCTGGCTCGGCCCATGCTAAAATAAATTTACTGACTGAAAATGTTTGTTTTTTTAAATTAAAAGGTATTTTTTAAATCTATTTTAATGTTTTTAGAAGATAAATAAGTTTTTTAAAGACAATTTCATTTTTTATTTCGTTACTAGATGTTTGATTCTTATTTTGTTTGTTTGTAAGTGAGAAATTTCCATTTGGCATCTTACTGTGACAACTCGGCAAGTAGAGTACTACATAAACAAAATGGATGTATCCCACTCCGATTATGTAGCTTTAAGGGCTGAAAAAAGCCTTAGAAATTAATAAAACCTACATATTAGTGCTATAATAGCTAAAATATAACATATATCAATGCATTTAATAAATTAAAAACGTAAGTTCTCACGAGAAAATTAAATTTCGCTGTTAAATAATATATGCGTAGAAACTGTAGAATTACCAAGTTATCTTTGTGTTCAAATTGTGTTTTATTTCTTAATTAGAATTAATTGCTTTATGGGGCCGTCCATAAAGTACATCATGCTCGGAGGGGAGGAGGGGGTGTAAGAAAGTGTGACACTTTATGACAGGGGGGAGGGAGGGGACAGGCCATGCGTGATGTCACACATTAATTTTTTAAATTATTTTTTTTCTAATTTATTTATATTTTTTTAGTAGAATTTCAATTTAAAATTCTAAATAAAAATTCAAGACTAGATTGAAATCATGGTTAATGTAGGAAGCAATTATTGCAATAGTCTTCTGTATAGAAGAAGCAGCTATAAAAGATAAGATAAGAATATAATCAAGCTTTCCTGTCCACTTGCCAGCAGCATCATTTCAAAGTGTTTGATATTTGATTTCTCCAACATTTATGTCATATAAAATGACTTTCTAGAGATGACAAGGAGCTGGTGAAGAAACCCAACGTCTTACTGACCTATGAGGATGAACAAGTCAAGCTGAAGATCTCCACAGTCAAGTTGGATCAGGAAGGAGTAAGGAACCTATAAGTGTGTGGTCACCAACTCGGCTGGCTCTACTGAATGCATCTGTTGTGTCGTAGTGGAAGGTAAGTACATTTTTCAGAATTAAAAAAAAATAAATCCTAAAAGAATGATATAAATATAAAAATATTTATCTCTATGCAATCATTCAAAATAAAAGGAATGTGAATATTTTATTTTACCTACTTTTAAAAATATAATAGAATTATTAAAAAAATAAAAATAAATTATTTCAGGCAAAACTGAAACTCCAGTGTTCACTAGACAACTTATCAAATGAGAATGTAAAGAAGGTCGAAGGTCGAGCCGTTAAGTTTGAATGCTCAGTAACTGGGCTTCCACAACCTCAAGTTTCCTGGTAAGTTTATGTCTTCAAATCATTGTGACTAGACTTGATTTATTATACATTATTATTGTGGCAGTGTGCATCATATCAATTCAGTCAGTGTCGGGTTATGCAGTTGACTATGTGTTTTCCCTTCACAACTCATGGGTGAGTGATTTCACATACTTTAACCAGGATGGCCTTGGTTGCCTTGTCCATTCTAACATGACTCAGTTCTTGACTTTGGAGTTGTGAGCAAAGTTTAACAGACATGCCATACTAGATCTTTGGGAAACAGATATGACATAATAGATCTTTGAGCAACAGATATGCCATACTAGATCTTTGGGAAACAGATATGCCATACTAGATCTTTGGGAAACAGATATGCCATAATAGATCTTTGGGAAACAGATATGCCATACTAGATCTTTGGGAAACAGATATGCCATACTAGATCTTTGGGAAACAGATATGCCATAATAGATCTTTAGGAAACAGATATGCCATACTAGATCTTTGGGAAACAGATATGCCATAATATATCTTTAGGAAACAGATATGCCATACTAGATCTTTGGGAAACAGATATGCCATACTAGATCTTTGGGAAACAGATATGCCATACTAGATCTTTGGGAAACAGATATGCCATACTAGATCTTTGGGAAACAGATATGCCATAATAGATCTTTAGGAAACAGATATGCCATAATAGATCTTTGGGAAACAGATATGCCATAATAGATCTTTGGGAAACATATATGCCATAATAGATCTTTGGGAAACATATATGCCATAATAGATCTTTAGGAAACAGATATGCCATACTAGATCTTTGGGAAACAGATATGCCATACTAGATCTTTGTGAAACAGATATGCCATACTAGATCTTTAGGAAACAGATATGCCATAATATATCTTTAGGAAACAGATATGCCATACTAGATCTTTGGGAAACAGATATGCCATACTAGATCTTTGGGAAACAGATATGACATACTAGATCTTTGGGAAACAGATATGCCATACTAGATCTTTGGTAAACAGATATGCCATACTAGATCTTTGGGAAACAGATATGACATACGAGATCTTTGGGAAACAGATATGCCATACTAGATCTTTGGGAAACAGATATGCCATACTAGATCTTTGGGAAACAGATATGACATACTAGATCTTTAGGAAACAGATATGCCATAATAGATCTTTAGGAAACAGATATGCCATACTAGATCTTTGGGAAAAAGGGATCTTTTAATTAACTGTCAACTTAAATTTTTTTAGGTTCCTGAATGAGTCCCCCATCGAAAGTGGTGTCCACTTCACCATTGACCAGCACAAGGGCCTAGTTGATGTCACTCACAGCCTCAGTCTGGACTCTGCTCAAGTGGAATATGCTGGTACAGTTAAAGCTGTTGCCATCAATAAAGCAGGGGAGGCAACTACCAAAGCTACCTTGACTATTGAAGGTGACAATGTCATTGTTAATGTAACGAACTGATGGCAGGGTTTTTAGAACATAAATTATTTCAGTTGTGTTTCATCTGTCTTGTTCAAGACTAAGTTTTAAAAGTAATGAATTAATGTTTTAAATTTTGATATTGTAAAGTGTAAGGAAGTAAATGAAGACAGTTTAAAATGAAAATGTGCAGATTCAAATTGTCTTTTTTCCCAGTAAATTTTAATATTTGGTAATGGTATTTAAACTTAGGCACGCTGCACTATGTTGTATGAACTTTATTGTCTAAATATCTGAAAATGTTGCTTCAAACAGAGAAAAAGGAAGCCCCTAAGTTTATCAAGAAACTGGAGACTGTAGAAGCTGTGGAACTCAACCCAGCCAAGTTTGAAGTTGTTGTCAGTGGCAAACCCAAGCCTGACATTACCTGGTAAGTGCCACCAGTGCATTCCTCTTCACTAAGCTTTGACCTTTTGTTTACATTTACATTGGTTGGCCTCTGATTCTAAGAAACACTGTAACTGTTTGTGTTTTATTTTAGGATGCAAGGAGATGAAGTGGTCAAATATTGTGAGGACATCAAGATAGAGGTGGACGACCAGACCCACACACTTACTTTCACAAAGACCAAGCTTGAGAATGCCAGCGTCATCACGGCAAGGGCAACAACCCTTCAGGACAAGTCTCATGCAATGCAATGACTCAAGATAATTGGTCAGTCATTGTCTAAGTCTTTAACTTGTGTTTGTTCTAGGTCAGGGGTGGCCAAACTACGGCCCGCGGGCCACATGCGGCCTGCCAGAGTATATCATGCGGCCCGGATACATGTACATGATGTCGATGTACATCGATATACATGTACATCTTATGTCGATGTTAATTTCTTTGTTTAAAATGTTCACTGAATTTTTTTAATTTTTAAGTATTTGTTTCGAATCAAGGGATATTAAATAGGTGTTATGGCTCCAGAATTGATTAGTGATCATTAGTCATTAATTGTTAACACCCTTATTTGAAACTGCATTTCAGCTCGGCGGAAGTGGCTTTTTTGTAAAAAAAAATTGTAATTTAAAAGTAAATAGACGTTGATTTACCCATGGGTGCTGGAAAAAAATTATTCAGGACGAATGTCGTGTTTTTAATTACAAAAGCACCGCTAAATATTGCTTCACGAGCTTTGGGAGCAAAGCAGTCTGCTTGCTGTGCCGTGTGTGAGCGTCTTTAAGGAGTACAACTTAAAAAGAAACCATCAAACAAAACATTTTAATTTCGGGCACAATTTAACGAACGAAGAGCGAAAAAGGAATTGCCAGGAGTGGGTTAATAATTTCATATTCAATTCAAGTATTCAATTCAAGATGCTGCAACCAAAACCAGATAAGAGCTCTCCTATAAGATTGTAAAACGGAACAAGTCCTTTCCTGATTGCGAGTTCAATAAGGAATGCTTGTCAGATGCAGCAAGCATTATGTGTCCAGAACAGAAAACAAAATTTGATATTTCTTTATCAAGTAAAACTGTACTCAGGCTTATCGAAAAAATTAGTGGCAATTTGATGCACCAAAATTTGAGATGCAATCAAAGACATTTTGTGGTACTCTCTTGCGTTGGACAAAAATACCGATGTACAGGACACAATTCTTGGTATTTATACGGGGCATAAACACTCGCTTTGAGCTTACCGAAGAATTACTTAGTGTTGAGCCACTCAAAGACACGACTATAGGCCAGGATTAATTCAATGCTTTTTAGATCTGTGTAAAAAGAATTGGAACCGTGTGGAACAAGATAGCAAGTGCAACAACCGATGGAGCGCGTTCTTTGAATGGAAAAAAACGCATGTCTGGTGAAGTTGATCAAATTGATTAATTTTGTGTCATTCATTTTCATTGAGAAGATAAGATCAACTACATGTGCAAATAAAAAAAAAGTTTTATCAAATCCTTGACTTTAAGTCATGATATTCTAGAATTTAAAATGAACTGCTATGAATTCTTTTCAGATGTGTGTGTACATTTCTTGAACTGCTAACCCATGCATCTGTCCTACATAATTTAATTAAGTACCTTTGCTTATTTGGGGAAATAAATTATTCTCACAATTTAAGTAATATTATTCTGCTGAAATCACAGATCATCTAAAATGCTTATCTCAAATTTTAATTTTTACCATTTAACATTATTATTATTTTACATTGGCTGGTTTACTGTTAATCTTATGCTGTAATCCCATGCTTGTTTTAGCTTTGCTTTCTTCTAATTCAAAATAATTGGGTGAGACTGCAACCAGGCTTTTAAATTAGTAAGTGTATAACATTTAAACAGGGTATTAGTGAACCTGACAGGACGTGACAAAACAGCGAACGTTTCGGCAAAGAGCCTTCCTCTACGAACAAATAGTACACAAATAAGACGAATATAACGAAAGAATAAAAAAACTTAGCTGCGGTGAAATCCAATTAGTCCAGTAGAGATATCATATCATATGTCATAATAAAGTTTCTTTAAATGAAATATTTTTTATATAATAAAGGCACGTTTCTGTCCTTTCTGTCCGGTCATCCATAGCGATTGGTCCCTCAAACACATATGACTCCTGCAGCCAATCATATTGAACACATTTACGCCATTTACGCGGACGTTCAAAACGAGTTATTTTTGGTGCAGTATTTCTTCCAAGACTTTATTTTGAGTGACTCTTACCAGTTCCGAGTGAGTGCCATCAACAAAGCTGGCCAAGTAAACCTAGTTAGGCATTACCCAACATTAAGGCCAAGAATCCATGGAGTAAGTTCGTTTGAGTGAATCAGCAGATGACATCTTTAAAAATATTACCCATGTTTGCCAGTCAAATTGAGATTCAACCATAATGAGGAGTCATCAGGCTATGGTGGAGCCCTCTCTACCCAGTTGACAACCAAACATGTCAAGCTTGTTTCAGGCTATGGTGGAGCCCTCTCTACCCAGTTGACATGTCAAAAAGCCGAGGTATCCCTTCTTGATACCGACTCTTGTAAGCCAGGATTCGCCAAGCAGTTTACAGTCAAGTTTGAGTCTCTGTGTCAAGGTGCAGTTCTGAGCACTTGGGGGAAGGATGACACTGGGTCTGGCCCTAAGGTGTCTATTTGTGATGGCTGGGTCTATGTTCATGTACATACAATAGACAAGGAATGGTCTTTACAAGTTGCTAAAGCAGAGCTCAATAAGTAAGTTGAATATTTTAGGTTTTATAGCAGTCAAAACTCTTTGAATTACTGCAATCATCTTCTTCTGTTTTCGATCTACAGTAGAAAATTAATAATGTGCTCTACTGCCACAATGTCATCAACTTTAAAAACACTGTGTAATTTTAACTTATGGTTCAATAGTTATGAAGATCTTCCAAATTAAATTATTGTTTAAAGCTTTATAATTGCAACTTGATAAAATAAAATTGTGCATTTTTCATTCACTTAAAAAAGAAGTAAGCTTTTCCATCTCTTTTGAGACACAAATTTTGTCAACACTTGAATTATAAATGAATAATTTTGTTAAATGATGAAGACATTGAAAATTTTATTATCAGATGAGACTCTGCTCATAATATCCCCTGTGGTCTTAAACTTTGTTTCATGAATATGAAGTTTTGTTCAAATGATCAAGCAAGACAGGGAATGCCTTTTTAGTGTTTCTGAACTTTTTCACAAAAAATGTCCTTAAATTGACCATAATAAATCCTTTAGGTTTGTGTCAGTAGAAATCAGCTGGTCAACATCTCTTGGCCTCACTGGCAACTGTGATAAAGTAATAAAAAGTTCATTCACTTACAAACCCCGACTTACACTGGGTAAACCCTGGGATAACTTGTTTGTTGGATCTGACAATGTCAGTCAATGCTTCATTGGCATGACTTTCAGTCAGCTTGCCATTTTCTCTGCAGCCAAACCAGTTCTAAATGCTTTGGGAATAATAACAGGTAGGATATTGAACCATTTTAACTGATTTACAGAATTTAATTTGTTAAAATTATTAGGTAGAGAAACAAAAGGCCATTAAATGTTATACCAACTTCTTTGGATTTTAACATTTTATTTTAAAAGTTGAAAAATTATTAAGTTGATTTTTAAGTACCTAATTAAATGAAGTTATGTAAAAGTAATAATAATTTTTCAATTTCTTAATAAAAATTACTATTTTTTTTAATGTAGATCTTCCAAAGTTAACAACCAACCCAAAAATTGAAATAGAATTCAGCACTGAAACAAACACATCCTACATCAATTGTTCTTTTATAAACCTGAAACGAGGAGATGTGCAGTACACTGTGGAGTTCTGGCTCAATGAATCTCAAATAAGCAAGGAATCATTATTTGGGGTGACAACCAGTGCTATTCTCAATGAAACATACTATCAAAATGTTAGCTTTGGCTCAGAGGTATGGTTTCAAAATTTAAAATATATTGCTTTACACAAATTCACATTTATTGCAGAACAGTTTGACACAAAAACATAATTATTTATTCCAAATCAAATTTTAAAATTATTCATGATTCCATTTTTCTTTTTAAAAATCTATTCATTCTAAAAAAAAATATTAAAAAAAAATTATTCTCTACAGAATTATGAAGTGAAAATATTTTTTATAATTTTTCGAAAAATTCATCCATTTTATTTAAAAGTAACCCAAAAGAAAGGTATTGCTCTAAAAAATTTCAAGACTGATGTGTTATTCCTAAAAATATACTAAGGAAATTGAAAATGAAAATATTATTGACATTTAACAGATTTTAGCTAAATTACTCACAATATGTTTTTTAAGGAGAAAATGTTTGTAATATTTCCATTTACAATCTGTGGTTCTATTAATAAAATATTATTTATTAAAACTATATTCAATATTTATTTGGGAGAGTTTTGCCATTATTTTAATCTACCTTACAGCATCATGTCAGTTACAGGCACTTCACTTACAGATAACCAAAATTTATCCTTTTTCATTACTGAGCTATTGATAAATGCATTTTAAAAGAACCTTTCTTTGACTGATTAAAAAAAGCTTCCATTTACTTATGCT
The DNA here is from genome assembly GCA_944989445.1 of Ampullaceana balthica. Lineage (NCBI taxonomy): Eukaryota > Metazoa > Mollusca > Gastropoda > Lymnaeidae > Ampullaceana > Ampullaceana balthica. The sequence goes on along the minus strand of CALYLW010001326.1, from coordinate 165,867 downwards.
CAAATGAGCAAACATAAAATATAATAACATTTGTTTTCTAATTGAGACCATTCAGTATCATTGTAATAAGTTTTGAGCATCCCATGTATGAATAATATGAATAATGGAAATGAGTTACTTGAAATAATAACTGTTAATATTTAAAAAAATTAGATTGTGTTTCCAACATTCAGTCTGCAAGGGAACCAGACTATTGCTATGACCCCCAGGTCACACCTGTCAGCTTTGAATTTGATGCCAGTTATACTTTTGAAACTAAAGTAAGGCTTTCCTTTAAAATTAAATAATGATTAGGTCATTTTAAAACTAGAATGGAATAGGGTGAAGAAAAAGTATTCAATGTCAAAACTGCAAAAGGTTAAATAAATTCTTTAGCATATAAATAATAACTTTATTATTAAATATGTTTGAATAAGAATGCACAAATAAATGTGTTAAATGTGTTTTTTTTTATTTCACAGAATGTTTTATGGCCCACTGCTTCTGGAAAAGAAGAAAGTGAAGTTAAAAAGTTGTGCACAGCAGCTATTTTGAATTCCTCTTTAGCAGCTGCAGGCTGTCACAAGAATTTTAGTATTGATATCAACTCAGCCATTGGATTTTGTGTCAATGACATCAAGGTATCAAACAACTTTGCCAAGTCACTCAAATGACATAAGTTTAAAATAGTTTCATTTTATTTAAAATATATTTTATTTGGAATAAATATGGTTCATATAGATTTCAAAATCAATCAGTGAAAAATGTATAGGTTTGATTGTTAAATACCTATTCTTAGAATTGTTGCATCTTTTTAAAATTATTTTGAGTTGGAAAGTTTTTGCCTTTAACATTAACATCCAATCCCTTTGATAAGCATAGATATGAATAGTATTTGATAAAATATTCTCTGCATTTGATTTTTGGTGTGTGTGTGAATCTTTGTTTGGAGGATTTAGTTAATAAATGGTTTATCTTTGAAAAGTAAAGTTGGGAATAAAAATGATTATCATGAATTGGCCTTCAAAAATGTGTAATTGGTTTTTTCTTACGTAGATGACAGATAACAATATTTGGCTTGTTATATTCAATACGTCCAGTAGATTAGATTGCATAAGAAAATCTTCTATATTTTTCAAATACTATCTCTGCCAAACCCTCTCAAAAATTTCTACAGTAAGCTCATTAAGTGAAGAATACAACTTACTTCTCAACTTGTTTTCATGTGACTAGGCTGCATCTTCACCTCCATTGTCAAAATTTTGGTCTATCCTTCTTTGTCTGGGAGGACAAATGGAAATCCCAAAAATTTCACAAACTACTTAATTATAAGTCAAATTCAAATTTCTTTTGTTTCTCTTTAACATCTTAAAAGCATTTTTTGAATGCAGGGAAGTAAATTAAGTCCCTCTTTTTTGTAAATAATTTATGACATAATTGACCTCATGATACCATAAGAACATAGAATAGAAGAAGATACCATTGCGACTAGCAAAGCTCCTGCATCTATGTGTGAATTTTTGTTTTTGTCTTTTTGTCTGCCTTGTCAGTTTTTTTATTTGTGTAAGAGGAAATTTTAAAATGGCTCCATGGTACTAGCTATTGAACACCATTGCATATCCTGAAGTCTGCCTGTAGCAGCAATTAGAACTTTGCAGCGATGTGTGGACATGGAAAGGAATGCTTAACAAAGTTTTGCTTTGCTGAAAAGTTACAGAGTTTGTTTTAGCTGAAGCAGCATGTAAACTAAAAAGGTTTAATGAATTGTTTGCATAAGATTTCAAGTAAACACTGAGACTTTTGCTTCATAGTCTTTTTTGAACTCCTAGATACTTTTCAGCCATGACAGTTGTATATATTATCATACGTTGACCTCTACAGTCCAATTTATTAATACCATCAGCTTTTAAAATCATTTCAGAATTATCATTTTTGTTACAAAGAAATATAAGAAAGATTCTTCAACTTCTACAAATAAGCTCTGTTCACTGTTCAGCACCAAATGTGCATTTTAAGACATCATTCTTTTTCATTTCATCATCATAAGGTATAATCTGCACTATTTTATAATCTATTTTAGAAGGCATTTGTCAAAAATTAATCATAATTATCAATGTAGGTAAATGCCAGCTATAACAGTGCGACCTATTCAGGCAAGTTTGAGGAGGTAAAGCTGTCCTGGAGTGTCAGTGAGGGTCTGATCATATTCCTGAATGGTGCACGGGCAGATAAGGACTCTAAATTCCAAAGAAGATTCTCCTTTGGCTTATCACAAGCTACTTTGCAAGACAATTTGCTCCAGATATCTTTTTAGACATAGCTGTGTCAGACCTCAGTTTTGTGTATGCCTATTACACAATCATAGACCATTATCAAATTAATTTTGGTAAGTTTTGTACCAATTATGTTCATACTCCTGAAATTTTAAAAGATAAAAATTTTACCATCATTTTAATAAAAATCATAACCCAAAATAAAATTCACAAGATATTGGAATTAATTAAATAACTTTCAAAGCTTAACAAATATTTTATTTTAAATTGATAAAGTTTACAATGATATTTTATTTTTGTTCACATTTGTAAAAAAAATTTTTTAAAAAAATAATTGTGTGTGCAATAGAAAAAAAAAGTTAAAAGTGTTGAGCCAGGAGCATGACATCATTAATTAATTTCAAAACTCATTTATCTGTGTTCCATTAAAATTTATCACAACTATTTACTTTTCAGAAGTAAATTAATAACATTATCATCCATTTAAAAAAATTAAGCAAAATATTGTGTAGAGCATTGTTAAAAGCCTTAAAAATATATATGGAGAATATTAGGATAAATAACACTCAAACTTAACATTAAAGTTAAATGTTCAGAATAGGGCTGCGGAAACTAACGATTAATTTCTAGATTAATGGTTAAAATATTTTCTTATAACGATTAAATTATTTTTTAACGATTAATCGACCCATCACTTACAAATTATTGGAAGTCAAAAAGTTTTTTTTTAAAATAATAAAAAATAGCGGCCGATAAATAATAAATTTCCTGACGACTACACGAACATTTTGGTTTTAAACTATTGACTGATGCGAATGTTCAAAATGTTGATATAGTTTGTCTTCCCTGGTTCTAACACTTCGCCTACTTATCAAACCAAATGAAAAGCATATTAAGCTAATGGCAGTAATGGAGTCTGACTCAAAGACAGAAAATGATGACAGCTCTTCTGATGAATTACTGCATTACAAAATAGAGATGAAAGTTCCTGAATCCATTAAGCCTCTACAATGGTGGAAATTTAATGAACACCGATATCTGATAATGTCATTTCTTGCCAAGACTTTTTTGTGCATACCAGTTACCTCAGTTCCATGTGAATGATTGTTCAGCTCTGCTGGTTATATTGTCAATTAGACCCGCTAATCACTTGAACCAAATAATGTCAACACACTTTTCTTTTTGCGTAGTTGGTTAAAAGATGACATATAAAGGAGACATTCGAATGTTATTTAGATTTTCAACAAGAACGTTGAATAATCGTTACTTATGACATCATAAATTTTAATTTTTGGCTTTAATCGAAGTTAAAATTAATTAATCGTTAAATTTTCAAAAGTTAACGATTAAATGTAAATTAATCGTTAACAGCCCTAGTTCAGAACTCTTCATGTGATCCCATATTGTTTGCACATCCAATATAGAGCTCCCCAGCTTTGCAACAAAACCATCACTGACTCTGGAAGTAAACTCAACCACCAAACAGATTGAGTTTGTGTGTTCATTCAAGGCACTTGAAAGAGAAAATATCACTTACTTTGTTGATTTTTTATTATGGCAAGAAGTACCTCCTAAATCAGGTAAAAAATTGAAAGATATGTAGGTCTGAAATATTGTATTAATAAAATCAAGTATTTTGTCAAATATTTATTCTATATTGGATGGCATGACATAAAGTTGTACATCTTTTATCTCAACAATTTAATCTCTAAATTATTTTTTGTCTATCAGTTTGTTTTATCCTATTACAAGATCTTATAAATTTTATATTATTTTTTAAAAACATTTTATCATCAAAAATTTAATATAATGATAAACACAACCATTTAAACTGACAAGGTACTTATGATTTTAACATTTGACACTCAAATAATTTGTACATTTTTTATTCATAGACTTACATGAAAGTTTGAAACTGGATGGAAGCTAGACTTTCAGACAGCCACATTGACCTCCTTAAATTTAGCCAAACTGTTTACTGCTCCATATCTGCTTGCATTACTGAAAACTGTAATATATCTAAAGGCCCTGGCCGAGACAGTGACAAAATCATTGCAGGATTTGAGGTTAATATTATATTTTTCATGTTTGTTTTTCTAACATATAATCTACACATTTTATTCATTTAGCCAAATCTAATGAAATTTAATGTTGGTCTCATTTTAATAGTAGTTCATGGATATATGTTGCATTTCTCACCACTCAATGTTGTACAAGAGGTAAGAACTGGGCTCTGCAATGTTGAACTCATCTTGCCCAGTCACACTCCACACTAGAGTCTCAATAGAAACTATCGATATACTAGTGAGAACTGCCAAACAATTTGGGATAGAAGTAACTCTCCAAACAATAGTGGTGGTGATGTGTCAACATCCAATCTGCTGTTGCTTGAAGAAACATTCATTCAAATAACCCTCATTACACCCATGAAGTCATAAATGGGACTATTTAAAGTATACATTTTTGAGCTTTTTAAGAAAGATTCAGCTGAAAAGAATTCTTTGGAGGGCAAACTATTTTAAATTGACTTCAGACAGAGGTCATTGCATTACTAGGGCATAACCGAGTAGACAATTTCCGCCGAGTACCGAGTCCGAGTATTTGGATGTACTATTTGCCGTATCCGGATACGAACCGAGTAGTAGCTGCGACTTAGGAGAGTACCATTTCTTTCATCATCATAAGTGCAAAGCCAAAACTGTTCGATGTTTTCATATATTCTAAAATAGCTAAATAATGTTTTACCTGTTATAACTTAATAATTAAATCATATTTTTAATTTGTAAGAGGAAATTTGACAACTTTACACAAAGTTAATGTTTTCCGCCAGTAAGTGGCATATATCTCTACAACCATTGCAGTCGGACGGAAGTATATAAGAATAATGGCCATCTTTTGAAAGAAAGTTAGACTATGCGTGACCCAGTAACAACTGGTTACGCCACCTGCGGAATGCTACTGAAATTATCGTGTCTTCTTTGCCAGCTGTTCAGTATTTATTGAATTCCATTTTCTTAATTTTTATTTTTTATTTTTTAGCTATTTGCGTGTGTAATATTTGCCGAGGCGAATACTTCAGGATATTACCGAAAATCGTAATATTCGGCCGAGGCGAATGTCCGAGGCAATTTCCGGTTATGCCCTATGCATTACCAGTGAAAATTGTTCAATATTTTTGGTGTTGTAACAGATTCAACCTTACAACATCATCCTCATGGAGATCGATCATCACTGACAGCTCTAGAGAAGGGTATCCAGGGTCTTATTGTCATGACGATGGATCTGGAAAATATCTTCAACTGTATATTTGATGGGAGAGTGCCACCACTGTGGGAGAGGGTGAGTCTTTGCTTTAGTAATGTAATCTTTGATACAAATGTAATCTTTGATACAAATGTAATCTTTGATGCAAATGTCTCATGATTATATCTTTGATATCCATGTATACTTTCTGACCCAGAATAACAGTATCTTTGATACATGTGCATCTTTGAACCACATGTATCAGATATGTATTTTATACCAGATGAATATTTGATACAATATCACTCATATTGACTGTTTCTTTGATACATTTATTATTGAATTATTGATCCTCTTGTCTCTGATGATTACATCTTTGATGCAAAATTAATATTTGATACCACATAAATATTTGAAACCACATGAATATTTGTTACCACTTGTGTGTTTGATATTACATGTATCTTTAATACATATGTTCCGGGGATGATTATATCTTTGATAACAAATTTGTAGGATAAATGTATCTTTAATGCTACACACCCAGCTGGATGGTTGTCAACTGTCTTAATCTTGGCCTAAAGAAACAAGCCAAATAAATTAAAAAAAATTTAAATTGCAACAATATTTAGAAATGAATATTTTTATAATATGCTACTTAATTTATCATGTTACTATTACAGGTTTTAGCTACACTTCATTATTATCTTTAACTTTTATTTCTTGCCAGTCCTTCTCTCCAAAATCATACCTGATAATCTGAATTTATTAGAATTTATTTTTTTCTAATCATGGCCTCCAACCATATTTTTATTTCTTTTTTCTATGTTCCATTTGAATAAATATAATTCAACAAAAAGTAGGTTTTTCATCAGTGCGAAATCCACAAATCACTTTTGAACATTAATACTAGGTGACTAATGAAATAAGTCAAGGATTTTCAAGGATTTTTATTGTTTCTATTTGATATTTACCCAAATAGAAAAGGTGATTTTTTTTCCCCAGGCTTATTTTTTTTCCTGTGTGTTTTTATTGGGGGGAAGTTCATTTTAATAGTTTTACTGTAACATTTGAATAGTTTTACTGTCACATTTGAATAGTTTTACGGTCATATTTGAATAGTTTTACTGTGACATTTGAATAGTTTTACTGTCACATTTGAATAGTTTTACGGTCATATTTGAATAGTTTTACTGTGACATTTGAATAGTTTTACTGTCACATTTGAATAGTTTTACTGTCACATTTGAATAGTTTTACGGTCATATTTGAATAGTTTTACTGTGACATTTGAATAGTTTTACTGTCACATTTGAATAGTTTTACTGTCACATTTGAATAGTTTTACTGTCACATTTGAATTTGAATAGTTTTAGACTTCAGCATAACAAACAAGTTATACATCTATGTGACTGTGTGACTTCAGCATTACAAACAAGTTATACATCTATGTGACTGTGTGACTTCAGCATTACAAACAAGTTATACATCTATGTGACTGTGTGACTTCAGCATTACAAACAAGTTATAAATCTATGTGACTGTGTGACTTCAGCATTACAAACAAGTTATACATCTATGTGACTGTATGACTTCAGCATTACAAACAAGTTATACATCTATGTGACTGTATGACTTCAGCATTACAAACAAGTGGGAATTAGTCATCTCACGTCAAGCACCAGTTAAATGAACTAACAGGGAAAAACAAATCACAAAAAAAAATTAACATCCTTAACTCCCCGACTTTTTTTGAATAAAAATGAATTTGTAAAATGACAATTTTTGGATGTAGCATCCCAGCCTCTCATCACAAATACACAAATCATAAACAATTCTTTCCTTAAATTAGGAATGATGAAAAAAATTATTTTGATTTTCAAATTTATATAAATTAACAGCTTGCTTGCCCAAAAATTACCCAATCTAAATGATCCTTAATGTTATTGTCATCAGCAGTTTTAATCGCTGTGACATTTGATGTCAGATTTGAATGCTATTGAAATATAATAGAGGTCTTGTTCCTGTTTGAAAATTTTGTATCGGGTAAATCTGTTTATTGTTTTGCTGAAAATGGATACCTAAGTAAAATGTAGGTTGTTTTTATTTTTTTTTAAATTCCATTTGTTTGGGGAAAAAAGTATACTTTTGTATTTTTTTAAATTTAGGGATTAAATCCAACATGAATTTTCAGCTAGGCATCCAACAGTATGAATGCCAGATCAGTGCATCAAACAAGATTATATTTTATTTATATGTCTGCTTTCTATATCTCGAATTCTATTTTTTAGCCCAGTTCCTAAATTGTGTTTTAGCCCTACAAGAAATAATTGAAATACACATTCACACATCCCAAATTTTATTTTATTCCTTAATTCAACACTAAGACTAACAAAACATTCCATGTCTAAAAACAAAATAAAAATATTTCAGGCCTACAACTCCATGAAGCCGCTGGCAGCATGGATGAGAGATTTGGTGCTGAGAGTAGGCATGTTTGCCAAGTGGGCCTCACTGGCCAAGCCACCCTGGGTGTTCTGGATGTCTGCCTTCACCTTCCCCACAGGTGTCCTTACAGCCGTGCTGCAGCACATCAGAACAGTGTAAGTCTCCTGTGTCCTAGTTCATTTCTTTTCATTTCTTTAGAAAGGGTACCATTTACTTTCAAGCATATGTTCTGCACTCAGCAGGTGTAAAAAGATTTTTCTATTCAAATTTAAAGTCTCAATATTTGATCTAGATGCCTCATTGCTCAAATATCATTGACAGTACTACAAAGTTGGTTTCATTGTTGTTAATCTCTCATTGGTTGGAAATTTTCTATAAAGTTTCCACTTATTTCACCAACAGCTGACAGTGGACTTTCTATCATGGGAGTTTGTACCCCAGACTGTGGATGACAGTAATCTGACTGGTCCAGCAAAGTTCAGTGTCTCATAACATATTGGGTTGATATATAGATTAGATTAAACAGAATTTGAGACTAATGTTCCTGATTTAAATTCTTTCTCCAACTTTTTAATTTGCTTATTTTTGTTTAAAATTAGCATCACAATTATGGTTCCATTATTTCTTGACTATCATTCTTTTAAAATAATACTGTTTATTTTTTTGTTTAGCCTTGTATTTGATTTGAATTACAGTATATCAATGAATAAAAATTGTTTAAAATTGATAACTCCTCTAATTGGAACGATCATGGTAATTATTTTATCATGTTGTGTGCCCCCTTTTTAATCCTCTCTTTAGATTTCCTTGATGAAAACCCCTTTTACTCTGATCAAATTAAATGACAGTGAAGTTGAAGAAGAAAAGAAATATTATATTCCAGATATCCTTTTAAGAGCCAACAACACGGGTGAAGTGTATTTTTTAGTAAAAAATTAGAATATTCCTATCTGACCTTACAGCTTATCCTATCAATTGGCAAAAACTTGAATAATCTACCATTATTTTATTGACACATTTTACTTTTGAAGAACAGATCAAATTCTCCACTCTTCCAAAGTGTTTTTTTACCATGCTTTTATCCTCATATTTCTGTGTCTACTTCCCCAGGATGGTGTGTATGTCAAAGGGTTGTTCCTGCAGGGTGCAGGTTGGGATAAGAAGAATGCAGTGTTAGTTGAAGCCAACCCCATGCAGCTGGTGTGTAGCATTCCCACCAAGTCTGTTGAGTTGAAGAAGAAAGGAAGCAAAGGTTTGTGTTGGGAGTGGGTTGACGTTAGCACAACTTTATCCTAAATACAATGAGGAATTTTCTTGATGTCATCTGTGTTTTTGTCATGTTCTTTTCTTTTTATCACAATGAAATGTTTCAACAACATATTAAAAAAAATACTTAAAAATTTTGGATATAAAAAGTACTTTTTCTGTGGCATTTAAGCACTGAATGGATATGCCCACTTTGCGGAAGTTATATTCTGCAATAGAAATTTGTTTAAAAACCTAATTTAACCAAATAATGAATGGCTCTTAATTATTTCTTCGTGTCTTTTCAATGAATATTTTTTTCAGAATTAAATATCTCAGCCTTTAAATTGATACTAACATAAGTTGTGGTGGAAAGTCTGATGAAATGTTTTTAGATTGCCAAAGCTGTTGAAATTTAGTACAGTCGAAACCGCTTAAGTCGACGGAGTTGGGGTATGAAAAATGGCGTCGACATAACCGATGATCGAGTTAAAACGAAAACCAATATGGCGGCAAAATATTAACATGTGCTTGAAATTTCTTTATGTACATGATTAATTAGTTAGCGTTAATTAGTGATGGGATGATTTATCGGAATCGTATCGGAACCCTAATATTTCTTCACTCTTTCCTAAGTCTAAGTTTGTAATGACCGTTCGTTTTTAAGGACCGTTTTAAGCCGTTTAAAATTTAAATATAACCATAACCATGGTTCCCATTCAGGAAAACGGGAAAAAGTCGGGAATTCTTAAAAATAAATTCTCTGCCTTGAAAGTCGGGAAAAGTTATGACTAATCGGGAATTTATATATATATATATACATATATATACACATGTATATATATTTATGCCGAAGTAAAGGACTTTGATTACGTCTCTTTCGTGTTTCGATTCCATTTATTTAATGAAAAATAAGGTACCAGTTTATAATTGTCTGCGCATGCGCTAAAAGGTCAAAGTTTACGCTTCGCCGTGTCACAGTCGCATCAGCGAATTTAAAATACAGATAAACAAATCAATATGGTTATTTTAAGTTTAATGCTTTTGATGTATATATATTTATGCCGAAGTAAAGGACTTTAATTACGTCTCTGTCATGTTTCGATTCCATTTCTTTAATGAAAAATAAGTTACCAGTTTATAATTGTCTGCGCATGCGCTAAAAGGTCAAAGTTTACGCTTCGCTGTGTCACAGTCGCGTTTGCCTTCGTATCAGCGAATTTAAAATACAAATAAACAAATCAATATGGTTATTTTAAGTTTAATGCTTTTGACGTGCAGAATATCTGTTACTTAACTATCAGAACGTTCTCGAATTTCCTCAGTCAATCAAACTTGTAATATAAATAAAACTATTGTGGCCTTGACCGTTGATCACAGCACGCTGTGGGCTGTGTGTACTGTGTTAGTCAGAAATGATTTCATTTCATCGTCACGCGGGTGTTAGTGTCACAGTCACGTTACTGGTAACAAAGCAACAACAACAAACTTTTAAAAGAATAATAATTTATTAATTTTTTTATTTAATTATATAAAAACCACCGTCGATTCTCGATACAAACCTTTATTTTCAACCGACGAAAATCGAGCTAACCAAGTTAAGTTGCAAATTTGGCCATCTTTTGTGCTCGAGGTACTAGGTTTCGGCGACTTAAAAAAATCGAATTAGCCGATGAAAAAATGCTAAGACAAAGAGAGAATTTGGCGGTTCCAATAAAAAACGTCGACATAATAGGGTGGTCGAGCTAACCGAGCTCGAGGTAAGTGGGTTCGACTGTACCAAAAAGTATTATTATACTTCTCTTAATTTCTTTATGCACTAGTAGACTAAACTTGTTGAGATCATTGTAAAAAAAAATGCCCACTATGTAATTGATTAATGAGAATGACAGATAAAGCAGTTCTTGTGATGAGAATTTATAGTTACATACATTTTTTTTTCTGATAGGACTGGTTCATAAAAAATCTTTGTTTTTGTGTTACCAGGTTCTTTAAGATGCTATTCCACAATACACTGTACTATACATCTTTCTGATCACATTCATAACTAATTCCCTTCTCAATACATTTTATACTTATACATTAAATGACAAAATCATTGATAAATTCTAATTATGCCAATCATAATTGCGTCTAGAAAAACTTTCCTGAAATATGTGTATTTTAGTATATGTGAATGTCATAAAATTATTTTGAAATGTGACCACCTCTTGCTAAAAAATTTACATTTTGCATGTTTTACACTTAAATGTTTTTAGCCTTTCTGAGATGACTTACAGCTATTACTTTAAGACTCAAAGGTGGTAGTTTCGACGTAATGTGCCTTTTTTTTCTCTCTACTTATTGCTCACTCTTTGAGTTGGAATTGAATTAGGCCTACTCTAAAATAATTAAGAGACAGCAAATAAAAAGGATTTTTTTTCTTTAAAATTTTTTTTTCTTCTTGTTTTTCTTTCTCAATGTCATGATTGGAATAAATAAGAAAAACGAATTTAATTACCCTAGCAGAATTTTGCATCATTGCATTATGAGTTATAGTTCATTAATTAATTAAATTTCATTTTATATTTCTTTACCATTTATTTTTAATTTACACTTGTTCACCACTCACTTAACTTTCAAAATTCATAGTTTATTCAATTTTTAAAAAATGTCTGTTAGCAGTGGAGAGTAAAGCTTTATTTAGAGTTGCGTTATTGTTGTCTCAGGTTAACTAAATCAATGAGAACAAACAACTGATAAAATGTTGCATTTAATTAATAATAATGTCTAAATTATTATAAACAATGCACCTCTTACACACATTCTAAGAAGATTTTTCAGAAATATATTCTTTCTACCGTTTATAAGTTATAATCTCTGTCTTCCCCAAAACTTATGTTTACTAATATGTTCCCATTATTTCTGGCTCCAGTCCAACAACTCTCAGGT
>CALYLW010001326.1:61765-152756 GCA_944989445.1 Ampullaceana balthica | reverse complement strand
CCAAGTCCACTTGTCCAACATAACTGACTCTAATTACACTTGTCCAAAATAACTGACACCAAGTCCACTTGTCCAACATAACTGACACCAAGGCCACATGTCCAACATAACTGACACCAAATCCACTTGTCCAACATAACTGACACCAAGTCCACTTGTCCAACATAACTGACATTAATTACACTTGTCCAAAATAACTGACACCAAGTCCACTTGTTCATTAAAACTGACACCAAGTCCACTTGTCCAATATAACTGACACCAAGTCCATTTGTCCAATATAACTGACACCAAGTCCACTGGTCCAACATAACTGACACCAAGTCCACTGGTCCAACATAACTGACACCAAGTGCACTTGTCCAATATAACTGACACCAAGTCCACTTGTACAATATAAGTGACACCAAGTCCACATGTCCAATATAACTGACACCAAGTCCACTTGTCCAACATAACTGACACCAAGTCCACTTGTCCAACATAACTGACACCAAGTCCACTTGTCCAATATAACTGACACCAAGTCCACTTGTCCAATATAACTGACACCAAGTCCATTTGTCCAACATAACTGACACCAAGTCCAATTTTCCAATATAACTGACACCAAGTCCACTTGTCCAATATATCTGACACCAAGTCCACTTGTCCAATATAACTGACACCAAGTCCACTTGTCCAACATAACTGACACCAAGTCCACTTGTCCAATATAACTGACACCAAGTCCATTGTCCAACATAACTGACACCAAGTCCATTTGTCCAACATAAATGACACCAAGTCCATTTGTCCAACATAACTGACACCAAGGCCACATGTCCAACATAACTGACACCAAGTCCACTTGTCCAACATAACTGACACCAAGTCCATTTGTCCAATATAACTGACACCAAGTCCACTTGTCCAATATAACTGACACCAAGTCCACTTGTCCAATATAAGTGACACCAAGTCCATTTGTCCAACATAACTGACACCGAGTCCACTTGTCCAATATAACTGACACCAAGTTCACTTGTCCAATATAACTGACACCAAGTCCACTTGTCCAATATAACTGACACCTAGTCCACTTGTCCAATATAACTGACACCAAGTCCATTTGTCCAACATAATAGACATTAATTACACTTGTCCAATATAACTGACACCAAGTCCACTTGTCCAACATAACTGACACCAAGGCCACATGCCCAACATAACTTAAACCAAGTCCAATTGTCCTATATAACTGACACCAAGTCCACTTGTCCAACATATCTGACACCAAGTCCACTTGTCCAATATAACTGACACCAAGTCCACTTGTCCAACATAACTGACACCAAGGCCACATGTCCAACATAACTGACACCAAGTCCACTTGTCCAACATAACTGACACCAAGTCCACTTGTCCAACATAACTGACATTAATTACACTTGTCCAAAATAACTGACACCAAGTCCACTTGTCCAACATAACTGACACCAAGGCCACATGTCCAACATAACTGACACCAAATCCACTTGTCCAACATAACTGACACCAAGTCCACTTGTCCAACATAACTGACATTAATTACACTTGTCCAAAATAACTGACACCAAGTCCACTTGTTCATTAAAACTGACACCAAGTCCACTTGTCCAATATAACTGACACCAAGTCCATTTGTCCAATATAACTGACACCAAGTCCACTTGTCCAACATAACTGACACCAAGTCCACTGGTCCAACATAACTGACACCAAGTGCACTTGTCCAATATAACTGACACCAAGTCCACTTGTACAATATAAGTGACACCAAGTCCACATGTCCAATATAACTGACACCAAGTCCACTTGTCCAACATAACTGACACCAAGTCCACTTGTCCAACATAACTGACACCAAGTCCACTTGTCCAATATAACTGACACCAAGTCCACTTGTCCAATATAACTGACACCAAGTCCATTTGTCCAACATAACTGACACCAAGTCCAATTTTCCAATATAACTGACACCAAGTCCACTTGTCCAATATAACTGACACCAAGTCCACTTGTCCAATATAACTGACACCAAGTCCAATTGTCCAATATAACTGACACCAAGTCCACTTGTCCAACATATCTGACACCAAGTCCACTTGTCCAACATAACTGACACCAAGTCCACTTGTCCAATATAACTGACACCAAGGCCACATGTCCAACATAACTGACACCAAGTCCACTTGTCCAATATAACTGACACCAAGTCCATTTGTCCAACATAACTGACACCAAGTCCATTTGTCCAACATAACTGACACCAAGTCCACTTGTCCAACATAACTGACTTTAAGTCCACTTGTCCAACATAACTGACACCAAGTCCATTTGTCCAACATAACTGACATTAATTACATTTGTCCAATATAACTGACACCAAGTCCACTTGTCCAACATAACAGACACCAAGTCCACATGTCCAACATAACTGACACCAAGTCCACTTGTACAATATAACTGACACCATATCCACTTGTCCAATATAACTAACACCAAGTCCACTTGTCCAACATAACTGACACCAAGTCCACTTGTCCAATATAACTGACACCAAGTCCACTTGTCCAATATAACTGACACCAAGACCATTTGTCCAACATAACTGACACCAAGTCCAAATTTCCAATATAACTGACACCAAGTCCATTTGTCCAATATAACTGACACCAAGTCCACTTGTCCAATATAACTGACACCAAGTCCACTTGTCCAATATAACTGACACCAAGTCCATTTGTCCAACATAACTGACACCGAGTCCACTTGTCCAATATAACTGACACCAAGTTCACTTCTCCAATATAACTGACACCAAGTCCACTTGTCCAATATAACTGACACCTAGTCCACTTGTCCAATATAACTGACACCAAGTCCATTTGTCCAACATAAGTGACATTAATTACACTTGTCCAATATAACTGACACCAAGTCCACTTGTCCAACATAACTGACACCAAGGCCACATGTCCAACATAACTGAAACCAAGTCCAATTGTCCAATATAACTGACACCAAGTCCACTTGTCCAACATATCTGACACCAAGTCCACTTGTCCAATATAACTGACACCAAGTCCACTTGTCCAATATAACTGACACCAAGTCCATTTGTCCAACATAACTGACATTAATTACACTTGTCCAATATAACTGACACCAAGTCCACTTTTCCAACATAACTGAAACCAAGTCCACTTGTCCAATATAACTGACACCAAGGCCACATGTCCAATATAACTGACACCAAGTCCACTTGTCCAACATAACTGACATTAATTACACTTGTCCAACATAACTGACACCAAGTCCACTTGTCCAACATAACTGACACCAAGTCCACTTGTCCAACATAACTGACACCAAGTGCCACTTGTCCAATATAACTGACACCAAGTCCACTTGTCCAATATAACTGACACCAAGTCCACTTGTCCAATATAACTGACACCAAGTCCACTTGTCCAACATAACTGACACCAAGTCCACTTGTCCAACATAACTGACACCAAGTCCACTTGTCCAATATAACTGACACCAAGTCCACTTGTCCAATATAACTGACACCAAGTCCACTTGTCCAACATAACTGACACCAAGTCCACTTGTCCAATATAACTGACACCAAGTCCACTTGTCCAATATAACTGACACCAAGTCCACTTGTCCAATATAACTGACACCAAGTCCACTTGTCCAATATAACTGACACCAAGTCCACTTGTCCAACATATCTGACACCAAGTCCACTTGTCCAACATAACTGACACCAAGTCCACTTGTCCAATATAACTGACACCAAGGCCACATGTCCAACATAACTGACACCAAGTCCACTTGTCCAATATAACTGACACCAAGTCCATTTGTCCAACATAACTGACACCAAGTCCACTTGTCCAACATAACTGACACCAAGTCCACTTGTCCAACATAACTGACTTTAAGTCCACTTGTCCAACATAACTGACACCAAGTCCATTTGTCCAACATAACTGACATTAATTACATTTGTCCAATATAACTGACACCAAGTCCACTTGTCCAACATAACTGACACCAAGTCCACATGTCCAACATAACTGACACCAAGTCCACTTGTCCAATATAACTGACACCATATCCACTTGTCCAATATAACTGACACCAAGTCCACTTGTCCAACATAACTGACACCAAGTCCACTTGTCCAATATAACTGACACCAAGTCCACTTGTCCAATATAACTGACACCAAGTCCACTTGTCCAACATAACTGACACCAAGTCCACATTTCCAATATAACTGACACCAAGTCCATTTGTCCAATATAACTGACACCAACTCCACTTGTCCAATATAACTGACACCAAGTCCACTTGTCCAATATAACTGACACCAAGTCCATTTGTCCAACATAACTGACACCGAGTCCACTTGTCCAATATAACTGACACCAAGTTCACTTCTCCAATATAACTGACACCAAGTCCACTTGTCCAATATAACTGACACCTAGTCCACTTGTCCAATATAACTGACACCAAGTCCATTTGTCCAACATAAGTGACATTAATTACACTTGTCCAATATAACTGACACCAAGTCCACTTGTCCAACATAACTGACACCAAGGCCACATGTCCAACATAACTGAAACCAAGTCCAATTGTCCAATATAACTGACACCAAGTCCACTTGTCCAACATATCTGACACCAAGTCCACTTGTCCAATATAACTGACACCAAGTCCACTTGTCCAATATAACTGACACCAAGTCCATTTGTCCAACATAACTGACATTAATTACACTTGTCCAATATAACTGACACCAAGTCCACTTTTCCAACATAACTGAAACCAAGTCCACTTGTCCAATATAACTGACACCAAGGCCACATGTCCAAAATAACTGACACCAAGTCCACTTGTCCAACATAACTGACATTAATTACACTTGTCCAACATAACTGACACCAAGTCCACTTGTCCAACATAACTGACACCAATTCCACTTGTCCAACATAACTGACACCAAGGCCACATGTCCAACATAACTGACACCAAGTCCACTTGTCCAACATAACTGACACCAAGTCCACTTGTCCAACATAACTGACACCAAGTCCAATTGTCCAATTTAACTGACTCCAAGTCCACTTGTCCAATATATCTGACACCAAGTCCACTTGTCCAATATAACTGAGACCAAGTCCACTTGTCAAAAATAACTGACACCAAGTCCACTTGTCCAATATAAGTGACACCAAGTCCACTTGTCCAATATAACTGACACCAAATCCACTTGTCCAATATAACTGACACCAAGTCCATTTGTCCAACATAACTGACACCAAGTCCAATTTTCCAATATAACTGACACCAAGTCCACTTGTCCAATATAACTGACACCAAGTCCACTTGTCCAATATAACTGACACCAAGTCCAATTTTCCAATATAACTGACACCAAGTCCACTTGTCCAACATAACTGACACCAAGTCCACTTGTCCAATATAACTGACACCAAGTCCATTTGTCCAACATAACTGACACCAAGTCCATTTGTCCAACATAACTGACACCAAGTCCACTTGTCCAATATAACTGACACCAAGTCCACATGTCCAACATAACTGACACCAAGTCCACTTGTCCAATATAACTGACACCAAGTCCACTTGTCCAATATAACTAACACCAAGTCCACTTGTCCAACATAACTGACACCAAGTCCACTTGTCCAATATAACTGACACCAAGTCCACTTGTCCAATATAACTGACACCAAGTCCATTTGTCCAACATAACTGACACCAAGTCCACTTGTCCAACATAACTGACACCAAGTCCACTTGTCCAACATAACTGACACCAAGTCCACTTGTCCAATATAACTGACACCAAGGCCACATGTCCAACATAACTGACACCAAGTCCACTTGTCCAATATAACTGACACCAAGTCCATTTGTCCAACATCACTGACACCAAGTCCATTTGTCCAACATAACTGACATTAATTACATTTGTCCAATATAACTGACACCAAGTCCACTTGTCCAACATAACAGACACCAAGTCCACATGTCCAACATAACTGACACCAAGTCCACTTGTCCAATATAACTGACACCATATCCACTTGTCCAATATAACTAACACCAAGTCCACTTGTCCAACATAACTGACACCAAGTCCACTTGTCCAATATAACTGACACCAAGTCCACTTGTCCAATATAACTGACACCAAGACCATTTGTCCAACATAACTGACACCAAGTCCAAATTTCCAATATAACTGACACCAAGTCCATTTGTCCAATATAACTGACACCAACTCCACTTGTCCAATATAACTGACACCAAATCCACTTGTCCAATATAACTGACACCAAGTCCATTTGTCCAACATAACTGACACCAAGTCCAATTTTCCAATATAACTGACACCAAGTCCACTTGTCCAATATAACTGACACCAAGTCCACTTGTCCAATATAACTGACACCAAGTCCAATTTTCCAATATAACTGACACCAAGTCCACTTGTCCAACATAACTGACACCAAGTCCACTTGTCCAATATAACTGACACCAAGTCCATTTGTCCAACATAACTGACACCAAGTCCATTTGTCCAACATAACTGACACCAAGTCCACTTGTCCAATATAACTGACACCAAGGCCACATGTCCAACATAACTGACACCAAGTCCACTTGTCCAATATAACTGACACCAAGTCCACTTGTCCAATATAACTAACACCAAGTCCATTTGTCCAACATAACTGACACCAAGTCCACTTGTCCAATATAACTGACACCAAGTCCACTTGTCCAATATAACTGACACCAAGTCCATTTGTCCAACATAACTGACACCAAGTCCACTTGTCCAACATAACTGACACCAAGTCCACTTGTCCAACATAACTGACACCAAGTCCACTTGTCCAATATAACTGACACCAAGGCCACATGTCCAACATAACTGACACCAAGTCCACTTGTCCAATATAACTGACACCAAGTCCATTTGTCCAACATAACTGACACCAAGTCCATTTGTCCAACATAACTGACATTAATTACATTTGTCCAATATAACTGACACCAAGTCCACTTGTCCAACATAACAGACACCAAGTCCACATGTCCAACATAACTGACACCAAGTCCACTTGTCCAATATAACTGACACCATATCCACTTGTCCAATATAACTAACACCAAGTCCACTTGTCCAACATAACTGACACCAAGTCCACTTGTCCAATATAACTGACACCAAGTCCACTTGTCCAATATAACTGACACCAAGACCATTTGTCCAACATAACTGACACCAAGTCCAAATTTCCAATATAACTGACACCAAGTCCATTTGTCCAATATAACTGACACCAACTCCACTTGTCCAATATAACTGACACCAAGTCCACTTGTCCAATATAACTGACACCAAGTCCATTTGTCCAACATAACTGACACCGAGTCCACTTGTCCAATATAACTGACACCAAGTTCACTTCTCCAATATAACTGACACCAAGTCCACTTGTCCAATATAACTGACACCTAGTCCACTTGTCCAATATAACTGACACCAAGTCCATTTGTCCAACATAAGTGACATTAATTACACTTGTCCAATATAACTGACACCAAGTCCACTTGTCCAACATAACTGACACCAAGGCCACATGTCCAACATAACTGAAACCAAGTCCAATTGTCCAATATAACTGACACCAAGTCCACTTGTCCAACATATCTGACACCAAGTCCACTTGTCCAACATAACTGACACCAAGTCCACTTGTCCAATATAACTGACACCAAGTCCATTTGTCCAACATAACTGACATTAATTACACTTGTCCAATATAACTGACACCAAGTCCACTTTTCCAACATAACTGAAACCAAGTCCACTTCACCAACATAACTGACACCAAGTCCACTTGTCCAATATAACTAACACCAAGTCCACTTGTCCAACATAACTGACACCAAGTCCACTTGTCCAATATAACTGACACCAAGTCCATTTGTCCAACATAACTGACATTAATTACACTTGTCCAATATAACTGACACCAAGTCCACTTTTCCAACATAACTGAAACCAAGTCCACTTCACCAACATAACTGACACCAAGTCCACTTGTACAATATAAGTGACACCAAGTCCACTTGTCCAATATAACTGACACCAAGTCCATTTGTCCAACATAAGTGACATTAATTACACTTGTCCAATATAACTGACACCAAGTCCACTTGTCCAACATAACTGACACCAAGGCCACATGTCCAACATAACTGAAACCAAGTCCAATTGTCCAATATAACTGACACCAAGTCCACTGGTCCAACATAACTGACACCAAGTCCACTTGTCCAACATAACTGACACCAAGTGCACTTGTCCAATATAACTGACACCAAGTCCACTTGTACAATATAAGTGACACCAAGTCCACATGTCCAATATAACTGACACCAAGTCCACTTGTCCAACATAACTGACACCAAGTCCACTTGTCCAACATAACTGACACCAAGTCCACTTGTCCAATATAACTGACACCAAGTCCACTTGTCCAATATAACTGACACCAAGTCCATTTGTCCAACATAACTGACACCAAGTCCAATTTTCCAATATAACTGACACCAAGTCCACTTGTCCAATATATCTGACACCAAGTCCACTTGTCCAATATAACTGACACCAAGTCCAATTGTCCAATATAACTGACACCAAGTCCACTTGTCCAACATATCTGACACCAAGTCCACTTGTCCAACATAACTGACACCAAGTCCACTTGTCCAATATAACTGACACCAAGGCCACATGTCCAACATAACTGACACCAAGTCCACTTGTCCAATATAACTGACACCAAGTCCATTTGTCCAACATAACTGACACCAAGTCCATTTGTCCAACATAACTGACACCAAGTCCACTTGTCCAACATAACTGACTTTAAGTCCACTTGTCCAACATAACTGACACCAAGTCCATTTGTCCAACATAACTGACATTAATTACATTTGTCCAATATAACTGACACCAAGTCCACTTGTCCAACATAACAGACACCAAGTCCACATGTCCAACATAACTGACACCAAGTCCACTTGTACAATATAACTGACACCATATCCACTTGTCCAATATAACTAACACCAAGTCCACTTGTCCAACATAACTGACACCAAGTCCACTTGTCCAATATAACTGACACCAAGTCCACTTGTCCAATATAACTGACACCAAGACCATTTGTCCAACATAACTGACACCAAGTCCAAATTTCCAATATAACTGACACCAAGTCCATTTGTCCAATATAACTGACACCAACTCCACTTGTCCAATATAACTGACACCAAGTCCACTTGTCCAATATAACTGACACCAAGTCCATTTGTCCAACATAACTGACACCGAGTCCACTTGTCCAATATAACTGACACCAAGTTCACTTCTCCAATATAACTGACACCAAGTCCACTTGTCCAATATAACTGACACCTAGTCCACTTGTCCAATATAACTGACACCAAGTCCATTTGTCCAACATAAGTGACATTAATTACACTTGTCCAATATAACTGACACCAAGTCCACTTGTCCAACATAACTGACACCAAGGCCACATGTCCAACATAACTGAAACCAAGTCCAATTGTCCAATATAACTGACACCAAGTCCACTTGTCCAACATATCTGACACCAAGTCCACTTGTCCAATATAACTGACACCAAGTCCACTTGTCCAATATAACTGACACCAAGTCCATTTGTCCAACATAACTGACATTAATTACACTTGTCCAATATAACTGACACCAAGTCCACTTTTCCAACATAACTGAAACCAAGTCCACTTGTCCAATATAACTGACACCAAGGCCACATGTCCAAAATAACTGACACCAAGTCCACTTGTCCAACATAACTGACATTAATTACACTTGTCCAACATAACTGACACCAAGTCCACTTGTCCAACATAACTGACACCAATTCCACTTGTCCAACATAACTGACACCAAGGCCACATGTCCAACATAACTGACACCAAGTCCACTTGTCCAACATAACTGACACCAAGTCCACTTGTCCAACATAACTGACACCAAGTCCAATTGTCCAATTTAACTGACTCCAAGTCCACTTGTCCAATATATCTGACACCAAGTCCACTTGTCCAATATAACTGAGACCAAGTCCACTTGTCAAAAATAACTGACACCAAGTCCACTTGTCCAATATAAGTGACACCAAGTCCACTTGTCCAATATAACTGACACCAAATCCACTTGTCCAATATAACTGACACCAAGTCCATTTGTCCAACATAACTGACACCAAGTCCAATTTTCCAATATAACTGACACCAAGTCCACTTGTCCAATATAACTGACACCAAGTCCACTTGTCCAATATAACTGACACCAAGTCCAATTTTCCAATATAACTGACACCAAGTCCACTTGTCCAACATAACTGACACCAAGTCCACTTGTCCAATATAACTGACACCAAGTCCATTTGTCCAACATAACTGACACCAAGTCCATTTGTCCAACATAACTGACACCAAGTCCACTTGTCCAATATAACTGACACCAAGGCCACATGTCCAACATAACTGACACCAAGTCCACTTGTCCAATATAACTGACACCAAGTCCACTTGTCCAATATAACTGACACCAAGTCCACTTTGTCCAACATAACTGACACCAAGTCCACTTGTCCAATATAACTGACACCAAGTCCACTTGTCCAATATAACTGACACCAAGTCCACTTTGTCCAACATAACTGACACCAAGTCCACTTGTCCAACATAACTGACACCAAGTCCACTTGTCCAACATAACTGACACCAAGTCCACTTGTCCAATATAACTGACACCAAGGCCACATGTCCAACATAACTGACACCAAGTCCACTTGTCCAATATAACTGACACCAAGTCCATTTGTCCAACATCACTGACACCAAGTCCATTTGTCCAACATAACTGACATTAATTACATTTGTCCAATATAACTGACACCAAGTCCACTTGTCCAACATAACTGACACCAAGTCCACTTGTCCAACATAACTGACACCAAGTCCACTTGTCCAATATAACTGACACCAAGTCCACTTGTCCAATATAACTGACACCAAGTCCACTTGTCCAACATAACTGACACCAAGTCCACTTGTCCAATATAACTGACACCAAGTCCACTTGTCCAATATAACTGACACCAAGACCACTTGTCCAACATAACTGACACCAAGTCCAACTTGTCCAATATAACTGACACCAAGTCCATTTGTCCAATATAACTGACACCAACTCCACTTGTCCAATATAACTGACACCAAGTCCACTTGTCCAATATAACTGACACCAAGTCCATTTGTCCAACATAACTGACACCAAGTCCACTTGTCCAATATAACTGACACCAAGTCCACTTGTCCAATATAACTGACACCAAGTCCACTTGTCCAATATAACTGACACCAAGTCCAATTTTCCAATATAACTGACACCAAGTCCACTTGTCCAACATAACTGACACCAAGTCCACTTGTCCAATATAACTGACACCAAGTCCATTTGTCCAACATAACTGACACCAAGTCCATTTGTCCAACATAACTGACACCAAGTCCACTTGTCCAATATAACTGACACCAAGGCCACATGTCCAACATAACTGACACCAAGTCCACTTGTCCAATATAACTGACACCAAGTCCACTTGTCCAATATAACTGACACCAAGTCCATTTGTCCAACATAACTGACACCAAGTCCACTTGTCCAATATAACTGACACCAAGTCCACTTGTCCAATATAACTGACACCAAGTCCACTTGTCCAACATAACTGACACCAAGTCCACTTGTCCAACATAACTGACACCAAGTCCACTTGTCCAACATAACTGACACCAAGTCCACTTGTCCAATATAACTGACACCAAGGCCACATGTCCAACATAACTGACACCAAGTCCACTTGTCCAATATAACTGACACCAAGTCCATTTGTCCAACATAACTGACACCAAGTCCATTTGTCCAACATAACTGACATTAATTACATTTGTCCAATATAACTGACACCAAGTCCACTTGTCCAACATAACAGACACCAAGTCCACATGTCCAACATAACTGACACCAAGTCCACTTGTCCAATATAACTGACACCATATCCACTTGTCCAATATAACTAACACCAAGTCCACTTGTCCAACATAACTGACACCAAGTCCACTTGTCCAATATAACTGACACCAAGTCCACTTGTCCAATATAACTGACACCAAGACCATTTGTCCAACATAACTGACACCAAGTCCAAATTTCCAATATAACTGACACCAAGTCCATTTGTCCAATATAACTGACACCAACTCCACTTGTCCAATATAACTGACACCAAGTCCACTTGTCCAATATAACTGACACCAAGTCCATTTGTCCAACATAACTGACACCGAGTCCACTTGTCCAATATAACTGACACCAAGTTCACTTCTCCAATATAACTGACACCAAGTCCACTTGTCCAATATAACTGACACCTAGTCCACTTGTCCAATATAACTGACACCAAGTCCATTTGTCCAACATAAGTGACATTAATTACACTTGTCCAATATAACTGACACCAAGTCCACTTGTCCAACATAACTGACACCAAGGCCACATGTCCAACATAACTGAAACCAAGTCCAATTGTCCAATATAACTGACACCAAGTCCACTTGTCCAACATATCTGACACCAAGTCCACTTGTCCAACATAACTGACACCAAGTCCACTTGTCCAATATAACTGACACCAAGTCCATTTGTCCAACATAACTGACATTAATTACACTTGTCCAATATAACTGACACCAAGTCCACTTTTCCAACATAACTGAAACCAAGTCCACTTCACCAACATAACTGACACCAAGTCCACTTGTCCAATATAACTAACACCAAGTCCACTTGTCCAACATAACTGACACCAAGTCCACTTGTCCAATATAACTAACACCAAGTCCACTTGTCCAATATAACTGACACCAAGTCCATTTGTCCAATATATCTGACACCAAGTCCACTTGTCCAATATAACTGACACCAAGTCCACTTGTCCAACATAACTGACACCAAGTCCACTTGTCCAATATAACTGACACCAAGTCCATTTGTCCAACATAACTGACACCAAGTCCATTTGTCCAACATAACTGACACCAAGTCCACTTTGTCCAACATAACTGACACCAAGGCCACATTGTCCAACATAACTGACACCAAGTCCACTTGTCCAACATAACTGACACCAAGTCCACTTGTCCAATATAACTGACACCTAGTCCACTTGTCCAATATAACTGACACCAAGTCCATTTGTCCAACATAACTGACACTAATCCACTTGTCCAATATAACTGACACCAAGTCCACTTGTCCAACATAACTGACACCAAGTCCAATTGTCCAATATAACTGACACCAAGTCCACTTGTCCAACATAACTGACACCAAGTCCACTTGTCCAACATAACTGACACCAAGTCCACTTGTCCAATATAACTGACACCAAGGCCACATGTCCAACATAACTGACACCAAGTCCACTTGTCCAATATAACTGACACCAAGTCCATTTGTCCAACATAACTGACACCAAGTCCATTTGTCCAACATAACTGACACCAAGTCCACTTGTCCAACATAACTGACTTTAAGTCCACTTGTCCAACATAACTGACACCAAGTCCATTTGTCCAACATAACTGACATTAATTACATTTGTCCAATATAACTGACACCAAGTCCACTTGTCCAACATAACAGACACCAAGTCCACATGTCCAACATAACTGACACCAAGTCCACTTGTCCAATATAACTGACACCATATCCACTTGTCCAATATAACTAACACCAAGTCCACTTGTCCAACATAACTGACACCAAGTCCACTTGTCCAATATAACTGACACCAAGTCCACTTGTCCAATATAACTGACACCAAGACCATTTGTCCAACATAACTGACACCAAGTCCAAATTTCCAATATAACTGACACCAAGTCCATTTGTCCAATATAACTGACACCAACTCCACTTGTCCAATATAACTGACACCAAGTCCACTTGTCCAATATAACTGACACCAAGTCCATTTGTCCAACATAACTGACACCGAGTCCACTTGTCCAATATAACTGACACCAAGTTCACTTCTCCAATATAACTGACACCAAGTCCACTTGTCCAATATAACTGACACCTAGTCCACTTGTCCAATATAACTGACACCAAGTCCATTTGTCCAACATAAGTGACATTAATTACACTTGTCCAATATAACTGACACCAAGTCCACTTGTCCAACATAACTGACACCAAGGCCACATGTCCAACATAACTGAAACCAAGTCCAATTGTCCAATATAACTGACACCAAGTCCACTTGTCCAACATATCTGACACCAAGTCCACTTGTCCAACATAACTGACACCAAGTCCACTTGTCCAATATAACTGACACCAAGTCCATTTGTCCAATATAACTGACACCAAGTCCACTTGTCCAATATAACTGACACCAAGTCCACTTTTCCAACATAACTGAAACCAAGTCCACTTCACCAACATAACTGACACCAAGTCCACTTGTCCAATATAACTAACACCAAGTCCACTTGTCCAACATAACTGACACCAAGTCCACTTGTCCAATATAACTAACACCAAGTCCACTTGTCCAATATAACTGACACCAAGTCCATTTGTCCAATATATCTGACACCAAGTCCACTTGTCCAATATAACTGACACCAAGTCCACTTGTCCAACATAACTGACACCAAGTCCACTTGTCCAATATAACTGACACCAAGTCCACTTGTCCAATATAACTGACACCAAGTCCAATTTTCCAATATAACTGACACCAAGTCCACTTGTCCAACATAACTGACACCAAGTCCACTTGTCCAATATAACTGACACCAAGTCCATTTGTCCAACATAACTGACACCAAGTCCATTTGTCCAACATAACTGACACCAAGTCCACTTGTCCAATATAACTGACACCAAGGCCACATGTCCAACATAACTGACACCAAGTCCACTTGTCCAATATAACTGACACCAAGTCCACTTGTCCAATATAACTAACACCAAGTCCATTTGTCCAACATAACTGACACCAAGTCCACTTGTCCAATATAACTGACACCAAGTCCACTTGTCCAATATAACTGACACCAAGTCCATTTGTCCAACATAACTGACACCAAGTCCACTTGTCCAACATAACTGACACCAAGTCCACTTGTCCAACATAACTGACACCAAGTCCACTTGTCCAATATAACTGACACCAAGGCCACATGTCCAACATAACTGACACCAAGTCCACTTGTCCAATATAACTGACACCAAGTCCATTTGTCCAACATAACTGACACCAAGTCCATTTGTCCAACATAACTGACATTAATTACATTTGTCCAATATAACTGACACCAAGTCCACTTGTCCAACATAACAGACACCAAGTCCACATGTCCAACATAACTGACACCAAGTCCACTTGTCCAATATAACTGACACCATATCCACTTGTCCAATATAACTAACACCAAGTCCACTTGTCCAACATAACTGACACCAAGTCCACTTGTCCAATATAACTGACACCAAGTCCACTTGTCCAATATAACTGACACCAAGACCATTTGTCCAACATAACTGACACCAAGTCCAAATTTCCAATATAACTGACACCAAGTCCATTTGTCCAATATAACTGACACCAACTCCACTTGTCCAATATAACTGACACCAAGTCCACTTGTCCAATATAACTGACACCAAGTCCATTTGTCCAACATAACTGACACCGAGTCCACTTGTCCAATATAACTGACACCAAGTTCACTTCTCCAATATAACTGACACCAAGTCCACTTGTCCAATATAACTGACACCTAGTCCACTTGTCCAATATAACTGACACCAAGTCCATTTGTCCAACATAAGTGACATTAATTACACTTGTCCAATATAACTGACACCAAGTCCACTTGTCCAACATAACTGACACCAAGGCCACATGTCCAACATAACTGAAACCAAGTCCAATTGTCCAATATAACTGACACCAAGTCCACTTGTCCAACATATCTGACACCAAGTCCACTTGTCCAACATAACTGACACCAAGTCCACTTGTCCAATATAACTGACACCAAGTCCATTTGTCCAACATAACTGACATTAATTACACTTGTCCAATATAACTGACACCAAGTCCACTTTTCCAACATAACTGAAACCAAGTCCACTTCACCAACATAACTGACACCAAGTCCACTTGTCCAATATAACTAACACCAAGTCCACTTGTCCAACATAACTGACACCAAGTCCACTTGTCCAATATAACTAACACCAAGTCCACTTGTCCAATATAACTGACACCAAGTCCATTTGTCCAATATATCTGACACCAAGTCCACTTGTCCAATATAACTGACACCAAGTCCACTTGTCCAACATAACTGACACCAAGTCCACTTGTCCAATATAACTGACACCAAGTCCATTTGTCCAACATAACTGACACCAAGTCCATTTGTCCAACATAAATGACACCAAGTCCATTTGTCCAACATAACTGACACCAAGGCCACATATCCAACATAACTGACACCAAGTCCACTTGTCCAACATAACTGACACCAAGTCCACTTGTCCAATATAACTGACACCTAGTCCACTTGTCCAATATAACTGACACCAAGTCCATTTGTCCAACATAAGTGACATTAATTACACTTGTCCAATATAACTGACACCAAGGCCACATGTCCAACATAACTGAAACCAAGTCCAATTGTCCAATATAACTGACACCAAGTCCACTTGTCCAACATATCTGACACCAAGTCCACTTGTCCAACATAACTGACACCAAGTCCACTTGTCCAATATAACTGACACCAAGGCCACATGTCCAACATAACTGACACCAAGTCCACTTGTCCAATATAACTGACACCAAGTCCATTTGTCCAACATAACTGACACCAAGTCCATTTGTCCAACATAACTGACACCAAGTCCACTTGTCCAACATAACTGACTTTAAGTCCACTTGTCCAACATAACTGACACCAAGTCCATTTGTCCAACATAACTGACATTAATTACATTTGTCCAATATAACTGACACCAAGTCCACTTGTCCAACATAACAGACACCAAGTCCACATGTCCAACATAACTGACACCAAGTCCACTTGTACAATATAACTGACACCATATCCACTTGTCCAATATAACTAACACCAAGTCCACTTGTCCAACATAACTGACACCAAGTCCACTTGTCCAATATAACTGACACCAAGTCCACTTGTCCAATATAACTGACACCAAGACCATTTGTCCAACATAACTGACACCAAGTCCAAATTTCCAATATAACTGACACCAAGTCCATTTGTCCAATATAACTGACACCAACTCCACTTGTCCAATATAACTGACACCAAGTCCACTTGTCCAATATAACTGACACCAAGTCCATTTGTCCAACATAACTGACACCGAGTCCACTTGTCCAATATAACTGACACCAAGTTCACTTCTCCAATATAACTGACACCAAGTCCACTTGTCCAATATAACTGACACCTAGTCCACTTGTCCAATATAACTGACACCAAGTCCATTTGTCCAACATAAGTGACATTAATTACACTTGTCCAATATAACTGACACCAAGTCCACTTGTCCAACATCACTGACACCAAGGCCACATGTCCAACATAACTGAAACCAAGTCCAATTGTCCAATATAACTGACACCAAGTCCACTTGTCCAACATATCTGACACCAAGTCCACTTGTCCAACATAACTGACACCAAGTCCACTTGTCCAATATAACTGACACCAAGTCCATTTGTCCAACATAACTGACATTAATTACACTTGTCCAATATAACTGACACCAAGTCCACTTTTCCAACATAACTGAAACCAAGTCCACTTCACCAACATAACTGACACCAAGTCCACTTGTCCAATATAACTAACACCAAGTCCACTTGTCCAACATAACTGACACCAAGTCCACTTGTCCAATATAACTAACACCAAGTCCACTTGTCCAATATAACTGACACCAAGTCCATTTGTCCAATATATCTGACACCAAGTCCACTTGTCCAATATAACTGACACCAAGTCCACTTGTCCAACATAACTGACACCAAGTCCACTTGTCCAATATAACTGACACCAAGTCCATTTGTCCAACATAACTGACACCAAGTCCATTTGTCCAACATAAATGACACCAAGTCCATTTGTCCAACATAACTGACACCAAGGCCACATATCCAACATAACTGACACCAAGTCCACTTGTCCAACATAACTGACACCAAGTCCACTTGTCCAATATAACTGACACCTAGTCCACTTGTCCAATATAACTGACACCAAGTCCATTTGTCCAACATAAGTGACATTAATTACACTTGTCCAATATAACTGACACCAAGGCCACATGTCCAACATAACTGAAACCAAGTCCAATTGTCCAATATAACTGACACCAAGTCCACTTGTCCAACATATCTGACACCAAGTCCAATTGTCCAACATAACTGACACCAAGTCCACTTGTCCAATATAACTGACACCAAGTCCATTTGTCCAACATAACTGACATTAATTACACTTGTCCAATATAACTGACACCAAGTCCACTTGTCCAATATAACTGACACCTAGTCCACTTGTCCAATATAACTGACACCAAGTCCATTTGTCCAACATAATAGACATTAATTACACTTGTCCAATATAACTGACACCAAGTCCACTTGTCCAACATAACTGACACCAAGGCCACATGCCCAACATAACTTAAACCAAGTCCAATTGTCCAATATAACTGACACCAAGTCCACTTGTCCAACATATCTGACACCAAGTCCACTTGTCCAATATAACTGACACCAAGTCCACTTGTCCAATATAACTGACACCAAGTCCATTTGTCCAACATAACTGACATTAATTACACTTGTCCAATATAACTGACACCAAGTCCACTTTTCCAACATAACTGAAACCAAGTCCACTTGTCCAATATAACTGACACCAAGGCCACATGTCCAAAATAACTGACACCAAGTCCACTTGTCCAACATAACTGACATTAATTACACTTGTCCAACATAACTGACACCAAGTCCACTTGTCCAACATAACTGACACCAAGTCCACTTGTCCAATATAAGTGACACCAAGTCCACTTGTCCAATATAACTGACACCAAATCCACTTGTCCAATATAACTGACACCAAGTCCATTTGTCCAACATAACTGACACCAAGTCCAATTTTCCAATATAACTGACACCAAGTCCACTTGTCCAATATAACTGACACCAAGTCCACTTGTCCAATATAACTGACACCAAGTCCACTTGTCCAATATAACTGACACCAAGTCCATTTGTCCAACATAACTGACACCAAGTCCACTTGTCCAATATAACTGACACCAAGTCCATTTGTCCAACATAACTGACACCAAGTCCATTTGTCCAACATAACTGACACCAAGTCCACTTGTCCAATATAACTGACACCAAGGCCACATGTCCAACATAACTGACACCAAGTCCACTTGTCCAATATAACTGACACCAAGTCCACTTGTCCAATATAACTAACACCAAGTCCATTTGTCCAACATAACTGACACCAAGTCCACTTGTCCAATATAACTGACACCAAGTCCACTTGTCCAATATAACTGACACCAAGTCCATTTGTCCAACATAACTGACACCAAGTCCACTTGTCCAACATAACTGACACCAAGTCCACTTGTCCAACATAACTGACACCAAGTCCACTTGTCCAATATAACTGACACCAAGGCCACATGTCCAACATAACTGACACCAAGTCCACTTGTCCAATATAACTGACACCAAGTCCATTTGTCCAACATAACTGACACCAAGTCCATTTGTCCAACATAACTGACACCAAGTCCACTTGTCCAACATAACTGACTTTAAGTCCACTTGTCCAACATAACTGACACCAAGTCCATTTGTCCAACATAACTGACATTAATTACATTTGTCCAATATAACTGACACCAAGTCCACTTGTCCAACATAACAGACACCAAGTCCACATGTCCAACATAACTGACAACAAGTCCACTTGTCCAATATAACTGACACCATATCCACTTGTCCAATATAACTAACACCAAGTCCACTTGTCCAACATAACTGACACCAAGTCCACTTGTCCAATATAACTGACACCAAGTCCACTTGTCCAATATAACTGACACCAAGACCATTTGTCCAACATAACTGACACCAAGTCCAAATTTCCAATATAACTGACACCAAGTCCATTTGTCCAATATAACTGACACCAACTCCACTTGTCCAATATAACTGACACCAAGTCCACTTGTCCAATATAACTGACACCAAGTCCATTTGTCCAACATAACTGACACCGAGTCCACTTGTCCAATATAACTGACACCAAGTTCACTTCTCCAATATAACTGACACCAAGTCCACTTGTCCAATATAACTGACACCTAGTCCACTTGTCCAATATAACTGACACCAAGTCCATTTGTCCAACATAAGTGACATTAATTACACTTGTCCAATATAACTGACACCAAGTCCACTTGTCCAACATAACTGACACCAAGGCCACATGTCCAACATAACTGAAACCAAGTCCAATTGTCCAATATAACTGACACCAAGTCCACTTGTCCAACATATCTGACACCAAGTCCACTTGTCCAACATAACTGACACCAAGTCCACTTGTCCAATATAACTGACACCAAGTCCATTTGTCCAATATAACTGACACCAAGTCCACTTGTCCAACATATCTGACACCAAGTCCACTTGTCCATCATAACTGACACCAAGTCCACTTGTCCAATATAACTGACACCAAGTCCACTTGTCCAATATAACTAACACCAAGTCCACTTGTCCAACATAACTG
Source organism: Ampullaceana balthica (assembly GCA_944989445.1). Classification (NCBI taxonomy): domain Eukaryota; kingdom Metazoa; phylum Mollusca; class Gastropoda; family Lymnaeidae; genus Ampullaceana; species Ampullaceana balthica. The sequence goes on along the minus strand of CALYLW010001326.1, from coordinate 131,585 downwards.
ACACCAAGTCCACTTGTCCAATATAACTAACACCAAGTCCACTTGTCCAATATAACTGACACCAAGTCCATTTGTCCAACATAACTGACACCAAGTCCACTTGTCCAATATAACTGACACCAAGTCCATTTGTCCAACATAACTGACACCAAGTCCACTTGTCCAACATAACTGACACCAAGTCCACTTGTCCAATATAACTGACACCAAGGCCACATGTCCAACATAACTGACACCAAGTCCACTTGTCCAATATAACTGACACCAAGTCCACTTGTCCAATATAACTGACACCAAGTCCACTTGTCCAACATAACTGACACCAAGTCCACTTGTCCAATATAACTGACACCAAGTCCACTTGTCCAATATAACTGACACCAAGTCCACTTGTCCAACATAACTGACACCAAGTCCACTTGTCCAACATAACTGACACCAAGTCCACTTGTCCAACATAACTGACACCAAGTCCACTTGTCCAATATAACTGACACCAAGTCCACTTGTCCAACATAACTGACACCAAGTCCACTTGTCCAATATAACTGACACCAAGTCCACTTGTCCAACATAACTGACACCAAGTCCACTTGTCCAACATAACTGACACCAAGTCCACTTGTCCAACATAACTGACTTTAAGTCCACTTGTCCAACATAACTGACACCAAGTCCATTTGTCCAACATAACTGACATTAATTACATTTGTCCAATATAACTGACACCAAGTCCACTTGTCCAACATAACTGACACCAAGTCCACATGTCCAACATAACTGACACCAAGTCCACTTGTCCAATATAACTGACACCATATCCACTTGTCCAATATAACTAACACCAAGTCCACTTGTCCAACATAACTGACACCAAGTCCACTTGTCCAATATAACTGACACCAAGTCCACTTGTCCAATATAACTGACACCAAGACCATTTGTCCAACATAACTGACACCAAGTCCAAATTTCCAATATAACTGACACCAAGTCCATTTGTCCAATATAACTGACACCAACTCCACTTGTCCAATATAACTGACACCAAGTCCACTTGTCCAATATAACTGACACCAAGTCCATTTGTCCAACATAACTGACACCGAGTCCACTTGTCCAATATAACTGACACCAAGTTCACTTCTCCAATATAACTGACACCAAGTCCACTTGTCCAATATAACTGACACCTAGTCCACTTGTCCAATATAACTGACACCAAGTCCATTTGTCCAACATAAGTGACATTAATTACACTTGTCCAATATAACTGACACCAAGTCCACTTGTCCAACATAACTGACACCAAGGCCACATGTCCAACATAACTGAAACCAAGTCCAATTGTCCAATATAACTGACACCAAGTCCACTTGTCCAACATATCTGACACCAAGTCCACTTGTCCAACATAACTGACACCAAGTCCACTTGTCCAATATAACTGACACCAAGTCCATTTGTCCAATATAACTGACACCAAGTCCACTTGTCCAACATATCTGACACCAAGTCCACTTGTCCATCATAACTGACACCAAGTCCACTTGTCCAATATAACTGACACCAAGTCCACTTGTCCAATATAACTAACACCAAGTCCACTTGTCCAACATAACTGACACCAAGTCCACTTGTCCAATATAACTAACACCAAGTCCACTTGTCCAATATAACTGACACCAAGTCCATTTGTCCAATATATCTGACACCAAGTCCACTTGTCCAATATAACTGACACCAAGTCCACTTGTCCAACATAACTGACACCAAGTCCACTTGTCCAATATAACTGACACCAAGTCCATTTGTCCAACATAACTGACACCAAGTCCATTTGTCCAACATAAATGACACCAAGTCCATTTGTCCAACATAACTGACACCAAGGCCACATATCCAACATAACTGACACCAAGTCCACTTGTCCAACATAACTGACACCAAGTCCACTTGTCCAATATAACTGACACCTAGTCCACTTGTCCAATATAACTGACACCAAGTCCATTTGTCCAACATAAGTGACATTAATTACACTTGTCCAATATAACTGACACCAAGGCCACATGTCCAACATAACTGAAACCAAGTCCAATTGTCCAATATAACTGACACCAAGTCCACTTGTCCAACATATCTGACACCAAGTCCACTTGTCCAACATAACTGACACCAAGTCCACTTGTCCAATATAACTGACACCAAGTCCATTTGTCCAACATAACTGACATTAATTACACTTGTCCAATATAACTGACACCAAGTCCACTTTGTCCAACATAACTGACACCAAGTCCACTTGTCCAATATAACTGACACCAAGGCCACATGTCCAAATAACTGACACCAAGTCCACTTGTCCAACATAACTGACATTATTTACACTTGTCCAACATAACTGACACCAAGTCCACTTGTCCAACATAACTGACACCAAGTCCACTTGTCCAACATAACTGACACCAAGGCCACATGTCCAACATAACTGACACCAAGTCCACTTGTCCAACATAACTGACACCAAGTCCACTTGTCCAACATAACTGACACCAAGTCCACTTGTCCAACATAACTGACACCAAGTCCACTTGTCCAATATAACTGACACCAAGTCCACTTGTCCAATATAACTGACACCAAGTCCACTTGTCCAATATAACTGACACCAAGTCCACTTGTCCAAAATAACTGACACCAAGTCCACTTGTCCAATATAACTGACACCAAGTCCACTTGTCCAATATAACTGACACCAAGTCCACTTGTCCAATATAACTGACACCAAGTCCACTTGTCCAACATAACTGACACCAAGTCCACTTGTCCAATATAACTGACACCAAGTCCACTTGTCCAATATAACTGACACCAAGTCCACTTGTCCAATATAACTGACACCAAGTCCACTTGTCCAATATAACTGACACCAAGTCCACTTGTCCAACATAACTGACACCAAGTCCACTTGTCCAACATAACTGACACCAAGTCCACTTGTCCAACATAACTGACACCAAGTCCACTTGTCCAATATAACTGACACCAAGTCCACTTGTCCAATATAACTGACACCAAGTCCACTTGTCCAATATAACTGACACCAAGTCCACTTGTCCAACATAACTGACACCAAGTCCACTTGTCCAATATAACTGACACCAAGTCCACTTGTCCAACATAACTGACACCAAGTCCACTTGTCCAACATAACTGACACCAAGTCCACTTGTCCAATATAACTGACACCAAGTCCACTTGTCCAATATAACTGACACCAAGTCCACTTGTCCAACATAACTGACACCAAGTCCACTTGTCCAACATAACTGACACCAAGTCCACTTGTCCAACATAACTGACACCAAGTCCACTTGTCCAACATAACTGACACCAAGTCCACTTGTCCAATATAACTGACACCAAGTCCACTTGTCCAACATAACTGACACCAAGTCCACTTGTCCAACATAACTGACACCAAGTCCACTTGTCCAACATAACTGACACCAAGTCCACTTGTCCAACATAACTGACACCAAGTCCACTTGTCCAATATAACTGACACCAAGTCCACTTGTCCAACATAACTGACACCAAGTCCACTTGTCCAACATAACTGACACCAAGTCCACTTGTCCAACATAACTGACACCAAGTCCACTTGTCCAACATAACTGACACCAAGTCCACTTGTCCAACATAACTGACACCAAGTCCACTTGTCCAACATAACTGACACCAAGTCCACTTGTCCAACATAACTGACACCAAGTCCACTTGTCCAACATAACTGACACCAAGTCCACTTGTCCAACATAACTGACACCAAGTCCACTTGTCCAACATAACTGACACCAAGTCCACTTGTCCAACATAACTGACACCAAGTCCACTTGTCCAACATAACTGACACCAAGTCCACTTGTCCAACATAACTGACACCAAGTCCACTTGTCCAACATAACTGACACCAAGTCCACTTGTCCAACATAACTGACACCAAGTCCACTTGTCCAACATAACTGACACCAAGTCCACTTGTCCAACATAACTGACACCAAGTCCACTTGTCCAATATAACTGACACCAAGTCCACTTGTCCAATATAACTGACACCAAGTCCACTTGTCCAACATAACTGACACCAAGTCCACTTGTCCAACATAACTGACACCAAGTCCACTTGTCCAACATAACTGACACCAAGTCCACTTGTCCAACATAACTGACACCAAGTCCACTTGTCCAACATAACTGACACCAAGTCCACTTGTCCAACATAACTGACACCAAGTCCACTTGTCCAACATAACTGACACCAAGTCCACTTGTCCAACATAACTGACACCAAGTCCACTTGTCCAACATAACTGACACCAAGTCCACTTGTCCAATATAACTTTAACGTGGCCGTGTGGGCGTGACCTTATCAACTCTATCTTTCTCACAATGATTCCTTGAGGCACTGTTTCAACAAAATAACTTTTAATCACAACTCTATGTTCATTAATTTACATCAAGTATATCTCACGTCCGTAAAATAGAACCACACTCTAGCCGCCATGTTTTCTTCCCCCCGGTCATGTGACCACTACCAATTCACCTCTGACTTCTCGCACGTGACATTACCCCCATGCAAACAAAAAAAATGTTTATGCAATATAACATTTTTATCTTAATACAATGACATTAAGCTGTATGTCAATGTGACATTTAACTTCCTTAGAATGGATATTAAAAATTATCTAACAATCAACTAATAGTCTTTTTAATAACTGAAATATATAATCACACATGAAGTTAAATGTTGATAAAAAAATCATCCTGAGAATAGATTAACATACAAGCCATCAATAAGAAAACTTTATACAATTTAATCAACAATGCTTATGTCTCTTTGCCAACTATGTTTTATACTCCGGTACAACACATAATACCTGTTAGATAATCAATTGCTATCAATATTCATAATCATAATAATATGAGTTCAGACATAATCTGAAATAACAATCTGTGAGAAGACATCACCAGTCTGCTTGCACTGAGATAATAAAACTGAAATTTTAATATAATTGTAATATTGTTAGATTTAAATGCATTTTATTAATCATAATCTTTACTATTAGGTATTCACACACCACTTCTTGTCCTGTATCCTGTAATTAATAATGTGATTAAAACAGTCTTAAAACAGGTTTAATTGTTTTTGAATTCACTTAATGTCCGTATTTGAAATCATTCTACTTAAAATGTCTGCAAGCACATTGTCTTTTCCTTTGACAGATTTGATATCGAATTTGTAATCTGCATTGCATAGTTCAAAGATAGTCATTAACGAGTATGAATTTAAATAGATGGGCTTTCAATGCTTCATCAGCCTAAAAAATGTTCAATAATTCACCAACCACGATCACGATTATGTCCATTCACAATATCAATTCCAGCATCTTGAATAAGTTGCTTAGCTTTTGAGATGTCATTTTTGCTTCCAGATAATTCAATAGAATTTCGACCAGTGAGTCATTGTCAGTAGAAAGCTTTATCTGAAAATCATTGTCTTTATCTATGTCTTTCATTCTGCTTAATACACACCAATTGTTCTTCCTACTTCAGATGATTTCACACAAATTTCAGACGGACCATCACCATCTCTATTTCTGTTACCACGGTCTTCATCCCTTCTGCCATATACGTGATTGTCAATAGTGGCTACAGTGTCACAAGTTCTTGTTTCTTCTCGATTCATCTTTCTTCTATTTCTATAATTCATGTCTTGGTTTTCATTCTTTCTCCATGGTTGATCAAAATTTCTTATTCTGGAATCAAAACTATATCTGCCTCTCCATGATCTTCTATCTTGATTATAATCTCTATATATGGAATTATGATTATATCTATCTCTCCATGATTGTCTCTCTGGAACATTATCTCTATATCTTGAATTTTAATTATGTCTGTTATTTGCTAAGTGACTTAGTGCATCTCTCCATTCTGTTTTGTATCTTGTTGGACTGCCCTTGGGTGACATCCTATTTGTCTGTCTTTTGTTGTGATAACAATGTCTTGCCATGTGTCCAGGCTTGTTACAATAATAACAAATGATTCCTGCTTCTTTACTTTTAATTGTAGCCAAGAAATCTTGTCTCTTATCCATCTCAACTTCAGGATGTGATTCTTTGAAAGTTCTTAGGGCATTGGTTAATTGAGATTGAGTCCTTATCTTTTTTTCTGCCAGATATGTGTACAATTCTGGTGTGGCACTTTCTAGAAATTTATCTATTAATATCATGTCTAGTATTGCTTTTGATTTCATGAAATTCTCTTCTGTAGTTGTTCTCTGATTTGCCAAAATGACATAGCAAAGCTTTTTTAACATTCTTGTATGTATTTTTATCTTCTTTTGGTACGGAGTTATAAGTTTCAAATGACTCCCCTGTTAATTTAGTCAATCTTGTCAATGTTGTCCAATCTTTCTCTTCGTATCCTTTCATTACCATAATTGACTCAAAGTAGTCTAGGTAAACATCCATTTTTTCTTTTTTGCAGTCATATTTCATGACTTTTATCCGATCTTTCTGTATTACTTTTTCATTGGTATCGTTGCTGTGGCCTCTACTTTCCAAATCTATTTGTAATTTTAAATGATCATTTTTCAATTGTTCTAGTTCTCTTTTTGCAGCTCTTTGTTCTCTTTCAATGATTTGTCTTTGATTTTGATTTTCTTTTTCTTCAGCTTTAGTAGTTTTCACTTTGTCTTCAATGAAATCTCTCATTTCTTTTCCACTTAGTCCGATCTCTTTAGCTATGGCAGTGAATTAGAATTCTTTATAGTAATCCATGATGTCTGCTTTAAATTTATTTAATTATCTGTTTTCTTTGATCTTTCAGTTCCCTTAATTACACTGCTGTTTAGTGTCTTTCTCTATCTAGGTCACGCTTGTTTCTATGCATTGGTGTTTTGAATCAACACACTAGGCCTGTACCACTTGACCTGGATATCAGTGTGTAGGGTTTGTTGTCAAACACCGCACCTGACCCAAATAGTTTCACCGTGTAGTATTAAGTATAGCTTGTTTTCACCAGTGTAGTGTCAATGACCTTGACCTTGACCTGAATGCGTGGACCTCGACCAAGGAGGTTTGATTAGCTGGAGGCGGCGTGACGTCACTAGGCTGAAGCCAGACCCCCACCTGCAGCAGCCATCTTGAGCGACTCAAAACATTGGAAGTAGTGTAGTATGTTATATTATTGTAATATTTTGAATGGGAGCCTTGGTAATTGGGACAGGCTCAGTGTTGGCTTTCATTTTCAACTTCTTTGTCATTGACTAGTAGGTTGCCACTATGGCGGATTAAGGGGGGGGGGCTGAACGGGCTAAAACCCCCGATGATTTAGGGCCCCCAAACTTAGCATATTTTATAATAAATGTGGACAAAAGTATACATGAATTGCTGAAAATATGATAAATTAATACAATCTCATCTATTAAAATGATATCTTTTCCGACACGATAGTCTTAGCAGTCAAAAAACCTGATTTGATAGGCTCAATAACAGAAATTATTAAAGAATATTATATATATATTTTAAATTGTCAACCATAGTTGAGGTCTCCTGGCCGAATGAGAAGTACTTAAGCTTGTGGTGCAAGCGGTGGCGGGATCGATTCCCGGGTGGGGTAAGAAATTTTTTTTATATGTGTTTTTTAATTTTATAAATTGTCTTTTACACTCAATTTTAGGATACCCGCAAGAAGTTATTTCTTCGAATTCGGTTTTTTCATGAATAATCAATTTTGATACAAGTTACAGTCATATATTAGCTGCTAGCAATCATTGTACATTGTAAAGGTACATTGGCTGGATAGGGCCCCAGTTTGAATTGCAGCCAGGGGCCCCGTGCAGTCTTAATCCCCCCCTGGGTTAATCATTCAATACTTTCAATTCAGTATTTACATTTAAACATTTTAAATATATGATATAAGTTATATCATTTTAATAATTTTATATTCTTTGTTTTTTTTTCCATTGAACTTTAAATGGCAGTTGCAATTGTGAGTTGATTTGCGAACTTAAAAATAAAAATTTTTGCTTGTCTCACGTGTTCGTGTTATATTTATATCTTATTTATTCTTATAAGTTTAAAACTGTCTATTGTGAATATTATAATTATACTATACAAAACAAGGAACTGTGCTTACTCTTTTTAATTTATATAAATGATTTACCCAACAACATCTCAACAGGTACAAAAGTTAGGTTATTTGCTGATGATAGAACAATTAAATCAGAACAAGACAGCAAAATTTTACAAAAAGACTTAGATGAATTGATAAAATGGGAAACTAACTGGAGTATATCTTTCCACCCAGAAAAGTGTCAACTGTTTAGAGTAACAAAGAAAAAGAAACAAATAAATTCAAAATATTACATTCATGGAAAAGAACTGACCCAAACTAAAGATGCAAAATACTTAGGAGTCTTAATAAATGAGAAACTATCATGGAATCCCCATGTCAATGAAGTTATTAAAAAATCAAACAAAACCTTAGAGATATAAAACTAAAATGCTACCTCACTTTGGTACTAGAATATGCATCTTCTGTATGGGACCCATCCACCAAAGAAAACATTGATAAACTAGAACAAATTCAAAAAAGAGTTGCCAGATTCATTACTGGAGAATATTCGAAACTGACAAGAATAACACCATTAGTTAAATCATTAAACCTTGAAACACTAGAGGATAGAAGAACCAAAAGCAAAGTAGTAATCATACATAAAGCAATTAATACAACATAAAGATAACTTAATACAACCCTCAGATAGACATAAGGATAAAAACACCTTTCTTATTCCGTATGCAAGAACAAACACCTACAAGTTTTCCTTCTTCCCGTCCGGAATTCGGGCGTGGAATGGGTTGCCTGAAGAATCCAGGAAAACCAACACTTTATCAACATTTAAATCTCTAATAAAAATGCTGGACTGAACACAAACAATAGATAAGCGTAGGACGCAATAATCTTCTGTATAGAAGGAGCGTCTGTAAACAGATAAGATAAGTTAAGTTACAAATTAAGTTATACACTAAATTATTAATATAGAACAAAATAAACAAATTAATAAGCGTTGATCATGAAATCGTTCAAATCCATGCAAAATATAGCAATACAATTTCAATACGCGAAAAAAATGTTTAGTTCAAAAGTTAAAAGTTACTTACTTAAAGCGGCTGGATAGCGAAGTCAGTAGTGCGCTCGCCTCACAAAGTTGTCCAACATAACTGACACGAAGTCCACTTGTCCAACATAACTGACACCAAGTCCACTTGTTCAACATAACTGACACTTATTGTTTGTTAGTTAATAGATAAATCTTACTGTATGTTTCCATTAGTTGTACGTATTAATATTAATCTTATTGTTTGTTTCCCACAGTTTGTGCATGTATAAATCTTATTGTTTGTTTCCCTCAAATGGTGTATGTATAAATCTTATTGTTTGTTTCCCTCAAATGGTGTATGTATAAATGTTATTGTTTTTTCCCCTCAGTTGGTGTATGTATAAATCTTGTTTGTTTCCCTTAGTTATTGTACATATTAATGTTATTGTTTGTTTCCCACAGTTTGTGTATGTATAAATCTTATTGTTTGTTTCCCTCAAATGGTGTATGTATAAATCTTATTGTTTGTTTCCCTCAAATGGTGTATGTATAAATGTTATTGTTTGTTTCCCTCAAATGGTGTATGTATAAATGTTATTGTTTGTTTCCCTCAAATGGTGTATGTATAAATCTTATTGTTTGTTTCCCTCAAATGGTGTATGTATAAATCTTATTGTTTGTTTCCCTCAAATGGTGTATGTATAAATCTTATTGTTTGTTTCCCTCAAATGGTGTATGTATAAATGTTATTGTTTGTTGCCCTCCAACCAGATCTGAATGTGGACATATCTCTTGTAATCCCAGTCAATTACCGTGTTGAAAAGTGAACTCAGTGAACCCTTACTACCTGAAAAGTTGTGTGAGGAGCTCAATGAGGCAGTAGGTAGATTCACACCCCAACCCTTGACCCCTTGTCTCCCTGCCCCCTTGTGTCCCTGCCCCCTTGTCTCCCTCCCCCCAATGTCTCGCTGCCGCCTTGCCTCTTTGCCCCCTTGTCTCCCTATCCCAGTGTTTCTCAAATAGTGGGGTGCGCCCTCAAGGGGGCGCGAGGCTTCGTAAAGGGGGGCTCGTTTGACCGTCATGCAGAGGTGTACTTATTACAATTTAATAGACAAATTTTACAGTCGCGCTGGGGCGCAAAATATTTTCTTTCTTCCTAGGGGGGGCATGACAGAAAATAATTGAGAAACACTGCCCTTGTCTACATAATCATAGAAATATTTTCAGATATATTTGTATAAGAATAATGGTTATCTTTTAAAAGTAATAATCATTGTTGCCAGCTATAATTCTGATAAGTGGGGGTAACACTCTAGGTAGGTCATTAATAATCCCCTGCTTTGCGGCCGTCCTAACCACAGAGACTAGTATGCTTTGCCGGGGTGGCGCCGAAGTTGTAGCGAGTCGAAGTAGGAAAAAATCCCACCCCTCCTAATAAGTGTCACTTTTAGTGGAAGGCATCTTCAGCAATGTCTTGGATGCCCAGGCGGCAACCGTTCCGAAGGGGCCTCTCAACTGTTACTGTTAGGTCCCTTTGGGGGAGGGGGCTATCCAGCTAAGGGGGGTTTTCTGAAGAGCACTAGGCTCGGGACTATTGACTTTCTTCCACATGTAGTTTCATTATGGCTTTAATAAATATTTTTATGCTTATGGCACTCACTTATTTTTTTCCTTCATACAGTAGCTTCATTTTGTAATTTTCTGTACAAAATTTTGGTCTAATTTATTTTTGAAGGATAAAATAATTAGAAAAAGTACCGTACTTTTATAATAATATATTATAATTATCCTAATGCGAAAAGTATTTTTCCTAAAGCATTTATGGATTCAGAAGAACATTTTAAATAATAAAACGCCACCTTTAGCTTGCTATGGTACGTGAAAAAAATGCCAGTGTGAGACTGTCTGAGCATGAGATATCAAAGGGGCATATGACATCTACTTTGGAATGGTTTGAGCTGGAAAACAGGCTAACAAAACAATGCACAATTGGCAAGCCAAGCAAAATAAATAAATAAACAGTGAAAAGGCTCCTACGCATAGTGTATTTCAACTTCTCATGGCCATTGCCCAATTTCTCCCTGAGCCCTTTCATAGTTCAGTCGATAAACTACATCAGTCATCAGGCACACAATTGAAAATGTTTGGGTCACGTTGAATTGCTCTCGAAATTTTATCCGGTTTTGTATGAAAATATATGAAGAATAAAATTGATGAAATTAATTATCACTACTGTGGGAAAGCGAATTCAAAACGAAATCATTTCGTTGATGGGGAATAAGGAAAGGAAAATTATTGTATTAATAGTAAAATCAGCTAAATACTTTTCAGTAATACTTGATTGCACACCGGACTAACGTCACCAAGAGCAGATGTCACTGACAATCCGCCATGTAAGCCCAAGAGGCAGTGGCGTAGCTAGGGTAATGTGCGCCCGGGGACATGACACAAAATCTGCGCCCTTTGTTGGACCCTCCCCCCCATAATATTTTTTTAAAATGAAATTTTACGGTTTATATGGTTCATTTTCGAAGCATTTGGTATTTGAATGAAATAGAATACATAATAATATTTCTCTATGCGGTTGTAAACAATTTATTTGAAAAAAAAACTCTACTAATTATACATGACTCGAATAGACATAGTCTACAAAAAATTGATCCTCCTTGATTTGAATGGCGCAAACTCGTCAATCACGTTGTCAAAATTAATATTCTCAAGTGTTTCTCTTTCGATGCTAAGAAGTGCAAGATCACTAAGACGATCTTGTCCCATTGATCACGTAAACTAGACAAAATAAGCATTCAGTTTGCTGAAGGACCGATCACAGTTTCAGTTGAAACAGCAATTGTTAGAAGTATTTGAAGTGAAATGCGCAGATTCGGAAATACGTCATCTCCATATGAAACAATAAAACCAAGAAGATCCAAAAGAGTTTCCGGTAGAACTTCAGTCCGGTTACTGAGCAGCATTTTTCAGTCTCCGGTTTCTGTGCACAATTCGTGACCATTGACGTCAGTGTCGTAGAAAATAGCAAAATCTAAGCAATTTTAACGAAGTGTATCGACTTTTGTCTCAGCAAGAAGAGTTTTGACGTCTAGTAAAAATCCAAATTTGTTGTATAGGTTTTTAGACGTAAAAACCGTATTGATATCTCTTTTTGGAGTCTATCAATTACGCTGTTCATATCACGTGACATTTCTTCTTCTGCAGAAAGTCCTGCATCTCTTTTTAATTCTCCAGGCATCCTCCGATGTCGTCTAATCCTTCTGTCAACCTCGATTGCCAAAGTTGTGCATCTTCTTTTCCATTGTCTACCGCAACCTGCTCAAATTACCACGAATTTTGACAATTTCTGACTCAAGCGATTCAAGATCAGATGCTGCTTCCTTGAAATTCACAGTAGGATTCTGCAACCGTTTCTGGACACAATCAATTTTCCCAAGTATGATGTTCCAGAAATGTAACAAAAATAGGAAGTTAAAGTTTAATATACCTACCAGCAAAGCTTCTGCATCACATCTGATGTCAGGCGTCATATTTGTATGTTCTAATAATTTTTCCAACAGCCCTACCAGTTCTACAAGTCCTCATAGATAGCTTTAACAGCTTCTGATCGTGCACTCAAACGTGTTTCAGACTCCCTCTTCATTGTGATTGGCACAACTCTTTTTAATTATTCCCAACGAGTTGTTGAAAGAGAGGGAAAAAAAATTATGCTTTCAACTGTTCCAAAAAACATGATAGTAACTGGATCCTGTTTATCTGAGTACACTCTTGCTAAGTTTAAGCTGTGGTTGTCACAGTTGATGCACAATGTTCTGTGATTTCTGGCACATATTCACTGTATGCAGAGTCATTACAGCAGCATGGTCATAACATTGTGACCGACAGTCGGCTAAAGGTGTGCTATTAGATTCCAGTTTTTCTACGATAACTCTTTCAAGCAGGTTTGCTGCGTCTTTGGAATGTATCTGTACAAAACCTAAAAATTATTATTTGATGGTTACTTTTTTAGTTTGAAAATCCACATCTAAAAATCTGATGACTTAAGAAAACTGTTCCCGGTGTCCTAGATCGAATGTTGAGTCAAGTAAGATACCGTAGTACTTGTTCTTTTCTGATTTCACTCAACATCTGATTCCTTACAGTCGATGTAAGTAGGTGTATAAATTCATTTTGGATTTCCGGTGAAAAATAAGATACTGAACCTGGATTATCTCGGGCATGTTGTAGGTGTTTTTCTAACAGTGGATCATATTGAGCAACAAGTTTGATCACAGAGAGACAGGAAAGAGAGGCGGTGTCTGCTGTTTCATATGAAAGGAATCCAACGTGCTTTGACAAACCGATGGAAGCCCGTGAGAAGAGAGACCTTCCCTCCTCTCCCCCACTTTACTCCCTCCACATTGGGATTGGGGAAGTAAGATTTTTTTAAAAAGAGTCACAGCATGCAGCAAAGGGACGCGAATTAACCATTCTGTAAGCCAGTGGTTCTCAACCTTTTGAGATTCAATAACCACTTGAAAAATGTGTGTCTTAGCTACGGACCACTACTAAAAATTGTGCTACTGCCATGCTGGAAAGCTAAATATAATTATACTGTGTATATAGCTATCTATAAGTAATATACATGTTAGTTAGTAAAACTATACTAATATGCTACGATTTGCGTGCTCCAAAAACAATATTGTAATGGATTTCTTTTGTAACGAACAAATGTCATTTATATTAGTCTCATAGTCTTCTTATCTAATTCTACTTGCTTACTATAAAAAAAACTTTAAGTCATAAACAGTAGTTTGTATTAAAAAGACTGCCGTATTAGTTTATTTAGTACGAACGATGTTTTGTTTTTATTGTAAGCAATGCAGAAAATCCACTTTTACAAAGTTGCAAAGGGTAAACGTATTTTAAAAGCTAGCTGAGACAGTTAGGAGTACTCAAAATTTCATTAAGCCCCCTTTCTGATGCAACATATTCAAAGTGGTATCGCTGGTCAGTTCAATGATTTGGTTTAATTGCGATGTTGGCCATTTTTTTATTTGATGAGTGATTTATGTGTGCGGGATTAGGCCTGGACACCACGAAAAACCACTGAGCTTTAAAAATCACAAAAGTAAAATTTAAATTGGTTCTGCATTGATTGAATATGACCAGAAATCAAATTTATCAACAGTTTGTTTATTTATTTCAGAATTTTCTGGTTTCTCGGTGGTTTTGTACAATTGATCAAACATCTCAAGGGTACCTTGAAATAATCTTCTTTTCCAAAGATCAAGATTTTTCGTAAAAGCAGACACTTTGTCACTGAGAGTAATATAATGTGTCTGCTTTCCTTGCCGAGGTGAATTAAGTTTATTGAATTCTTCAAAAATGCTAGCCAATTAAGCCAGAAAAGCAACCTTTAAGCTATGGTTCAAATGATCAACAAGCTTTGAGTTTTTTCTGCAAGAAACTCTCTTACGTCATCACGTTATTCAAACAGTCTGATAACCAGCGAACTTCAGTATACATCAATAACTGTTAATTTTCAAGATTAATATTCGAACATAAGAAATCAAAAAGACAGAATTTAATAGACGAGCCTTGATAAAATTTAAAAACTATTTAGGCCAGATCTCAAATATATTTTAAGTCTGAGTTTTACTTGCTAGTCTTTCTTGATGAATCATACAGTGCGTAAATTTCATGCTTTGCTCGCGGACCACCAGGCACATCTTCGCAGACCACTAGTGCTCCGCAGACCACAGGTTGAGAACCACTGCTTTAAGTCACTCCGTTTTCTTGTCTTGGTCATTTTGGTTGCTTTTAGTGTCGTCTCCGTCTGTTCTATTAATAGAATCGCCTTTGCCTCTTACTGCTCCCCTAGTCTCACTCCCAGCAACTCACAATTTTGTTTTTTTAAACGCCATCAGCAATTCTTCATTGTGGATGTGTCATTTATTTATGAGTAGAATGGCGCCCCTTAACGCTCAATGGGGGCGCCTAAATCATGCTTGCCAACTAGTTTGTAATGAAGATATTTTCGGAGCTCCAAAATTCAATCTTACAAACGTATTTGGGATACAATAGTTGACATCAAAATAAAATTAAGTAATGAGTTTTAATACCCATTTTGGCGCCCCCTAACGTGGCGCCCGGGGACATATGTCCCCCCCCTGCCCCCCCTCGCTACGCAATTGCCAAGAGGTGGATATTCTGAAGTAGCTCATGAGCACTTCATGCATTTTCTAGAAGTAGAAAAAAGTTCTGGGCAACAATCGCTTGATGTCTTACTATTGAAACTGACAAAATTTTGCTTAGATGTTTCTGATATCCGCGGGAAAGGATACGACAACGGTGTGAACTTGAAGGGGCATAAGTCAGGCGTACTTTCTAACGTGAAGATGCTGTGACAATTAAGTTGTTCTAAACTTGGCATAGGGCATAGGCTTTGTTAAAAAGATTGTGTAATTTATTTTGATTAAAATAGTAATCTTAAGGAGGTGATTAATTAAGATATGATTAAAATGATTACACAAATTATAGATAAGGTTAGTAGATAAATAAATAGATAAAATAGAATTTAAAAGAAACAGTAGATAGGAGGGGTTGGTTTTGTAGCCGGGATTTATGGTAGGCGGCCTAGTTGGTAGAAGGGATTTATGGTGTGGGGGTGTTTTGCAGTTCTTTATAACCTTTTTATGATTACTATTTTAATCATATAATTACAAAATCTTTTTAACAAACCACTTTTTGGAACCACTGACCACTTCTTGCCTAGCATCTTGACCACACAGCCAGCACTTCACGTTAGAAAGTACAATTTTTAGAATTAAATACTGAATATAAATTCTTCCATTATATTATCATTTAGTATCATGATTTTCGAACTAAATACGTCCGTGTTATTAAATTTTCCATCGTCAGAAAGGTTAATTTTATTTAAATTATATTTATATTTAAATGAGAAGTTAAAACTTGTTGAATGAAAAATGATTTCCTGCAAAGTTATGTTTTATGATGACGTCAATTTTGTCAACATAGACACGGGGCATCTGGTGACCAAATATGTTCTGGCGTTAAGTTGCGTTGCTCCAGCATAAAATGACATGTGTTTCTCAGTGTAGTGGTTAATACATATTCCTTCCGCATGAAGGTCCTGGGTTCAAGCCCCCAGCGGGATCATTAATTTTTTTTTACATTTGAAGAATGTTTTTCACACTAAGACTTAATGGGTTAATGTGTTAACGGGTTGTTATGGGTTGTCTTCCCTATTTTAAATAGATCTTCTATTCTACAAAGAAACTTTTGGGGGGAAAAAATATATTTTAATATATTTAAAACTTTTAATTATCTCACTTGCTTAATGGAAAAGGGGGGGGGCACAACCTAACTGCAAGTTTCAAATTATCCATTCTTATCCATGTTTATAAAATTTAAAAAAAAACTAAGTTATTTAAATTGTACTTATCTTATCTGTTATAGCTCCTTCTATACAGAAGATTATTGCGTCCTACGCTTATCTATGGTTTGTGTTTAGTCCTGCATTTTATTAGAGATTTAAATGCTGATAAAGTGTTGGTTTTCCTGGATACTTTAGGCAACCCATACCACGCCCGAATTCCGGACGGGAAGAAGGAAAACTTGTATGTGTTTGTTCTTGCATAAGAAAGGTGTTTTCTTTGTGTTGTATTTCTAAATTAGAATTAATTGCTTTATTTATGATTACTACTTTGCTTTTGGTTCTTATATCCTCTATTGTTTCAAGGTTTAATGATTTAACTAATGGTGTTATTCTTGTCAGTTTCGAATATTCTCCAGTAATGAATCTGGCAACTCTTTTTTGAATTTGTTCTAGTTTATCAATGTTTTCTTTGGTGGATGGGTCCCATACAGAAGATGCATATTCTAGTACAGGTCTCACCAAAGTGAGGTAGCATTTTAGTTTTATATCTCTTTATTAAAGTTTCTTTTTATAAAGCCTAAGGTTTTGTTTGATTTTTTAATGGGGATTCCATGATAGTTTCTCATTTATTAAGACTCCTAAGTATTTTGCATCTTTAGTTTGGGTCAGTTCTTTTCCATGAATGTAATATTTTGAATTTATTTGTTTCTTTTTCTATGTTACTCTTAACTCCAGTTATTTTCCCATTTTATCAATTAATCTAAGTCTTTTTGTAAAATTTGGCTGTCTTGTTTTGATTTAATTGTTCATCCGCAAATAACCTAACTTTTGTACCTGTTGAGATGTTGTTGGGTAAATAATTTATATAAATTAAAAAGATTAAGGGACCTAGCACAGTTCCTTGTGGAACTCCTGAGTTAACCTTTATTGGTGCAGATTTAGATCCATTAATTATTACAGTTTGCTCCCTGCCCAAAAGGAAGTCTTGGATCCAGTGATGTAAGGAACCTGAGATTCCAAAGTAGTTAAGTTTTTTAAGTAAACTAAGGGGGTGAATTTTGTCAAATGCTTTTGAGAAGTCTAGTAATATTGTATCATTTTTGTCTAAGCCTTTTGATAGTTCATCTATTTAAACCTATTAATTGTGTTTCACATGATCTGTTTTTTCTAAAGCCGTGTTGATGTGGGCATAGGGCATTATATTTGTCAAGGTGGTTAACTATTTTACTATATAGTGTTCTAGTAATTTACAGGTGATACTAGATTATTACAGGCCTGTAATTACCAGGGTCTGATTTATCCCCTTTCTTAAAGAGTGGAGTTACGTTAGCTAATTTCCAATCCTGGGGCACTTTACCCTGGTTTAGAGAGGCTTGAAAGAGAACTACAAGGATTGGGGACAGTTCATTGCTTAGTTCTTTTAATAACCTTGCAGGCAAATCATCTGGGCCAGTAGCTTTGTTTATTTTTAAGTTTTTTAGGAGTGAATGTATACCTATCTCATCTACAATTATGTTACCTATTTCCGCCATTTTATTTAAATTTATTAAAACTTCCTTGTCGCCTGAGGCAGAAAAAGATTATGCAAAATATGTGTTAAAGATATTATTTATATTATTATATTATTTAGTTTCATTATCATTATAGGTTTTATTATTTGAGCCTTTTAGTGTGGCTATTCCTGAAGGTTCCATTTTTTAAGATTTGATAAAGGACCATAAGTTTTTATTGTTATCTTTGGTAATTACATTGTTTATATATTCATTTTGGAGGTTTCGACTAAGTTTTTGTGTCAAGTGTTTAATCTTTAAGTATTTTTTGTGTATCCTATATGAATAGGTAGCTTTATATTTTTTAAATAAGTTCTCTTTTTGTTTGCATAGCTTTTTCAATCTAGAATTGAACCAGCATTTGTTAATTTTATTTGATGTTAGTTTTGTTGGAACATTCTCATCCATTATAGTTTTTAGATTTGTTTTTATATCTTTCCAAATTTCTTCTACTGGGCTATTTATGTTAAATTTACTTAGGAAAGTTTGTTGGAAGTTAGCCGCTGATTGGTGTAGTTTTATTGAATTACATTTATTCCAAAGATAAATTATTCTTCTAGGTATCTTATTAATTTTAGTTTTTATTGTATTGGTGACCCTAACAATATCATGGTCGGACAGTCCTGGAATTATTTTATAGTCTAACACTAGTCCTGGTCTATTTGTTAGGAATAAATCCAGTGTTTTATTTTTCCTTGTTGCTGTTTTTACTATCTGTTCTAGGTTTATGTTGTTTATAGTGGGACGCGGTGGTCGAGTGGCAGCGCACTGGACTGTCGTACCGATGGTCACGGGTTCGAATCCGTGTGAAGGCAAGGGTTTGTTCCCGGGGCCTAGGGCGTCCCTGAGTCACCCCGATCCGAATGGGTACCTAACACTACATGTAGTTAGGCGGCTGGGTAATGCGTGGAACCCACAAAGCCGTGGCCTGTGATTGCTGCATCACCCGCCAACAGATCATCTGTGGACGCAACTATCTTCTGCATAGAAGGAGCGTCTGTATAGATAAGATAAGATAAGATAGTGTCTAAAAAGTGTTCATTAATTTCTTTGTTAGTTTGATGGTTATCAATTGTATAATTTTTCCAATTTATATCTGGAAGATTAAAGTCCCCCATAATCCATAGAACTGCATTTTTATTATTAAAAAAAATTAATGATCCCGCTGGGGCTTGAACCCAGGACCTTCATGCGGAAGGAATATGTATTAACCACTACACTAAGAAACACATGTCATTTTATGCTGGAGCAACTCAACGTAACGCCAGAAACATATTTGTTCCCGTGTCTATGTTGACAAAATTGACATCACAAGACATGAAATAATTTGCAGGAAATAATTTTGTATTCAACAAGTATAAACTTGTCTTTTAAATATAAATATAATTTAAATAAAATTAACCTTTCTGACGTTGAAAAAGTTAATAACATGGACGTATTTAGTTCTTAAAACCATAATACTAAATGATAATATAATGGAAGTATTAGTATTGATAATAAGTATTTAATTCTAAAAATTGTACTTTCTAACGTGAAGTGCTGGCTGTGTGGTCAAGATGCTGTGACAATTAACGTAAGAAGTGGTCAGTGGTTCTAAACATGGCATAGGCAGGGCTCATAGGGCATAGGCTTTGTTAAAAAGATTGTGTAATTTATTTTGATTAAAATAGTAATCTTAAGGAGGTGATTAATTAAGATATGATTAAAATGGTAGGAGGGTTCGTTTGTAGCCGGGATTTATGGTAGGCGGCCTAGTTGGTAGAAGGGATTTATGGTGTGGGGTGTTTTGCAGTTCTTTATAACCTTTTTATGATTACTATTTTAATCATATAATTACAAAATCTTTTTAACAAAGCCAATGCCATGTTAGACCACGTTAGAAAGTACAATTTTTAGAATTAAATACTGAATATAAATTATTCCATTATATTATCATTTAGTATCATGATTTTCGAACTAAATACGTCCGTGTTATTAAATTTTTCAACGTCAGAAAGGTTAATTTTATTTAAATTATATTTATATTTAAATGAGAAGTTAAAACTTGTTGAATGAAAAATGATTTCCTGCAAAGTTATGTTTTGTGATGATGTCAATTTTGTCAACATAGACACGGGCCATCTGGTGACCAAATATGTTTCTGGCATTAAGTTGAGTTGCTCCAGCACAAAATGACATGTGTTTCTTAGTGTAGTGGTTAATACATATTCCTTCCGTATGAAGGTCATGGGTTCAAGCCCCAGCGGGATCATTAATTTTTTTTTACATTCGAAGAATGTTTTCACACAGACTTAATGGGTTAATGTGTTAATGGGGTTGTTAATGGGTTGTCTTCCCTATTTTAAATAGATCTTCTAAAGAAACCTTGAAAAAAAAATATTTTAATATATTTAAAACTTTTAATTATCTCACTTGCTTAATGGAAAGGGGGTCACAACCTAACTGCAAGTTTCAAATTATCCATTCTTATCCATGTTTATAAAATTTTTTAAAAAACTAAGTTATTTAAATTGTACTAAAGTACGAAGCTCATATTTCAACGTTTTGCCTTCGAGATTCTTTCCTCTGATCACACTTAACCAAACAACTAATGGACTTAGAGCTTCAGAAAGTGTAGATGCAGATTCTCATAAGTTTTCTTCCTTGCACAAACTCTCAAATTTGATTGGCATTATGCCGAGATCAACATGAGTTTTCAAAGTAAAACCATATGATCTTTATTGTCTTTGAGACCAGCTTACTTGATCGAATTTTCAAAGTATGTACGCTATTTTTGACAATTTTTGCCCATCCCCCTGTCACAAATCTCGGGACACCCTCCCCTAAAGTACGTCACACTTTCGAAATTTTTTTTTAAAATTAACATCTAATTAAAAATATGAAGTGCTGGCTGTGTGGTCAAGATGCTAGGACAATGAACGTAAGAAGTGGTTAGTGGTTCTAAACATGGCTTTCTTAAAATTATACGATTAAAATTATTTAAAATAGTAATCTTAAAAGGGTGATTAATTAAGATATGATTAAAATGATAAGGTTATTAGATAAAATGGTTAATTTGACACTTGCAATTAGGTTGTGACCCCCCAAGTGAGCTAATTGAGAATCTTAAATATATTAAAATATGTTTTTTTTTCAAAAGTGTCTTTGTAGAAGAACTAATTAAAATATGGACCGACCGCCCGCCCTAGTCGCCAAAACTTTTGAGCGATTTTTAACCCACTTGCTCGTAAGCCAGCGAGCTGAAATTTTGCAGGCAGTTTCGTACCAATAATAAAAACAATGTATCGAAATTTCAGATCGTACGCATTTACCGTAATTAAATTATTGATTTTTAAGATTATTTTATTTATTCCTGTGTATCATGCTATTTTTTGAGATAGAGCGTCGCGGTGCGTATTATATTGAACAGCCTTTCTGACGCGCAATAAGGTGCGTATTTTAGGTGCATTCTCTTTTTATAAACATATTCCTGATCGGTGCGCATTATATTAAACATGTTTTACGACGCAACTGCAATTTTGTATTTCTGGATGGTCTGGCGCTGCGTATTATAATGAACATTCTTTTAATGGAGTCCATATCATTCTAATGTCTTAGAGACAATAGCATTCTCATATCCTAGAGACAATAGCATTCTCATGTCTTAGAGACAATATCATTCTCATGTCTTAGAGACAATAGCATTCTCATGTCCTAGAGACAATAGCATTCTCATATCCTAGAGACAATAGCATTCTCATGTCTTAGAGACAATAGCATTCTCATGTCTTAGAGACAATAGCATTCTCATGTCCTAGAGACAATAACATTCTCATGTCTTAGAGACAATAGCATTCTAATGTCCTAGAGACAATAGCATTCTAATGTCCTAGAGACAATAGCATTCTCATGTCTTAGAGACAATAGCATTCTCATGTCTTAGAGACAATAGCATTCTAATGTCTTAGAGACAAAGCATTCTCATGTCCTAGAGACAATAGCATTCTCATGTCCTAGAGACAATACCATTCTCATGTCCTAGAGTCAATAGCATTCTCATGTCATAGAGACAATAGCATTCTCATGTCCTAGAGACAATTGCATTCTCATGTCCTAGAGTCCATATCATTCTCATGTCCTAGAGTCAATAGCATTCTCATGTCTTAGTGACAATAGCATTCTCATGTCTTAGAGACAATAGCATTCTCATGTCCTAGAGACAATAGCATTCTAATGTCCTAGAGACAATAGCATTATAATGTCCTAGAGACAATAGCATTCTCATGTCGTAGAGACAATAGCATTCTCATGTCTTAGAGACAATAGCATTCTAATGTCTTAGAGACAAAGCATTCTCATGTCCTAGAGACAATAGCATTCTCATGTCCTAGAGACAATAGCATTCTCATGTCCTAGAGACAATACCATTCTCATGTCCTAGAGTCAATAGCATTCTCATGTCATAGAGACAATAGCATTCTCATGTCCTAGAGACAATTGCATTCTCATGTCCTAGAGTCCATATCATTCTCATGTCCTAGAGTCAATAGCATTCTCATGTCTTAGTGACAATAGCATTCTCATGTCCTAGAGACAATAGCATTCTCATATCTTAGAGACAATAGCATTCTCATGTCTTAGAGACAATAGAATTCTCATGTCTTAGAGACAATAGCATTCTAATGTCTTAGAGACAATAGCATTCTCATGTCCTAGAGTCAATAGCATTCTAATGTCTTAGAGACAAAGCATTCTCATGTCCTAGAGACAATAGCTTTCTCATGTCCTAGAGACAATAGCATTCTCATGTCCTAGAGACAATATCATTCTCATGTCCTAGAGTCAATAGCATTCTCATGTCCTAGAGACAATAGCATTCTCATGTCCTAGAGACAATAGCATTCTCATATCTTAGAGACAATAGCATTCTCATGTCTTAGAGACAATAGCATTCTCATGTTCTAGAGACAATAGCATTTTCATATCTTAGAGACAATAGCATTCTCATGTCTTAGAGACAATAGCATTCTCATGTCCTAGAGACAATAGCATTCTAATGTCTTAGAGACAATAGCATTCTAATGTCTTAGAGACAATAGCATTCTCATGTCCTAGAGACAATAGCATTCCAATGTCTTAGAGACAATAGCATTCTAATGTCTTAGAGACAATAGCATTCTAATGTCTTAGAGACAATAGCATTCTCATGTCCTAGAGACAATAGCATTCTCATGTCCTAGAGACAATAGCATTCTAATGTCTTAGAGACAATAGCATTCTTATGTCTTAGAGACAATAGCATTCTAATGTCTTAGAGACAATAGCATTCTCATGTCCTAGAGACAATAGCATTCTAATGTCCTAGAGACAATAGCATTCTCATGTCTTAGAGACAATAGCATTCTAATGTCTTAGAGACAATAGCATTCTAATGTCCTAGAGACAATAGCATTCTAATGTCCTAAAGACAATAGCATTCTAATGTCCTAGAGACAATAGCATTCTAATATCCTAGAGACAATAGCATTCTAATGTCTTAGAGACCAAAGCATTCTCATGTCTTAGAGACAATAGCATTCTAATGTCTTAGAAACAATAGCATTCTAATGTCATAGAGACAATAGCATTCTAATGTCCTAGAGACAATAGCATTCTAATGTCCTAGAGACAATAGCATTCTAATGTCCTAGAGACAATAGCATTATCATGTCTTAGAGACAACAGCATTCTCATGTCTTAGAGACAATAGCATTCTAATGTCTTAGAGACAATAGCATTCTCATGTCCTAGAGACAATAGCATTCTTATGTCCTAGAGACAATAGCATTCTAATGTCTTAGAGACAATAGCATTCTCATGTCTTAGAGACAATAGCATTCTCATGACCTAGAGACAATAGCATTCTCATGTCTTAGAGACAATAGCATTCTAATGTCTTAGAGACAATAGCATTCTCATGTCTTAGAGACAATAGCATTCTCATGTCTTAGAGACAATAGCATTCTCATGTCTTAGAGACATTAGCATTCTCATGTCCTAGAGACAATAGCATTCTAATGTCTTAGAGACAATAGCATTCTCATGTCTTAGAGACAATAGCATTCTCATGTCTTAGAGACAATAGCATTCTAATGTCTTAGAGACAATAGCATTCTCATGTCTTAGAGACAATAGCATTCTCATGTCTTAGAGACAATAGCATTCTAATGTCCTAGAGACAATAGCATTCTCATGTGCTAGAGACAATAGCATTCTAATGTCCTAGAGACAATAGCATTCTCATGTCTTAGAGACAATAGCATTCTAATGTCTTAGAGACAATAGCATTCTCATGTCTTAGAGACAATAGCATTCTAATGTCCTAGAGACAATAGCATTCTCATGTCCTAGAGACAATGGCATTCTAATGTCTTAGAGACAATAGCATTCTCATGTCTTAGAGACAATAGCATTCTAATGTCCTAGAGACAATAGCATTCTCATGTGCTAGAGACAATAGCATTCTAATGTCCTAGAGACAATAGCATTCTCATGTCTTAGAGACAATAGCATTCTCATGTGCTAGAGACAATAGCATTCTAATGTCCTAGAGTCAATAGCATTCTCATGTCTTAGAGACAATAGCATTCTAATGTCCTAGAGTCAATAGCATTCTCATGTCCTAGAGCATTCTCATGTCCTAGAGACAATAGCATTCTCGTCCTAGAGCATTCTCATGTCCTAGAGACAATAGCATTCTCATGTCCTAGAGACAATAGCATTCTAATGTCCTAGAGTCAATAGCATTCTCATGTCCTAGAGCATTCTCATGTCCTAGAGACAATAGCATTATCATGTCCTAGAGCATTCTCATGTCCTAGAGACAATAGTATTCTCATGTCCTAGAGCATTCTCATGTCCTAGAGACAATAGCATTCTCATGTCCTAGAGACAATAGCATTATCATATCCTAGAGCATTCTCATGTCCTAGAGACAATAGCATTCTCATGTCCTAGAGCATTCTCATGTCCTAGAGACAATAGCATTGTCATGTCCTAGAGCATTCTCATGTCCTAGAGACAATAGCATTCTCATGTCCTAGAGACAATATCATTCTCATGTCCTAGAGTCAATAGCATTCTCATGTCTTAGAGCATTCTCATGCCCTCGAGACAATAGCATTCTCATGTCCTAGAGACAATAGCATTATCATGTCCTAGAGACAATAGCATTCTCATGTCCTAGAGACAATAGCATTCTCATGTCCTAGAGACAATAGCATTCTAATGTCCTAGAGACAATAGCATTCTCATGTCCTAGAGACAGTAGCATTCTCATGTCCTAGAGAAATAGCATTGTCATGTCCTAGAGTCAATAGCATTCGCATGTCCTAGAGACAATAGCATTCTCATGTCCTAGAGACAATAGCATTCTCATGTCCTAGAGACTATAGCATTCTCATGTCCTAGAAACAATAGCATTCTCATGGTTAGAGACAATAGCATTCTCATGTCCTAGAGACAATAGCATTCTCATGGTTAGAGACAATAGCATTCTCATGTCCTAGAGACAATAGCATTATCATGTCCTAGAGACAATAGCATTCTAATATCCTAGAGACAATAGCATTCTCATGTCCTAGAGACCATAGCATTCTCATGTCCTAGAAACTATAGCATTCTCATGTTCTAGAGACAATAGCATTCACATATCCTAGAGACGAAAGCATTTTCATGTCCTGGAGTCCATATTATTGTCATTTCCTGGAGTCCATATTATTGTCATGTCCTTGACTCCATTACTTTCTCATGTCCTAGAGACGAAAGCATTTTCATGTCCTGGAGTCCATAACATTCTCAAGTCCTGGAGTCCATAACATTCTCATGTCCTGGAGTCCATAATATTCTCATGTCCTGGAGTCCATAATATTCTCATGTCCTGTAGTCCATAATATTCTCATGTCCTGTAGTCCATAATATTCTCATGTCCTGTAGTCCATAATATTCTCATGTCCTGGAGTCCATAATATTCTCATGTCCTGTAGTCCATAATATTCTCATGTCCTGTAGTCCATAATATTCTCATGTCCTGTAGTCCATAATATTCTCATGTCCTGTAGTCCATAATATTCTCATGTCCTGTAGTCCATAATATTCTCATGTCCTGTAGTCCATAATATTCTCATGTCCTGTAGTCCATAATATTCTCATGTCCTGTAGTCCATAATATTCTCATGTCCTGTAGTCCATAATATTCTCATGTCCTGTAGTCCAAAATATTCTCATGTCCTGTAGTCCATAATATTCTCATGTCCTGGAGTCCATAATATTCTCATGTCTGGAGTACGAGTACGTGTTAGTGAACTCTTGGTCACATGCGTGTGTTGGTAGAGGACACACGAGAGGTAAGTTGAGACCAGTTGTGTAGTGGGAGAACAAGTTCTGACAGCGGGGATTTGAAGAGAGACCATGATGGTCGGACACTTCGACCCCGGACGATTCGACACCGGACGGTTCGACCCTGCCATTTCGACCACAGGACGTTTCGGCCCTGGACTGTTCGACCTCTTGCGTGAAGACATTGTTCCTGAAGCAAATAATTCAGTTGCATTTTCTATACTTGCCGACGAGACATATGACAGTTCAGGTATTGAGCAGATTTCACTTGGTGTTCGATTTGTCAAAGAACAAAATGGGAAAATGATGGTCACAGAATAATTCATGGGATATATTCCAATTGTCAATACAACAGCTGAAGGTTTAACCAACACCATCATTACTAATTCATTAGAATTTTGATTAAATATTACAAAGGATATGGTCAAGGATACTACGGATGTTCTACAATGGCAGGTAAAGAAGGAGGAGTCCAAGCAATAATTCGTAAAAATATTCAAAAGCAGCATTTGTACATTGCAGTTCACATAAACTAAATCTTGTTGTGAACGATTTAAATAATGTGAATGTTGTACGAAACACAATAGGAACAATTGAGTCAATTATAGTGTTTTTCCGAGAAAGTAATCAGCAAAGAAAACTTATTCTTTGCTATGTGAAACTAGATGGTCACATAAATATAAAAGATTGCGGATTTTTGCTGAAAATGTTACAGAAATTGTTAAACAACTGGAATATTTAGAACAATCAGTAATGTAATGAGTTATACTTGCAGATATAATTCTTTTTTATGTTTGATAAATGTAAACTGTATTCCATGTATTAAACTTTCAGGAAATTTAGTTCAGTTTTATTGTAACAACTTTATGACATTTTTTATGACATTTTTTTTCTCAAATGTAGGGGGGGGGGCAAATGTCACTTGGTTATATGCTTGGTCATACCCATAAAATGATACTCATCACAAACTCTTAAAGCATATTCATAATCATAAATCGTCAATTCATAATATTTGCCATCGGCCCTCTCACCTTCCTGTCGAACTTTAATTCATAAGGTGAGATTAGTGTGGTTTCATTGGGGACTTACTTCCCTATATGCGAAGAACACCGACTATCCCAGTTGTCTAACCCTTCTGTAACTACTTTCCTTAGCATCGTCTTTAGGCTACCATTTAACATCTCCACCATTCCATTTGACTGTGGATGATAAATGGCTGATATTGATAGTAGTTTGAACACATGCACGTACAAGTCAGACGAGAATTGAGGTCCGTTGTCCGACAAAATTTCCTCATTCTAGTAAAGATCGAGTATAATGCCTCACATATGTCCTCTGCTGTCACTTTAATGGTACTGCCTCCGGCCACCTGGTAGCCATATCAATTAGCGTCAGGATGTACCTATTTGTTTTTGGTTATTGGTCCAACTATGTCTATTGCACCTTTCTTAAATGGTACTCCAATTACCCGAGCTCTACAGGCTTAATCTTCCCTGGCGGTCGAGCCTTCTGATATATTGGACATGTCTTAACATATTCCGTGATGTTTTTGTTCATTTTCGGCCAAAAAAACTCTGCCGATATATGTTTATTTTTCCTGACTGACCTATATCCCACTAGTGCTGATTCGTGTGCGTTCTAGAGGATCATCCCCCGACTCTCCGACGGGATGACTAGTTTTTCATCGACTTTGTCGTTCGATTTGTTTGTAAATTTCCTATATAAATAACCATTTCTAATATGGAACATAATATGTCCTTGCTTTGTATGCTCTAATTCTTTATTCTTAGCCTTTTCCCAGCATTTTCGAAGGTCTTGATCGTTTTCTTGTTCCCACTTCACGTTATCTAATATCTTCCGATATTATTGGCATTTTGTTATTGGCTCCTTCTGTATTTAGTGCATTCTCGTTGTCTCTCTTCCTTTGTGCTCTTGTTATGACGTTTCCATGGTGGAGGACCGACTCTTTATTTTCTCCCACATTTCCTATTAGGTGCCGTCCATAAATGACGGGGGGAGGGGGGTCACACTTTTGTGACGATGTGTGACGAGGGGGAGGGAGGGGGTTGAAGAAATGTGACGTCACATCAAAACTTCAAATAAAACTTCCACTGAAAAATTTGGTCGCTTACAATTTATTTAATGACTTTTTTTAAAAAATCAGTGCTTCTCAATGTGCCGGTCGGTAGGCCATCAGACGCTGGTTGGCGTAAGCTATCAAGACACGAAAATTAAATCTTATTATAATCCTTAATTTTGAGAATCCACAAGATAACATATGAAATTGTTACACTGCGTCGTTTGATGTTGACATCAAAGCATTTGTGATGTAACCGCAGCTCCGTTTGGTTCTCTCGAACTTTTTTCCCCGTTACCCCAAACTATATAAGTTTATGTGTGCGTTACCCCCCCCCCAACCCCCAGACTCTAGGTCCTGCTCACATGACTCGAGGATTTGGGGGAGCGTCGTTAGCGCCCCCCCCCCGAAAATGCTACTGGTGAGTTTTACATGCATGACAAGTGTCTAAAAATGATCTGAATAGGATTATGTGTAGATATTTTAAGTCAAAACGACACGGAATATCCTTTTTCTTTAAAAGGGGAAGGGGGTGAGGGAATCTATTTGATAGAATTAAAAACTTTTTAAGTTGGATATAATTGTTCGATGGGTTTTTGGTCAAACGCCCCTGGCCATTCTAGTCTTCTAGATCAGTGCTTCTCAAAGTGATGGTCCGCGGACCGGTGCCGGTCCGTGGGCCATCCGCTGCCAGTCCGCAGATGCCCTCAAAAAAGGACAGAAAAATTGTCAGTGCAGGGAAAACAATGCACCGGTCCCTAGTGCAATGGAAAAATTCCTGTCGGTCCACCATACTAAAAAGTTTGAGAAGCACTGTTCTAGATATAATGGTAAATGAGCCCATTTAAAATTTTCAAGTATTCATTAACTTTATTGAATGCATCAAATTCTTGACATGACAATTCGAGAGTAGCACAAAACAACTTTTCTTCTTAGCTCAGTTTTTAAGGCATTAATTTTAAATATCACAGAAAGGATACGTAATACAGACAAGTCATGTGGATTAAGATTATTGTCACTCGTGTCAATATAAATGAAAGTAGGGGAGATTTAGGTGTCTAGATTTACTGTATAGTACGTATGTAAGAAATCTACATAGTTGCCAAATTTTTAAAAAATGCATTTTCTGGAAGGAACCGGTTCAATAATGGGCATATGTTCCAAGCGTACATGTATACATGACGTATTTTAATATATTTAGTGGATTGTAGTGGATGTTATATGTCCCAAATGAGTCTGCATTACCCCCAAAAATTCCCTTTTTGACCCAAAGATGAGGTTATTTACCTCTGTTCGCCGACCTCTTTCTTACGGGATGCCCGTCAGTCAATTGAGGGATTTTTAAAAAAAAATACATTTTAAAAATATCATTTTAAAATATTTTTTTTCTAAACAAAGACGTTAACCGTGATGATTAATAGTCAATGTTTAATGTGTATGCATTCAAATAAAATATAATCTAAGGATGTTAACACAGTTCGTTTTCTGAAGGTCAGTTAAACGTTTCTAAAAAATGCTTCACGCGAGTTACGATATTACAATGAAGATCTTCACTAAATAAATAATAAATACTTAAGGGACAATAAAAGTGATTTGAAACATACTTATTTTCAAATAGAAAATAAGTTTTTTTTTGTTTTTTTTTGGGGGGGGGCCAAAGATTTGTGACGTATTTTTAGAGGGGGGGGGGTCTAAGTTTTTGTGACGACGCGTGACGAGGGGGAGGGAGGGGGTCAAAAATCGGGAAAAATCGCGTGACGTCATTTATGGACGGCCCCTTATGAGGTCCGCCACTGGGTAGTCGAATACTGCAGCTAGTACTAACCCTTTCACATACTGTGTATCTATTTCTATATATGCTGTCGGGTATTCTATAACCGTTCCATCTATCAGTCGTAGTTTATACAGTTTATTTGTTATCTGATGTCTATTAACTAAACTTTTCTTGCACCCAATGATGGTACAGCCTGTGTCTCGGAGTACGGATACTTCTTTGCCACCTAATTCTCTGCCGCTTCCCATTTTCTCCACTGGTCCATTACGAATTCCTCAGTCTAACCCGACCGGTCTCTCCGCAACACACTGCGTCCGCTCGTCTCGACTCTACCCATTCCCCCTTCTCAACTGACCCTGGCGCATCCTCTGTCCATACACCCGTGTGACCAGGAGTTCACTCAAAACATTATATTCATGAAGAGAGTTCACACGGTCAACAAGCATTCACTCAGTGATTCTCATACCCCTGACTGGTTTTAAAAATGTATATATTTATATGTATTAAATATATATATGTATAAGTCGAAAATAAATGAAAGTTATTTTTATTTTTATTCATTTTTTAAAGGTGCCCATATGCTGAACAACGCAGCGTTTTTTAAATTTACAAAATGTCAATAGTTAATGCCGCCGCATAGCAGACAATAATAACATTTAAGCTACAGGGCCCGTATGACCTGTCTGAATCCATTGTTATTTACATTTTGTCCGGGACTTACGTCATGACATGTTACGATGGCTAGACTCAGTGCACGCCGTATGCTTGCGAGGGTGAGGGGAAAGTGGGGGCAGAGAGACTGTAGGCACCTATAGAAAGGACTGTCTGAGACTGTTGGCCTGTAGGCAGTATAGCAGTGTTGTCCAACCGAAAATCGTTCACGGCACACTAAACTGGTAAAAAATTTGCACGGCACACCTCACAAAAAAAAAGAAAAAAAAGAAAAGAAATCAGTGTTTATTCAAAAGATGTTTCACAATTAACGAGATACTTCAGCGTTTTCTTTGGAGCAGATGAGCTCAAAAACGCGGCTCATTGCTGAACAGCAGGAAAGGGTTTTTATTTACTTACAACAGTAACAACAATGGAGGAGAGAAATTTTGTAGCTTTCAAGAGATACTCACAACCAGAACAATACAGACATTAAACGTTTTTATTCAATTCTTTTTCGGTTAAAACTTATTTTTGTTCAAAACTTGAAGGTTCGAAAATCCTAGCAATTTATGGTATTTTTGAAATCTTTCGCGGCACACTAAAATTGTCTCACGGCACACTAGTGTGTCGCGGCACACCGGTTGGACAACACTGACCTATAGAAAGGACTAAACTAAACACATATTCTGTAGGCCTGAGACTAATCTCTTAAGGCCTTGGCAAGACCTGGGCAATCTGCTCCATCTGTTGAGCATTGTCTTTACATGGGACTCTTCCGCCTCCCTCACCCCCCGGCTATATCAAGCGCCGGGCAAGACGTCACCAGGTGTACGACCGTCTCAGAGGCTTGGCTGCAATGACGGCAGTTCGAGTCCCTGTTGTGGTCTAGCCTGTGAAAGTATGAGTTGGTTGGGCAAATGTTCACTAAACTCTGGTGTTTGCGACTCAGGTTCCACCACTGGTCTGAACGGCTTGGCCTGGGCATGTTAGCGAATACCCCCCCTGGCTGTCGTGTTGTCAGCCCACTCCTGGTACCACTTATTCCGGAAGTGGTCCTTTAGCCAGGTTTTAGCCCCAAGATAAGTGACCGGTTGGGAAAGGGCCGCTCCTGCTTTGGCCAGGGAGTCTGCCTTTTCATTGCCGTTAACATTCACTGCACTATTACCTTACCTCCAAGTCTTTCGAGCCTACCCACGTCCTCCAAGATGGCGTCAACCAAGTGGGTACTACGCTTCTCACTAGGCGGGACTTCGAGGGCTGATCTCGTGTCGAAACCGAAAATTTCCGACCCCTGCACACTTTACAGGGCCCTGTGTATAGCATCAAGCTCCGCATCGTAATTCGATGCCATAGTCCCACAGGGACCTAGAAGTTCTTCTTTTGGTGGCCCTCCTATTGCATATCCTGCA
Source organism: Ampullaceana balthica (assembly GCA_944989445.1). NCBI lineage: Eukaryota > Metazoa > Mollusca > Gastropoda > Lymnaeidae > Ampullaceana > Ampullaceana balthica. Next base: position 99,207 of record CALYLW010001326.1, on the reverse strand, counting down.
ATTCCTTCACTTGAACTGACAGACCCATCCGTGAACACTTTCACTTGGGTGCCCGCGAACCCTTCTATCGTCTCAAGGGCAGCCGCGTATAGAAAGGACTATCTGACCACATTGCCTTTTTATTGTCCGATTACAATCGACGGGGTGGGGGTGGAGTTAGATAGGTTTGGAATGGAACGCTGAATGTTTTGACTGGTTATACGTGTATATAATTTTTCAAATCATCGTAAATTAAACGTTACAAATAATTATTTCAAACTTTATTTAATTTTTAATGGATAATAATATTAAGTTGAATATTTTTTCATACCAAATATTAATTTTAAAAACTATATCTAAAAAAATATTATTAAACAAAAAAAATAATAATAAATTTTAAAAAATTTCTACGGGGTCGAAACGTCATGGGGTCGAAACGTCTTGTGGTCGAATAGTCCGGGGTCGAATCACCCGGGGTCGAATCGTCCGGGGTCGAACTGTCAGTGGTCGAACCGACCGGGTCAAACCGCTCTGGGGTCGAAACGTCCTATGGTCGAACTGGCAGGGTCGAACCATCCGATGTCGAAGTGTCCGTAATTTCTCATATATAAGGGATGTATAGTCAAAAACTTTGTTTTTACGGGTCTTTTGTTTATAGCTACCCCACACTTGTAAAGTTTCTCTATAGCTACCACACACCACTAGTCACACTTGTAAGGTTTCTCTATAGCTACCACTACCACACACCACTAGCCACACTTGTAAGGTTTCTCCGTCTAACCACTGGACCACTCTAGCACACACATTAATTCACATGCTGTGAACAGATCAGAATTCCTGTCTTCCTTTATTTCCGTTATATTAGATCGACTAGTTCACAGGACGAAATCCCTGTACAATCCACTGAGACATGAGTGGGGCCCTCTATGTGTCAGACAGGAGCGGGACCCTCTATGTGTCAGACAGGGCGGGACCCTCTATGTGTCAGACAGGAGCGGGGCCCTCTAATTGTCAGAAAGGAGCGGGACCCTCTATGTGTCAGACAGGAGCGGGACCCTCTAAGTGTCAGACAGGAGCGGGGCACTCTATGTGTCAGACAGGAGCGGGACCCTCTATGTGTCAGACAGGAGCGGGACAAAGGCAAAGCTAAAATTGTTAAAATGTGTGGCTTTTCTTACATTTTATATTAAAATTTTTAAATATCGTTATTTTAAAAACCTATATTATTGCTTTTTTTTTAAATAAAAAAACGTATAAACCTAGACAAGGAAGAAAAAAACTAGATCTAGGTAAGATCGTAAAACGGAGCAAGTCTTTTTCTGACAGTGAGTTTATCAAGGAATGCTTGACAGATGCAGCAATCATTATGTGCCCAGAACAGAAAACATATTTGACACCAATTCTTTATCAAGGGAACTTTAGTCAGACGCTTTGACAAAAAAATGTGACAATTTGATGTACAAACTTCGAGATGCAAGCAAATACTTTTTGTGGTACTCTCGCAGTGGATTAAAGTACCAATGTAGAGGAACAGCATTATTATTATATTTATAATAAATCCTCATTTTGAGCTTAACGAAGAATTACTTAGTGTTGAACCACTCAAAGAAACAACTACAGGCCAGGATTTATTCAATGCTGTTGAGAACTGTGTTAACATAACTGGGTTGGCAAGAACAAGATGGCAAGTGCAATAACCGAAGCAGCGCGTGCTTTAACTGGAAAAAAGTAGTATGAACAATAAAATATATTCCTGACCATACACTCTCCACTGTGTCAACCATCAGGAAAGTCTTTGTATTTTTTTGAATTTTTTGAAGTCTTTTTGAATTTCAAGCACGGATCTACAGACTTCTTGGGGCTGAAGTAGTGTACGAAAATGACAGTTATGTAAACTAAAGGAACAAAGTTGTTGGCTTACTTATAAGATTTATCAAAGCATCATTGACTCTTGTTCAATGGATAATTCAAACCTTTATTAAGTCAGCAATATAATTACAGCACAGATTCAGTATGATAAGCTTTGTAACAGCCAGGGCACTTAACCACAGACGTTAAAGAACTGCTTGAAGATTTGAATATTATGCGTGTTATATTATTAGTGTGCTGGCTGAGCCTGGGCAAGTTATTGAGACAAGTATGAGACCTCAAGGCAGAAATAGTTATGTTGCTGGAGATGAAGGGTTTTGTTTGTGATTTTGTTACTACCATAGTTAATGAATAGTGGAAGTCAGACTCAATGACTTGTTTGTCAGTGACATTATGAAACAGTTGGATTAACTGAATGTCCAACTTCAGGGCAGTAGCTTGTTTGCGCATGAAATTTATATGTATGTTAAATCATTTCAGGCAAAACTCTTCCTGTTCTCTATGCAAGCAGGTGAAAAAAGGTTCACCTTTTGCTAAAGATGCCTTTGCTATGGAATTTGAGAGGTTTCAAGAGTATACGAAACTGGCACCACTCTACAATATCCTCAGTTCACAATTAAGTGCAGAAGCTGATAAAGCACCAGAGGATATACAGTGAGAACTGTGTGGCTTTTGCTAGGTGGGGCGTTTTCCCACTTAAAAAAACTTAAATGCCACATTTAAAAAAAATATTTGGGTCCAGATTCAATACATCTTTAAGCAAGCGTTTTCTAAGGACAGATCGATGTGACTGACTGCAATTTGAATACATTCATGCGAATCATATCCTAACTTGGTTCAACAATTCACAAAAAATAAATTAAAATTAAAACACTTGGAATCATTTGAATGAGAAGATGAACCTGGTATGCTGCTACCAATTTAGTAATCATCGGCTCTATTTTCGCCAGCAGTAATCTTAAGTAACCGCAATGGACTATTTGCACTTTGTTGTGTATGTTTGTTAGTTAGTTTGTTTGTTTGTTAATAAATTAGTTACCGCACTGAATCTACTTTCCACTAAATGTGATGAAGGAAATGTAATTAAGAAATTTTAAAATACAGTCCATACTTCAGGATTTCCTTTTCCAGCCAGCATTGTCGGTACCCATTTTTGAATTTAAATTTCAATTCATCATTTGTATTTAATTTTTTAAATCAGTTTGAAAATATTATCAAATAATATTGTTTGGAAAATGTGTGCTTCCTTTGTGAACCGCATTATGAAAAAAGTAAATTGTCATTTCCTGGCAAAATTGACTCATCAAGTTGAATAGAAAACAGAGATGTTTTTAAATAGTCACACAAAGAATCTCCAACACCTTGAGCCTTTTCATCAATTCTTATTTGCACTGTATTTTTATTGCTAAACAAGTCTTCTCTTGTGTGGATATTATCAGATGCTTATATATTTGGCAATCAATAATTTAAACGCAATAATGTAAGGAGCTATCAAGCCTTTGTCATCTTGTGTGGTGGTTGTTGAAAAGAGTTTTGTGAAAGTCAGTTGTTTGATAAATTTGTATTTGAAAGTTAGAAAATGAGATGAATCCTCATTTTTTATCCCCCTTAAAATGTTTGAAATATTTGATTTGAAATGTTCTTGCAGTCTGGAATCGCGCAATAAAAAAACAACTAAATGAAAGTGAGTATGCAGTAATCAAACCAACGTCCAAAACTTTTTAAAAGAAAAAATAAACCTTATGAACGGCATACATAAATCATTTTTTTTCTAAATCTTCTCTTGCTTTTTTTTTATCCTTTACAGTCATTCACCGCCCCCCAAAATGACCCGTGGCCTTCACCACCCATAATGGGGCGGTAGCGCTCACTTTGGGAATCACGGATCTACAGACTTCTTTACTAATGCTACTGACCTGAACACATTGGGGCTGAAGTAGTGTACGAAAATGACAGTTATGTAAACTAAAGGAACAAAGTTGTTGGCTTACTTATAAGATTTATCAAAGCATCATTGACTCTTGTTCAATGGATAATTCAAACCTTTATTATTCACAGCACAGATTCAGTTACACAAAGGTATTCGTCTAACAATGCCACTTACTCTGTGTGCATATTCTGACTACCACTCTAAACACTATGGATTGTGTACTAAGTACACTGCTCTACAGAGCTAACTGCTCTATCTCTAATGGCTAGTCCTAACTATCCTCTGTGAACCTCTCTCTAAGTCTCTCTTCCACTCTGGTACTTGACGTACCCCACACTGTATACAGCCCGCCTGTCTTCACTCCCACACTATATATAGCCCGCCTGTCTTCACTCCCACACTATATATAGCCCGCCTGTCTTCACCCCCACACTATATATAGCCCACCTGTCTTCACTCCAAAACTATATATAGCCCGCCTGTCTTCACTCCCACACTATATATAGCCCGCCTGTCTTCACTCCCACACTGTATATAGCCTACCTGTCTTCACTCCCACACTATATATAGCCCGCCTGTCTTTACTCCCACACTATATATAGCCCGCATTTCTTCACTCCCACACTATATATAGCCCGCCTGTCTTCACTCCCACACTGTATATAGCCCGCCTGTCTTCACTCCCACACTATATATAGCCCGCCTGTCTTCACTCCCACGCATTATATAGCCCGCCTGTCTTCACTCCTGTCACACGCCAATCGTGACTGGTTTGCTTTCTGATGTTTGTGAGCTTCTTTCGCACAATAATTCACTACAATTCAAGTCAGGAAATAATGCACTTTAATTATGAAATATTTTAATATATACACATATTTTACAATAAACCACTGTGATCCAAATAGCACCACTCTACTGATTCAACTTCTCAATCTGACCACTACACACTTCATGTCACCTCCCGTGTCCGCCTCGACACTACCAGGCTGAACCTTGGACTTGAATTCTCACGTGACATTCACCCCCATCCTTAAAAAAAATGTTTTGGTACAAAAAAATTTAGGTCATCCTAACATACAAAATATTATAGTTTGTGTAAATAGAATTATGTTTAACAATCATAATACATGAAATAAAAGTATGACATATGGAGGAGTTCATAGATTGGCAATCTTCAGCTGTTGCACAAATACAGGTTCTGTTTTATATGTTTATCTAAAGATGGAAATTGTAGGCATAACATGCACAATGAACTTCATTTTAAAAGCAAGTCGGATCATCTATTAATTTACACCAAGCCGTGGATCTCAAATGTTACATTACAGGTAAAAAAAATACTTCAATCTGATTTGAGATGAAATGATGTATGACATTGATTACAAAGTAATCTTTAAGGGGAAAATATGAAAAAAATTATGATATTACAACTAGGATGAATTCAAACAAAAAGACCTTCAATGCTTCTTCAGGCTCTTAAAGGTTCGATGATTGACCAATCACGACCACGATCATTTCCATTGATAATGTTAACTCCAGCATCTTGAATAAGTCGCTTGGCTTCTGAGATGGCATTTTAAAATCCCTTATATTAACTTCACGGCCGTCTCTGTCTGTCGTCCGCTGGGCGGGCGGGCGGAAAAACAAAAGTCGAAAATGACCCACTTCGATCGAATGATCCGATCGAGCTGAAATTTGGCACACGGACCTAACAATGCATCTTATTAAAATTTTAGATCGATCGATTGTACCGTAATTAAATTAATGCATTTTTAGTTTTTCCTTATATAACGAATGTAATTCAAATTCACGGTTTGTTATTGTTTTTTTCATTTACTGAATTTTGGCCAGAAATCATTTTAGCGACAAATAAAATATTTATGACTGTCTTTATTTTATAGTTTTCAACTTTTCCAATAAAAATTATCCTGAAGTAGAAATAATACAACTAATGCATATTTAATTAAAGTTACATTTCTACAACTTTAATGATGTTGTTTAAATGAAACAAGTCTTAATTAGATAACGTACTATTAAATTAACACTTTGATACAGACTATAATGTTTTATATAACGTAAACTTATTTTATTTATGTATGTTTTCTAGACGTAATGATATTCAGATTTAGAGAAGAAAAAACGGGCCCAATAAATACTAATAATTATGCATATGATGTCATTTAGATAACATAGAACATGTTTAAATACACTTAAATTAATAGTGAACGTTTTAAATTAAACTCAAAGTAAAAATATGAAACAAAACAAAAGAAAATCGTTTTTTCTTCGTACATTTGCAGCGATGTGTTGAGATGTGTAACAAGGTATAGTATACTCTGTAACAAAGTATTACTCTGTAAAAAAGTATTACTCACTTACTGATTTCTTGTTTATTATGAAAGTTTGCAAGTTTGTTTTCTTTACCTCCACGTCCTTCGTCTGCTTCACTGCAGATTCCATAATATGCAAGCAGATCTTGGCCACCGGATTTACAAAAATGGGCCGAACTATTTTTCACAAACTATAATCACCTTTCTGGCATGTTTTTAGTCAGGCATCTGGTTTGAACTTTCCGATGGTTCCACGACCAGCATGGCAGCATCTCCATTTTTGGAGGCAGTCCATGCATTTTATATCATCCATTTCTTTTTCGACGTTTTCAAGGTCTTCATTTGTAGCTCAATTATCGATCACCGCTTTTGGAGGATTTCAGGTACTCTGCCCAACTTTTGCTTTGCAGCCAAACATATCCTCACATGGCGACTGCTGAATGACTCGGTGATCAGAGTGGTTTTTCATGAATTGAACAAATCGGAGACTCTCAGCCCAATGTTTTGATTCATTTGTATGCATCCACGTCATAATTATATTCGACGGAACCTTGGCTTTGACTATGCCTCAGTTTTCCGTGTACCAGTTTTAGTTCAGGCCATATGTTCTTAAATTAAGTTCATTTACAATTTGGTTCACAAATTTTGTCCCATTATCTGATAAAAGCACGATTGGAACCTTTATGGTGACGAAGACATCAAGAAGCTGGTAAGCAACTTCTTCTGCTGTATTTCTTTTAGAGGTCGCAATAAAAAAAACTTGGTTAAATGATCCTGATATATATAAATCAAACTATGTCTGTGTGTGTGTGTGTGTTTGTGTGGGTGTGTGTGTGTGCTTGTCCTTTATAGCTGACTAAACCATTCACCCGATCGTCATGAAACTTTTTGAGACCGTTGAGTATGCTCCCGGGATGGTAACTGGCTACATTTCTTTTTCGAAATTTAACACTCATGGGCAGATAATGTCATGTTTTGCTATATAAACATTAGTTTAATCGTTATTTTAATTGATTGATCTTAACTAAAGGGGCCGTCCATAAATGACGTCACGCACCTAGGGGGGGGGGAGGGGGTCACACTTTTGTGACGATGTGTGACGAGGGGGAGGGTTGAGGAAATGTGACGTCACATCAAAAGGGTAACTTTAAACAAAACTTCCACTGTAAGATTTGGTCGATTACAATTTATTTAATGAATTTTTTTATTTCTTAAAAAAAATTGTATTAATGTTTTTTTCCTTTTTTTAAAAAAAAACTATAAGTGCTTCTCAAAGTGCCGGTCCATCAGACGCCGGTTGGCGTAAGTTATCAAGAAATGAAAATTAAATCTAATTATAATCCTTTAAGTTTGAGAACCCACATATAAACGCACATAGAGAACGTATAAAATTGTTACCCTCTGTCGTTTGATGTTGACATCAAAGCATTTGTGATGTAACCGCAGCTCCGTTTTTAAGGCAGGAGTCGGCGAACTATTTTGTCCCTTATATGCAAGTTTTTGTGCGTTACAGAATCGAGGTCCTGCCCACATAACTCGGGCGGGGATTTGAGGGAGCGTCGTTAGCTAAAATGCAACTGGTGAGTTTTACAAGCATGATAAGTGTCTAAAAATGATCTGAATAGGATTATGTGTAGATATTTTAAGTCAAAACGACGAGGAATATCCATTTATTTTTTATTTTTTTCGGATCTATTTGACACAGTTATAAACGTTTTAAGTTTGATATAATTGTTCGATTGTTTTTTGGTCTAACGCCCCTGGCCATTCTAGATATAATAGTATTCATTAACTTTATTGAATGCATACCACTGTAAAAATAACTTTTCTTCTTTGCTCAGTTTTTAAGGCATTAATTTTAAATATCACAGAAAGGATACTTGATACAGTAAAGTCATGTGGATTAAGATTATTGTCACTCGTGTCAATATAAATGAAAGTATGGTGGATTTGGGTGTCTTCGTATAGTAAGAAATCTACATAGTTGTCAAATTTAAAAAAAAATGCATTTTCTGGAAGGAACCGGTTCAATAGTGGGCCTATTTTTCAAGCGTACACGTACACATGACGTATATATCTAGTGGATTGTAGTGGATGTTTTATGTCCAAAATGAATCTGCATTACCCCCTAGAATTACCCCAGGTGGGGTAATTTACCCATGTTCTGACCTCTTTCTTACGGGATGCCAATTGAGGGATTATTAAAAAATACATTTAGAAAATATTATTTGTAAATTTTTTTTTATACAAAGAAGTTAACCGTGATGATTAAAAGTCAATGTTTAATTTGTATGCATTGAAATAAAGTATAATCTAAGGATGTTAAGACAGTTCGATTTTTGAAGGCCGGTTAAACGTTTTTAAAAAAGGACCGGGTCAATCGGATACCTAAAAATTAAAATTATAAATGTTTATGTTAATATTATTATTAACCCGAAAAGAGCGGATGCTATCGAATTTGATAGCCCACAATGATTCAGCATTACCCCCATGAGTTCCCTTTTACACCGAATGAGATAATATACCGCTGTTACCGACCCCTCGGTTAAACCGCCCGATAGCGGTAGCCATGTATTTTTCATTAGTTTATAAACTCCACAACAATTTTAACACGCAATTTTAACATTGGTGGCATTATATTTACAACTCTTGTGTAACGTACTTGAAATCGTAAAAAATAAATTGGGAAAAAACAACACAAAAACAAACAAAAAAAACACCCCAAAAAATCGTGTTCGGACTAAAAAGTTATGACAATAATTAATTATTAATGTCATAGTATTTTTCAGTCTTCAACTTGCAGGAATTACTGTATTTTGCGACGCACAAGACGCACCCTACTTTCTTGTACAAATGTGGGGTTCGTACAGTACTCCCCATATTCCTCTTCCAGCGCATACCAAATAATTTTTTTTTAGAAAACATGAGATTTGAGATCAATGTGGTAATTTTAGATCAAATGCCTTTAACGTGTTACAATGCAGACCTACTTAAATGACAAAAAAGTGATTTGAAACATACTTATTTTCAAATAGAAATTAAGGTGTGTTTTAGTTGTTGTTTTTGTTGTTTTTTTTGTTTTTTGTGTTGTTGGGGGGGGGTCAAAGCTTTGTGACGTATTTTTGGACGGGGGGTCTAACTTTTTGTGACGGGGGTAAACAATTGGCCGAAATAGCGTGACGTCATTTATGGACGGCCCCAAGCGTTGTATATAAAAACTTGACAGCCAATATTAAATACTATAGGGCAATAAACTCCTAATGACCACTGGGCTGGGGGCCCAAAATCCCGTTTTTTCTTAAACTTTTAAGAATGTATTCCCAATTCATTTATTAACGATTTTGAAAAATAATGATAAATACATCCATTATTATCCATATTGACACGAACAGGTATTTTGAACTTTGTATTCAAAAACTTGGTATCCCATATTAAAATACTTAAGGACACTGAACTTCTAATATAAATTTCTTTCAGGCCGGGGGCCCCAAATGTCTTTTTCGTAAATGTTTAAGATATTTCTCCCATTCGCTTTTTAACGATCTTGAGAAATTATGTCTCTGATGAAACTGATAAAAAATGAACAGGTTTTTGAAATTGACATCTTGTACCGGGGGCCCCTTAATGTCGTTTATTTTCCCTATATTAGCTATATACAAAATTAGTTTAAGTGTTAGATAATGAGAAAATAACTGGGTTTTGACCAAACGTAGCATATAAAAACTTTAGAGCCTATATTAAATTATTATAGGGCACTGAATTTCTAATGTCAATTTCTTCGGAGCTGGGAGCCCCAAATGTCTTTTTTGTTAACTGAACGTAAATAGTTGTATTCCTCATTCAATTTAACACATTTACAATGGCAATAAAAATAAATTATCACTCATTTTGGGGCCGGGGCCTTTAATATCGTTTCTTCTTTTGTAAGTTTTTTAATTATTAAGTTTGCTATGAAACTTGGACTATTTTTTAGGACACTTACGGGAAGGTTTCTGGCATAATTGTTTTTAAAACATACCACTTATTAGTTTCTTTAAATTTATTCATTTTTTATTGAGATCTTTGCAACGCACGGCGGGTTGAATATAAAATTGTACTGGCCGCCATACTTTGCATGTCTATCAGATCCATCTGACATCTCGAGTTAAATTAATCAATTTGATCTGGCATTTCTTGCATAAGTGAAGATAGAATGTAACGACTTCTTTGGTGACATTTGTGTACTTAGTTTGTAGCTCCTTTTCCATACGTGTGCGACCTCCATGTCCAATGTTCATGTAAGTCTCTCTTTACCTCCATCTTCAAGATCATCATTTTTTTAGACGACGATAGTCAACACTTTCTTTTTTCTTCTTTGCTTTAGTAACTACAAATGCGCCCTATGAATTATTCTTTCAATTGAAAACATTGATTGAGAAGTTACAAATAAGAGTAATACAACACTCGCAAGGAAAACTCTATGTCAGAATAAAAGGAACTAGTCACAATGGCTGGACCTTCTCCGAAAAGGACCGACCAACGCAGTGGTATCGTCACAATGTGGCACCGTTTTTCCTACCATGTACACGCCAACACAACAAAAGCGACAAATGTGCCACCAACCGGGCAGTCTTCCACTAGCACATCGGGCTTTGCCCAAGAATAACCAGCCACTTCGCGAATTGGCCGGCCGAAGCCCGAACTACTATTGTTAGTTGTAAGTACTTCGTGTTTTGGCCAGACTTGTCGGCCAAAGCGCGAATTGTCCGGCCAATTCACGAAATGGCCGAACTTCGGACATATATATATATATATAATTATTAGGGCTAATCTTTAACTTTTGAAAAATTATCGATTAATTAATCGATAATTTCGATTAAAGCCAAAAATAGAAATTTATGACGTCATTAAACTGAACATTTCTCACGGACATTGAAAATTAAGAATTTTTTAAACTAAATTTTATGACAATGTGTTGATACTTGATGTATAGTGCAATTTAAAAGAGAATTGTTTATGGCAGTAAACACAGTAAACTTTTTCACCATCTTCGACTTTGCCATCCGCAGTTTGGTTAAAAGCAAAATTTTTGCTCAACTTTCTCAACTTTATGTTTAAATTTAACTGCGCTGATCCTGTCAGCCATTTTTTAGTTGACGTCTGCCGGTCCACATAAAGTAATAAAATAAATTATAATATTACGCTGGAGAAGTTTGTACGTAAAAAATAGATATAAATTATTATTAATCATTAATAATGAATTATTTATTAATTTAAAAAAATTCAAAATATTAACATATTTTCTTCAATTTTAATCGAATTTTTATCGATTAAAATCATTTCAATCGATAAAATTATCGTTAATCGTTAATTTCCGCAGCCCTAATAATTATATATACCGGACAAAATGACAAAAACTAAATTTCTCTGCCATTCCTATATATATTGCGCCTAAGCGCGTCCGAAGCCGCTATGCCCGGTAACTCTTCATTTAAAAAAAAATGAAAATATAGACGTAAAATCATAATGATTTTGGTTCTGAGATTAACAGAGCGTGTGGTATTTCGCGTCGCAAATAATATTTGATGGGACGTCATTGTTTGAGCTTTTATTGTCATAAATTGGGAAAAGGGAACGGGATTGGGGAAAGGTGCAGTGCGGATTAGTGTGCATGACACCATGACGTAGCATGAGAAGATGTGACGCGTGATAGTGAACGTGACGTAGGGACGGTGAGTTATAGTCTATAGTGAGTTAGAGATTTGCTGTTGTTGCGTGAGGAAGGACCTTGTTGGACGTTAATAAAACTTATGTATGTTATAATGGCGTTGGAGTTACTTTGAGTCTTTGTGGTCATTACAAGTACCCAAAACAACGACGTAACAGGCATCAATATTCACAAAAGTAGCTCAATAAAAACATATCCAATTAAAGGTCATGTATAAACTGTAAAGGAATGGATGTTGTGGATTAACGGGTACACGAATGATAAAGCTTACCTTAAAATAATTTTTTTAAAATTGTGGAATATTGCTAGAATATTGCGATGTCATGCTTCGGTAAATAACTGTAGAGTTGTCTATTGGTGCAAGTGTGTGTGTGTGGGGAAGGGGTGTGTGGGTGCGTGTGCGTGTTTTGGTTATTTCTATGTCTGCTAATGTTTCGCCTCTAACAAGACTACCAGTATTTATTTTCTTAAACCATTCATATTTGTTTGATTTTACGTCTTGACAGTGAATTCTTTATTGTAATTTATGATCGGTTTTAGCATCAGAAAAAATTAAGTGCAAGCTGGTATGATTTTTTGATAAATCAGTCAACTTTATGCAGGCAAATAACAAAATTAAATTCCCTAAAATTAATATTATAATTAGAAAATACAAACAGAACGGTATTTGATGCATGAAAAAAGTGATTAGTAAAGAAAACAATGAAAGTGTTTGTTAGGATGGAGATTTATTTATCTCAGGTGCTTAAATAGTATACGTTTTTTCTGTAACGAATAAACTGCCCAAAGGAATATATTGATGAAAAAAAAGTTCGGTCCTGTTAGAGACGAAAATGGATATAGGGGTTATATGAACGGTGTCCTGCCACTTGATGTGCAGAATCCTGCGCAATGCATCGTAAGTGGAAGCTGTTGAGTTCCTTTGTTTGTTTGGCATAGAAAATGAGTTGTTGTTGTTTTTTTTTGGGGGGGGAGGTCAAAGCTTTGTGACTTATTTATAGCGGGGGAGGGGGGGTCTAACTTTTTGTGACGACGCGTGACGAGGGGGGTGGGAGGGGGTAAAAAATCGGCAAAAATCGCGTGACGTCATTTATGGTCGGCCCCTAAGGCAACTTATTAAAAATTAAATTTATTTTGTTTTTATTGCATTAAAGTAGCACAAATAATTTGTTTTTTTTCCATTAAAATACGGTTATTTATTAAACATGTTACGCCTATCCAATTAAACTAAAGTAATAGTAATGTGTAAATAATCTGAATTCCTCTATTTTATTGAAACTTATTAAGATTTATAACGAGAATATGTAAATATTCAAATTTCTCTGTTAATAAACACCACAATAGGCATAATAATTTCGTAAAAGACATACTTTCAAGCATCTTGGAAAAATGGACATCAGAAGCAGTAACTAGGAAAACGAGATCAGATGCTGGAATTTTACTCAATTCAATGCAATCTTTTTCTCTTCTATGTTATCTCAATTTATGGGAACCCGTAATTGTTTTAATTAATGCAAAGCCATTGTATGGAACAAAGAGATGTGCTAATACAAAATGCTGTTATATCAGCCAAACAATTTGTGAAGTGATGGAGATATCAACTGAACGCCTAGTTAGAAGGAGAAAAATATGAGTAGGGAAAATTCAGAATACGTGGTTCTATCTTTAGAACAAGAAGTACAACGAGAAATGTTTTTATCTATGGATGGAATTATAAAAGAAAAGAAAATAACTCTTTGATGAGTTGCATTTCCTTGCAAGAAAATATTCGTATATAATACCATGTAACCTACTAAATGAAGCATTTGAACATCAAATAAATTACTTTATTGACATTGAGAGTTCAATATGGAAAGAATAAGGATCCAGGTTTTTATGGCTGTAATTACACTACAAGAAGAGGCATTATGTTCTAAAAACGGGGGAGAGGCACCCTTGATCTATTAAAATTTATTCAACAGTATAGAACCGAATATTCTGTACCCAACATTGTAATTTTGCTATGAATTTTTTTCAACTATTGCTATCAGTGTCGCTAGTTGTGGAAAGGAGCTTCTCCAAACTGAAGTTAATAAAAAATTATCTTCGTTCCACAATGAGCGATTAAAGACAACAAAATCTTGCAATACGTCCATCAGAACAAGATATTACAAATAATTTTAATTTTGATAGCGTAATACACGATTTTTCTATTATGAAAGTTAGGAAAGTAAATGTATAAATATGTTTACAGAGGCGTAACTCGGTTTTTGTTTGTAAATTTTTTAAAAAATTTATTTATAATTACAAAATAAAAGAATAGTAATAGTAATTGGTAATGTTTTTTTTGGGGGGTGTAAATTTGGAATATGTTTTGTCTCATGTATTTTGCATCTTTAGTTTGGGTCAGTTCTTTTCCATGAATGTAATATTTTGAATTTATTTGTTTCTTTTTCTTTGTTACTCTTAACAGTTGACACTTTTCTGGGGGGGAAAGACATACTCCAGTTAGTTTCCCATTTTATCAATTCATCTAAGTCTTTTTGTAAAATTTTGCTATCTTGTTCTGATTTAATTGTTCTATAGATTATACAATCATCAGCAAATAGCCTAACTTTTGAACCTGTTGAGATGTTGTTGGGTAAATCATTTATATAAATTAAAAAGCACAGTTCCTTGTGGAACTCCTGAGTTAACCTTTATTGGTGCAGATTTAGATCCATTAATTATTACAGTTTGCTCCCTGCCCAAAAGGAAGTCTTGGATCCAGTGATGTAAGGAACCTGAGATTCCAAAGTAGTTAAGTTTTTTAAGTAAACTAAGGTGGTGAACTTTGTCAAATGCTTTTGAGAAGTCTAGTAATATTGTATCTATTTGATCATTTTTGTCCAAGCCTTTTGATAGTTCATCTATTAATCCTATTAATTGTGTTTCACATGATCTGTTTTTTCTAAAGCCATGTTGATGTGGGCATAGGGCATTATATTTGTCAAGGTGGTTAACTATTCTACTATATATTATGTGTTCTAGTAATTTACAGGTGATACTAGTAAGTGATACAGGCCTGTAATTACCAGGGTCTGATTTATCCCCTTTCTTAAAGAGTGGAGTTACGTTAGCTAATTTCCAATCCTGGGGCACTTTACCCTGGTTTAGAGAGGCTTGAAAGAGAACTACAAGGATTGGGGACAGTTCATTGCTTAGTTCTTTTAATAATCTTGCAGGCAAATCATCTGGGCCAGTAGCTTTGTTTATTTTTAAGTTTTTTAGGAGTGAATGTATACCTATCTCATCTACAGTTATGTTACCTATTTCCTCCATTTTATTTAAATTTATTAAAACTCCCTTGTCGCCTGAGGCAGAAAAAGATGATGCAAAATATGTGTTAAGGATATTAGCTTTAGTTTCATTATCATTATAGGTTTTATTATTTGAGCCTTTTAGTGTGGCTATTCCTGAAGGTTCCATTTTTTTTAGATTTGATAAAGGACCATAAGTTTTTATTGTTATCTTTGGTAATTACATTGTTTATATATTCATTTTGGAGGTTCCGACTAAGTTTTTGTGTCAAGTGTTTAATCTTTAAGTATTTTTTGTGTATCCTATATGAATTGGTAGCTTTATATTTCTTAAATAAGTTCTCTTTTAGTTTGCATAGCTTTTTCAATCTAGAATTGAACCAGCATTTGTTAATTTTATTTGATGTTAGTTTTGTTGGAACATTCTCATCCATTATAGTTTTTAGATTTGTTTTTATATCTTTCCAAATTTCTTCTACTGGGCTATTTGTGTTAAATTTACTTAGGAAAGTTTGTTGGAAGTTAGCCGTTGATTGGTGTAGTTTTATTGAATTACATTTATTCCAAAGATAGATTATTCTTCTAGGTATCTTATTAATTTTAGTTTTTATTGTATTGGTGACCCTAACAATATCATGGTCGGACAGTCCTGGAATTATTTTACAGTCTAACACTAGTCCTGGTCTATTTGTTACACATCTCACTAAAGTTTTACCCCCTTCCCCCCCCCCACACCATTTTAGATGCGTGTCGTCAATTATGGACGGCCGATTTTACGTAACGTAAAATATACTTATTTATGTCATCTTCCCTATAAATGTTATTGGCAATCTTATCAGCATTCTTGGCATTACAGACACTCCTTTTATTTAGAATATTATTGAGTCCTACTTACATCCCTGTTTTTGTCTAGTCTTGCATTTTATTTGAGTTTTAAATGTTGATAGAGTTTTAAATGTTGATAGAATTTTGGTTTTCCTTGTTTGATCAGGTAACCCATTCCAATTTTGAATCCCGGATGAAAAAAACGAGAATTTTTATGTATTTGTTGTTGCATACGGAATAAGAAAAGTGTTTTTATAACTATGTCTATATGAGGGTTGTATTAGATTATCTTTGGTTTATATCATGAATTCTTGAAATACTTTGGCTCATTCAAGCTGTTTTAACTTGTACCAGATTTCTTTAGACAGATGGCACCGCAGCAGCGCCATCTTTCCAATTCAGTGGATGATAGCAGCTGAAAAAACTGTTGTCACCTGATGCTTAATTTTATTTTTGAAAATCGAATTTATTTAGCACATATTTAGTAAATTTTGTACTTAAACATCGTTTATTTACTTTTTAAAACAAAACCTAGATTATGGCTATTTTTGAAATTAAAAAACCTAGAAACCTAGAAAAGGTCGAAAAAACTGAGATCTAGGTTGAAAAAACTAGCGCTGTAGTGTGGTTTGTTATTTTTGACAGGTGTCAAACGAGTTCGTTTGACTACAGACGTAAACAGTAGGGCCCACTGTGGAGAACTTTACATATATACAATAGCGCACCATCAGCTATACGCAGAATAATTAAACTTGTGTAAGTGTCTAAAAATCATAGTTTAACAGCTAATTTAAATAAGATGTATAACTTCAAAATTTAATATGTATTTATATTATTTATGTTCATTTAAATAAAAGTGTAATTAAAATTTATTATTACAATAACAAATCTAAGATAAGCTGTATTATTTTTTGAGTATTAGATATATAAAATAATATTTTGTGACATACACGATTAGTGATATCCAGGGAACTAACCTAATATATCTTACATTCGCTAAATTTAACACACTTTAAATTTTCATTTTTAAAATAATTTTTATTTATTGTTTTCTTCGGGATAAATAGTATGTATAGTTTCCTAGAAAACAAGCTACTCAAGAAATAAGAATGATAACAAAGAGATCATAAAATGTCGCAGCAGGATTTCAGTAAAGTCTGGATTACTGCAACCAGAGGCGTAACTGGGTTTTTGGCGCCCATGGCTAATTTATTTTTTGGTGCCCTTGATAAATTGACAAGTTTCAGCTTTGCGATTTTTACATTTGTTAGACAAAATAATTGAATTTGTCTTATTTTATTTAAGACAATAATTACGTAGTCTGACAGTCATACATTGTGAATATAAAAATTGCATAATTTGCAGTTTATTATTTACAAATCAATTGGTGGTTAAAGCGGTTTATTGTTGCGCTAATAAACAATACAGCAAAACTTGAAGTCTGTTCCTTGTCTCATAACGTTGGTCTTTTTTAGGCTTATCTTTAGACCAAAATCCTTGCATGCTTCTGAGAACTTATTGACCAAAAGTTTGAGACCTATCTCTGAATGTGAGGTATGGGCTGCATCATCCGCGAAGAGCAACTCTCTAATTAAAACCGTTTCCACTTGGAGAGGGCTGATGTTGTATAGATTTCCATCCATCCTGGTATGGATGTTTACACCCTTGAAGCAGTCCTTGAAAGCATGACGCAGTAGCATCGAGAACTAACTAATGTACCACGTTTTTATTAACTTGCTTTCGTGTCTGTCCTTAATTGAACAATTTCATGCGGGCGCTGATTTCTAAAATTTCTCGCCGTAAAAAGATATTATATGAAGTCATTGTTTAAGCTAATATTTTAGTTTTGGAAAAAGGAACGATGTAAAAAGGGGATTTGAGGATTGTTAATAATAGTATATTTTGTGTACATGTCAAGAAGTTTAATATTTCGTATTTATCAAACAAGGATAAGTTACTTTGACAACAAAAAAAGTGGCCCTATTTCAGGAAGTTTAATATTACGTATTTATCATACTAGGACAAGTTAGTTGGGCTTTTGAAAAAGGTTGGTGCCGTAGGCGTCCTAAAAAGCGGGCGCAGTAGGCGCCACGGCGCCTCAGCACAACCTAGTCTTATATACCCTCAATTATTCTGCCTAACGCTAAAGGACATCACTCTGCTTTTTTTTTAAAATGAAAATATAGACTTAAAAATCATAATCATTTTGGTTTTCAGATTAACATTAACCAAACAACGCACGAACTTTCGACGTCAAAATGTGTGTTGTAAACAGCTGACTGACTCAAAGAGTTATTTTTTGGTGCAGTAATTTGGTGCGCTGCTTTCTAAAATTAGTTTAAAAATCGAGTGGTGATTAGCACTGTAAAAAAATAAATAAATAATTTGTGTACATTTCAAGAATATTTCGTATTTATCATACAAGGATAAGTTACTTGGGCTTTTGACCAAAAAAAAGTGGGCGCCCTACAATCCTTATTATAAAATACTTTGTGTACATTTCAGGAAGTATAACATTACGTATTTATCATACAAGGACAGGTTAGTTGGGCTTTTAAAAAAAGGTGGGCGCCACGGCGCCGCAGCACAAACTAGTTTTAAATATCACAGAAAGGATACTTGATCCAAGTCATGTGGATTAAGATTATTGGCACACGTGTAGTGAGTCTGCAAGAATTCCCTTTTGACCCCAGATGATTTACCCCTGTTCGCCGACCTCTTTCTTACGGGATGCCCATTGAGGGATTTTTTAAAAATACATTTTAAAAATATTATTTTTAAATACTTTTTTTTTCTAAACAAAGACGTTAACCGTGATGATTAATTCAATGTTTAATTTGTATGCATTACAAAAAATTATAATCTAAGGATGTTAACACAGTTCGTTTTCTGAAGGCCGGTTATACGTTTTTTTAAAAAAAGCTTCACGTGGGTTACGATATGTAGACCTTTACTAAATAAATAATAAATACTTAAATGACAATAAAAGTGATTTGAAACATACTTATTTTTAAATAGAAAATAAGGTTTTTTTTTGTTTGTTTTTTTTGGGTGGGGGTCGTGACGACGCGTGACGAGGTAAAAAATCGGCCAAAATCGCGTGACGTCACGACGGCCCCTAAGGCAACTTATTAAAAATTAAGTTTATTTTGTTTTTATTGCATTAAAGTAGCACGAATAATTTGTTTTTTTCATTAAAATACGGTTATTTATTGAACATGTTAAACTATTAAACTAAAGTAATAGTAATGTGTAAATAATCTGAATTCCTCTATTTTATGGAAAATTATTAAGATTTATAACAAGAATATGTAAATATTCAAATTTCAATAGGCATAATAATTTCGTAAAAGACATACTTTAAACTTTCAAGCGTCTTGGAAAAATTGACATCTGAAGCAGTAACTAGGAAAACGAGATCAGATTTTACTCAATTCAATGCAATCTTTTTCTATTCTGTGTTATCTCAATTTATGGGAACCCGTAATTTTTTTAATTAATGCAAAGCCATTGCATGGAACAAACAGATGTGCTAACACAAAATGCTGTTATATCAGCCAAACAATTTGTGAACAGATGGAGATATCAACTGAACGCCTAGTTAGAAGGAGAAAAATATGAGTAGGGAAAATTCAGAATACGTGGTTCTATCTTTAGAACAAGAAGTACAACGAGAAATGTTTTTATCCATTGATGATAAGATAAGAAAATAACTCTTTGATGAGTTGCATTTCGTTGCAAGAAAATATTCGTTTATAATACCATGTAACCTACTAAATGAAGCATTTGAACATCAAATAAATTACAAGAAGAGGCATTATGTTCGAAAAACGGGGGAAAGGCTATTAAAATTTATTCAACAGTATAGAACCGAATATTCTGTACCCAACATTGTAATTTTGCAAAGAATTTTTTCAACTATTGCTATCAGTGTCGCTAGTTGTGGAAAGGAGCTTCTCCAAACTGAAGTTAATAAAAAATTATCTTCGTTCCACAATGAGCGATTAAAGACAACAAAATCTTGCAATACAACAGAACAAGATATTACAAATAATTTTAATATTGAT
The DNA here is from genome assembly GCA_944989445.1 of Ampullaceana balthica. Classification (NCBI taxonomy): domain Eukaryota; kingdom Metazoa; phylum Mollusca; class Gastropoda; family Lymnaeidae; genus Ampullaceana; species Ampullaceana balthica. Next base: position 79,225 of record CALYLW010001326.1, on the reverse strand, counting down.
AGCGTAATACACGATTTTTCTATTATGAAAGTTAGGAAAGTAAATGTATAAATATGTTTACACACTAATGTACTCGGTTTTTGACTGCTGATGTAACCCTATTTTGTTTGTAAATTTTTTAAAAATTTATTTATAAATACAAAATAAAAGAATAGTAATAGTAATTGGTAATGTTTTTTTTGGGGGGTGTAAATTTGGAATATGTTTTGTCTCACCTGTGACCTCAGTAACTTTCTAGTGGCCTTTAAAAAAGTATATTGTATTTTTACAAATGTGTATTTATAGGTATATAATCTTAAGCGGCCTCTTTTATTACTGCTTACATAAATATGGCACGCATGGTAAACATGTCCCCCACCTTTACTTCGTTTCAATTACAATATTTATTCATGTTTATTAATTTGTAAAAACCACAATACAATCGACTATAAATGAAGCACGCTATTTTGGCTGATTCCCCCCCCCCTCGTCACACGTCGTCACAAAAACTTAGAATCCTTCTTAAATAAAATGTCACAAAGCCGTATTTTCTGTTTGAAATGAAGCATGTTTCAAATTAAATTTTTGCCATTTAAGGATGCTTTAGTGTAACGCTGCATTTGTACTTTACACGCGTTTTGCATAAACGTCATTAAAGTGTCAGTAATCAAATATTTAAGTGGAAATTTATTTAAAGTTGCACGTTTTGACGTGACGTCACATTTCTTGGACACCCCCCCCCGTCACACATCGTAACAAACGTGTGACTCCCTCCCCCCCCCTCTTTTCAGGTGCGTGACGTCATTTATGGACGGCCCCTAAAAAGGGCGGTAAATTGGAGACCGCCCCGGGCAGCAAAAGTTTTAGCTACGCCACTGGCCGCATCCCCTTGAATCGCTCAAGATGAAGATCTTGCTGCTAAACGCTTGTGGTTGTACATTTCTTTTATAGTTTTATTGACGCATGGTAGAAATCTCGTCCCGAGTTTAGTGTGCAGTGCTGCCAGTGACAATTTTGGGAAAAACCTAGCCAACATGTCAAAAAAACTGATCCGAAAGAAAAAACCTAGACGTGCTAAAAATAAACAAATATGACGTCACAAAGCTTCTCTCTCCCCCCCCCAACTCAACTAAAAAAAAAGCCGTATTTCTTACTTAAAAAATGGCTTGTTTCAAAACAATTTTTTGTTATTTAAGTATGTATTCTAATATCGTAACTCTCGCGAAGGCATTTAAAACGTCATTAAATAAATTTATTGTATGCAACCAGATATTTCAGTGGAGCTTTCGTTTAAAGTTGTGCATTTTTTATGTGACGTCACAGTTCTTAAACATCTCCCTCCCTCTTGTCACACATCTCACTAAAGTTTTACCCCCTCCCCCCACACCATTTTAGATGCGTGTCGTCAATTATGGACGGCCGATAATTTATTAATTTGTATTTTGTACGTAACTATTTGTAAAATATACTTTTTATGTCATCTTCCCTATAAATGTTATTGGCAATCTTATCAGCATTCTTGGCATTACAGACACTCCTTTTATTTAGAATATTATTGAGTCCTACTTACATCCCTGTTTTTGTCTAGTCTTGCATTTTATTTGAGTTTTAAATGTTGATAGAGTTTTAAATGTTGATAGAATTTTGGTTTTCCTTGTTTGATCAGGTAACCCATTCCAATTTTGAATCCCGGATGAAAAAAACGAGAATTTTTATGTGTTTGTTGTTGCATACGGAATAAGAAAAGTGTTTTTATTAACCCTATATGATTAGGTTGTATTAGATTATCTTTGGTTTATATCATGAATGCTTGAAATACTTTGGCTCATTCAAGCTGTTTTAACTTGTACCAGATTTCTTTAGACAGATGGCACCGCAGCAGCGCCATCTTTCCAATTCAGTGGATGATAGCAGCTGAAAAAACTGTTGTCACCTGATGCTTAATTTTATTTTTGAAAATCGAATTTATTTAGGATATTAATAGCACATATTTAGTAAATTTTGTACTTAAACATCGTTTATTTACTTTTTAAAACAAAACCTAGATTATGGCTATTTTTGAAATTAAAAACCTAGAAACCTAGAAAAGGTCGAAAAAACTGAGATCTAGGTTGAAAAAACTAGCGCTGTAGTGTGGTTTGTTATTTTTGACAGGTGTCAAACGAGTTCGTTTGACTACAGACGTAAACAGTGGGGCCCACTGTGGAGAACTGCACATATATACGATAGCGCACCATCAGCTATACGCAGAATAATTAAACTTGTGTAAGTGTCTAAAAATCATAGTTTAACAGCTAATTTAAATAAGATGTATAACTTCAAAATTTAATATGTATTTATATTATTTATGTTCATTTTCATTTATGTTCACGGCGCCTCAGCACAACCTAGTCTTATATACCCTCAATTATTCTGCCTAACGCTAAAGGACATCACTATGCTTTTTTTTAAAATGAAAATATAGACTTAAAAATCATAATCATTTTGGTTTTCAGATTAACATTAACCAAACAACGCACGAACTTTCGACGTCAAAATGTGTGTTGTAAACAGCTGACTGACTCAAAGAGTTATTTTTTGGTGCAGTAATTTGGTGCGCTGCTTTCTAAAATTAGTTTAAAAATCGAGTGGTGATTAAAAAAATAAATAAATACTTTGTGTACATTTCAAGAATATTTCGTATTTATCATAAGTTACTTGGGCTTTTGACCAAAAAAAAGTGGGCGCCGTAGGCGCCCTACAATCCTTATTATAAAATACTTTGTGTACATTTCAGGAAGTTAGTTGGGCTTTTAAAAAAAGGTGTGCGCCACGGCGCCGCAGCACAAACTAGTTTTAAATATCACAGAAAGGATAATTAAATATTATTTTTAAATACTTTTTTTTTCTAAACAAAGACGTTAACCGTGATGATTAATAGTCAATGTTTAATTTGTATGCATTACAAAAAATTATAATCTAAGGATGTTAACACAGTTCGTTTTCTGAAGGCCGGTTTTTTAAAAAAAAGCTTCACATGGGTTACGATATGTAGACCTTTACTAAATAAATAATAAATACTTAAATGACAATAAAAAATAAAAGTGATTTGAAACATACTTATTTTTAAATAGAAAATAAGTTTTTTTTTGTTTGTTTTTTTTGGGTGGGGGTCGTGACGACGCGTGACGAGGGGGGGGGGTAAAAAATCGGCCAAAATCGCGTGACGTCACGACGGCCCCTAAGGCAACTTATTAAAAATTAAGTTTATTTTGTTTTTATTGCATTAAAGTAGCACGAATAATTTGTTTTTTTTTCATTAAAATACGGTTATTTATTGAACATGTTACGCCTATCCAATTAAACTAAAGTAATAGTAATGTGTAAATAATCTGAATTCCTCTATTTTATGGAAAATTATTAAGATTTATAACAAGAATATGTAAATATTCAAATTTCTCTGTTAATAGGCATAATAATTTCGTAAAAGACATACTTTAAACTTTCAAGCGTCTTGGAAAAATTGACATCTGAAGCAGTAACTAGGAAAACGAGATCAGATGCTGGAATTTTACTCAATTCAATGCAATCTTTTTCTATTCTATGTTATCTCAATTTATGGGAACCCGTAATTTTTTTAATTAATGCAAAGCCATTGCATGGAACAAAGAGATGTGCTAACACAAAATGCTGTTATATCAGACTTGCTCATAGATAGTGCAAGAAAAAAAGGGAGGGGGACACAAACAGTAGCACGAACAAATGGGAACAACGCGGGTGAACGATGGGGGACCACCGAAGCATTTATGGTAAGTATTTAGGACATCGCCATAATATATAAACAAATATTACAGCCATGAAGCCAAGTTGGAGAGCAACAACTTCGTCCATGAACGAAATATGCGACCAATAGAAACAGACAGGTACCTGGTGAAGGAATTGATATAACATTGAACAAAGCTTTTTTCCGTGACATGCGAAGCGGTGTTTATGTTTGCTAAGAAAGGGGGGAAAAGAATAGGCATTGACATTTTTAAAAATTTAAAAAAAACATATGTTGCCACTTGGGCTTGAACCTAAGACCTTCCGCATGTTAGGCGGATGTAATAACCAATATACTACGAAATACATACACACTGTGCAGGAACTTCGAAAGTGAATGTAAAAAATCATTGCTGTCTCAAGACATGCCCCACCCCACCACTACCTTCGCTTGCCAACCGTTAACTGTGTTTAGTTGACCCGAGCGAGGGTCATTCGTCATGCTCGGTTGCACATATTTTTGCTGCTTACTTGCCTGGCATGGTCCCATGAAGAGAATTTGTGAACAGATGGAGATATCAACTGAACGCCTAGTTAGAAGGAGAAAAATATGAGTAGGGAAAATTCAGAATACGTGGTTCTATCTTTAGAACAAGAAGTACAACGAGAAATGTTTTTATCCATGGATGGAATTATAAAAGATAAGAAAATAACTCTTTGATGAGTTGCATTTCGTTGCAAGAAAATATTCGTTTATAATGAAGCATTTGAACATCAAATAAATTACTTTATTGACATTGACAGTTCCATATAGAAAGCAAAAGGATCCAGGTTTTTATTGCTGTAATAAGAAGAGCAACTACAAGAAGAGGCTCTATGTTCGAAAAACGGGGGAAAGGCTATTAAAATTTATTCAACAGTATAGAACCGAATATTCTGTACCCAACATTGTAATTTTGCAAATAATTTTTTCAACTATTGCTATCACTGTCACTAGTTGTGGAAAGGAGCTTCTCCAAACTGAAGTTAATAAAAAATTATCTTCGTTCCACAATGAGCGATTAAAGAGAACAAAATCTTGCAATACAACAGAACAAAATATTACAAATAATTTTAATTTTGATAGCGTAATACACGATTTTTCTATTATGAAAGTTAGGAAAGTAAATGTATAAATATGTTTACATAGGCGTAACTCGGTTTTTGACGCCCTTGGCTATTTTTGTCGCCTTTTGAACTGACGCAGGCCTGCGCCCTTGGCAACTGCCCCAATACCAAGCGGTTGTTATACCACTGATAATGTATACCCTTTTTTGTTTGTAAAAAAAAATCATTTATTTATAAATACAAAATAAAAGAATAGTAATAGTAATTGGTAATGTTTTTTTGGGGCTGTAAATTTGGAATGTTTTGTCTCATCTTATCTTATCTGTTTACAGACGCTCCTTATGTCTATCTGAGGGTTGTATTAAGTTATCTTTGTGTTGTATTTCTAAATTAGAATTAATTGCTTTATGTATGATTACTACTTTGCTCTTGGTGTTTCAAGGTTTAAGGATTTAACTAATGGTGTTACTCTTGTCAGTTTCGAATATTCTCCAGTAATGAATCTGGCAGCTCTTTTTTGAATTTGTTCTAGTTTATCAATGTTTTCTTTGGTGGAAGATGCATATTCTAGTGCAGGTCTCACCAAAGTGAGGTAGCATTTTAGTTTTATATCTCTATTACATTTGTTAAAGTTCCTTTTTATAAAGCCTAAGGTTTTGTTTGATTTTTTAATAACTTCATTGACATGGGGATTCCATGATAGTTTCTCATTTATTAAGACTCCTAAGTATTTTGCATCTTTAGTTTGGGTCAGTTCTTTTCCATGAATGTAATATTTTGAATTTATTTGTTTCTTTTTCTTTGTTACTCTTAACAGTTGACACTTTTCTGGATGGAAAGACATACTCCAGTTAGTTTCCCATTTTATCAATTCATCTAAGTCTTTTTGTAAAATTTTGCTATCTTGTTCTGATTTAATTGTTCTATAGATTAAACAAATATGCCTAACTTTTGTACCTGTTGAGATGTTGTTGGGTAAATCATTTATATAAATTAAAAAGAGTAAGGGACCTAGCACAGTTCCTTGTGGAACTCCTGAGTTAACCTTTATTGGTGCAGATTTAGATCCATTAATTATTACAGTTTGCTCCCTGCCCATCCAGTGATGTAAGGAACCTGAGATTCCAAAGTAGTTAAGTTTTTTAAGTAAACTAAGGTGGTGAACTTTGTCAAATGCTTTTGAGAAGTCTAGTAATATTGTATCTATTTGATCATTTTTGTCCAAGCCTTTTGATAGTTCATCTATTAAATTGTGTTTCACATGATCTGTTTTTTCTAAAGCCGTGTTGATGTGGGCATAGGGCATTATATTTGTCAAGGTGGTTAACTATTCTACTATATATTATGTGTTCTAGTAATTTAAAGGTGATACTAGTAAGTGATACAGGCCTGTAATTACCAGGGTCTGATTTATCCCCTTTCTTAAAGAGTGGACTTACATTAGCTAATTTCCAATCCTGGGGCACTTTACCCTGGTTTAGAGAGGCTTGAAAGAGAACTACAAGGATTGGGGACTTAGTTCTTAGTTCTTTTAATAATCTTGCAGGCAAATCATCTGGGCCAGTAGCTTTGTTTATTTTAAAGTTTTTTAAGAGTGAATGTATACCTATCTCATCTACAGTTATGTTACCTATTTCCTCCATTTTATTTAAATTTATTAAAACTTCCTTGTCGCCTGAGGCAGAAAAAGATGATGCAAAATATGTGTTAAGGATATTAGCTTTAGTTTCATTATCATTATAGGTTTTATTATTTGAGCCTTTTAGTGTGGCTATTCCTGAAGGTTCCATTTTTTTTAGATTTGATAAAGGACCATAAGTTTTTATTGTTATCATTGTTTATATATTCATTTTGGAGGTTCCAACTAAGTTTTTGTGTCAAGTGTTTAATCTTTAAGTATTTTTTGTGTATCCTATATGAATTGGTAGCTTTATATTTCTTAAATAAGTTCTCTTTTAGTTTGCATAGCTTTTTCAATCTAGAATTGAACCAGCATTTGTTAATTTTATTTGATGTTAGTTTTGTTGGAACATTCTCATCCATTATAGTTTTTAGATTTGTTTTTATATCTTTCCAAATTTCTTCTACTGGGCTATTTGTGTTAAATTTACTTAGGAAAGTTTGTTGGAAGTTAGCCGCTGATTGGTGTAGTTTTATTGAATTACATTTATTCCAAAGATAGATTATTCTTCTAGGTATCTTATTAATTTTAGTTTTTATTGTATTGGTGACCCTAACAATAACATGGTCGGACAGTCCTGGAATTATTTTATAGTCTAACACTAGTCCTGGTCTATTTGTTAGGAATAAATCTAGTGTTTTATTTTTCCTTGTTGCTGTTTTTACTATCTGTTCTAGGTTTATGTTGTTTATAGTGTCTAGGAAGTGTTCATTAATTTCTTTGTTAGTTTGATCAATTGTATAATTTTTCCAATTTATATCATGGGGGGGGGGACCAGTGGCGTAGCTAGGGAGGGCGGTCCGCCCCGGGTGGCACGCGATTTGGGGGCGGCATTTGGGGACATTTGAAAAGTACAGCCCTTTCGGACAACCGCCCTTTTTCTTTTCAAAGAGGAAAACGGGTGAAAATAAATATTCGTACTTTCGAGTCGTAATTAATACTGTTTGTTATAACTAACGCCATAACCGTTAAGAAATTTAAAATCGTTTAAAAATTGTTATCGATTTGTTTTGAAAATTAAGCGGTATACATCACAGATGACGCTTTTTATAAGAAAACAACACAAAGAACACATCACTGCTGGACCGAATTAATATCGCCGCGACAGTTATTGCGTGGATTTTCGACATGCACAGAATGATACGCGAAAAAGTACCCACATGGCATTGTGGTTCAAATATTGTGTTTAACTTGCAAGTAGTAATTTATATTACTGTTTAAGTTTAAGAAAATTATTTTATGGTAATTTATTAAAAATTAATTTTTTGTTTTTCTTTTTGTTTGTTTTTTCATTAAAGAAGCACAAACAAAATGTGTGTGTTTCATTAAAATATGTTTATTCACCAAAACTTTTATGCATATCCTATTAAAGTAATGTTTAGATATTTTGAATTAGTCTATTTTAGTGAAATTTATTACGATTTTTCACAAGAAAGATTAATCGCGATTGTTGTTTTTTTTCCCAAAATTTTGCATAATGGTGAAAATTTGTTAAGATCGTGGATGTATTCACCATTCAAGAAAATGATATATTGTTTTTGCTGTCAATGTATTTTTTTACAATCAAATTTTAACACGGAAAATATTTTTAACAAATAGTGGAAATTTAATCTCAAAATAAGTCAACACGAGTTGAGACAACTGAATAAGTCAACACGAGTTGAGTCTACTGAATAAGTCAACACGAGTTGAGTCTACTGAATAAGTCAACACGAGTTGAGTCTACTGAATAAGTCAACACGAGTTGAGTCTACTGAATAAGTCAACACGAGTTGAGTCTACTGAATAAGTCAACACGAGTTGAGTCTACTGAATAAGTCAACACGAGTTGAGTCTACTGAATAAGTCAACACGAGTTGAGTCTACTGCAGATTCGATCATTTTCCCAATGGAAGGAATTAGAAATAAGAATTGGACATGGTGCAACTTTTGATAATCTACAACAACAGAATATTGATAAAGAAATAAGAAAAAATGAAAGGAAATTCTCACAATACTTGATATAATTAGATTCTTAGCTAAACAAAATTTGGCGTTGAGAGGTCATCGTGAAAGTATTCATGGGGAAGACATCAATTCAATTGAAAATATAGGACATTTTCTAGAGCTTTTGGAATTGTTGGCCAAGTACGACCCAGTATTATGTGAACATTTAATTAAGATGGGTAATAAATATAGTGTCTCCTATTTGTGGAAAATGATTCAAAATGAATTCATAGACCTATTGAGAGGTGAAGCGAGAAAAACAATAATGGACCAATTAAAGCAAGCTAAAAACTTTTGTATGATATTTGACAGCTCTCCAGATATTTCCCACAAATATTAAACTAGTCAAATTAAAAGATTCGTAGTTATTGATGTTGGCGAAGTTAAAGTTGTAGAATCGTTAACTTACTTTGTAGAAAATAAAGGAAACTCCAAGTTAGAAGGGAAAAACATGTGAGTGGGGAAAATTCACAAGACGTGGTCCTATCTTTAGAACATGAAGTACAACGAGAAATGTTTTAATCCATGGATCGAATTAAAATAATAAAGGAATTAAAAGAACTCTTTGATCAGTTGCATGTCCATGTAAGAAAATATTCGTGTATTTTATTGAAATTGATAAAGAAAAGTTCCATAATGAAAGAAAAATGATCCAGGTTTTGTGGCTGTACCTATACTATAAATTGCGGTGGGAAAATGGAGGAAAAGGTCTGCTGGTCGTATTAGTTTATAAATAAAGCTTAAATATATTGTTTTCATTGCACAATTTGTTTGTGTATTTTGTATTTTAAGAATTTTTATAACAATTATTGTTATCAGTGTCGCTAGTTGTGAAAGGAGCTTCTCCATACTGAAGTTGATAAAAAAATTTTTATCTTTGTTGCATGATTTAAGACAGGGGTTGGGAAACCATGGCTCGCGAGCCAGATGTGGCCTTATAGATGGCTGCATCTGGCTCTCAGGCAAATCTTCGACTATTCTCAAAAAAACGCTTATTCAGATTCCTTTGAATTGCATAAACAATAAACAGCATAACAATGATATTAAAAAGAATTAAGAGACATAATTATGGTACTTTTAGTGTTGAAATTACACAAAATGCACACATTTACTTGAATTTTTAGTTTTAAAAATAATGTATGGCTCTCTCAGACAAAACGCTTCCCGACCCTTGATTTAAGACTACAAAATCTTGCATATTGTCCATAGAACAAAATATAACAAATTATTTAAATTTTGATAGCATAATACACGATTTTGCTACTATGTAAAAATATAATTAAATCATTTATTTATAAATACAAAATAAAAGCATACTAATTGGTAATTTCATTTTTAGGTGTAAATTTGGAATACGTTTGTCTCATGGGGGGGGGGTGCAATCTCAGTAACTTTCTTGTAACCTTAAAAAAAAGTATCTCGTATTTTTATAAAAATATGTATTTATAGGTATAACATCTTATTTGTCCTCCTTTATTGCCACTAACTTAAATATGGCATTCAATGGAATAAATGTTCGCCACCTTTAATTTGTTTCAATTACAATTATTTATTTATGTTTATTAAAAACCATGATATTATCCACTTAGAAAGGGCGGCAAATTGGAGACCGCCCACTGGGCGGGACACATGTGACCTCAGTAACTTTCTAGTGGCCTTTAAAAAAGTATATTGTATTTTTACAAATGTGTCTTTATAGGCATATGGCATGCAATTGTAAACATGTTTAAACACCTTTACTTCGTTTCAATTACAATTATTTATTCATGTTTATTAATTTGTAAAAACCATAATAAAATCGACTAAATGAAGCACGCTATTTTGGCTGATTTCCCCCTCGTCACACGTCATCACAAAAACTTAGACCCCTTCTTAAATAAGACGTCACAAAGCCGTATTTTCTGTTTGAAAATGAGCATGTTTCAAATTAAATTTTTGCCATTTAAGGATGCTTTTAGTGTAACACTGCATTCTGATATCGTTACACGCGTTTTACATAAAGGTCATTAAATAAAGTGTCAGTAATAAAATATTTAAGTGGAAATTTATTTAAAGTTGCGCGTGTTGACGTGACGTCACATTTCTTAAACACCCCCCCCCCGTCACACATCGTAACAAACGTGTGACTCCCTCTCCCCCCCCCCTTTTTTTCAGGTGCGTGACTTCATTTATGGACGGCCCCTAAAAAGGGCGGCAAATTGGAGACCGCCCCGGGCGGCAAAAGTTCTAGCTACGCCACTGGCTGCATCCCATTGAATCGCTAAAGATGAAGGAATCTCGTTGCTAAACGCTTGTGGTTGTACATTTCTTTTTTTAGTTTTATTGACTCACATCTCATTATTTTTTCTGGCGCGTAAACTTGCATGGTAGAAACCTCGTCCCGAGTTTAGTGATAGGCGTCAAACATTTCGTTTGACTGCAGACGAATAAAGTGGGGACCACTATGATTTGCATTTACGAACGTACGAATTGCTATTCACAGAATAATTAAACTTGTTTAAGTGTCTAAAAATTAACAGCTATTTTAAATAAGATGTATAAAATCAAAATTTAATATGTATTCATATTATTTATATTCATTTGTTAACTTGTTAAATTTGATGTGTTAACTTGTTAAATTTGATGTGTTAACTTGTTCATGGCCCATTCTTATTGTAATTCCGGAATAAACTGTTTGATATCGAGTGAATACCGAGTGAATTGAACTTCGTTGTTTTAAGTTAACTTAATAACACAATAAGATAACCTGTATTATTGTTTGAGTATTAGATAAATAAAATAACATACTTTTACAAGAGAATTATATCCCTTTACACAATGAATATTGTACATATTTATATTTGTGACATACACATAAAAGATATCCAGGGAACTAACCTAATGTATGTTTAATTCAATAAATTGAATATATGTGAAATTTTCATTTTTTAATTATTTTTTTATTCTTTTTTTTTATATTTTTTTTCTTCGGTACATGTCCTAGAAAACAAGCTACTCAAGAATGATAACAAAGATAAAATGTCGCAGCAGGATTTCAGTAACGTCAACCAGAAGCGTAATTTGGTTTTTTGCGCCCTTGGCTAATTTATTTTTGGCGCCCTTGATAAATTGACAAGTTTCATCTTTGCGATTTTTTAGTTTGTTAGACAAAATAATTGAATTTCTCTTATTTTATTTATGACAATGATTACATAGTCTGATAGTGACAGTCATACAACGTGAATATAAAAAACTAGACGCCCCACGGCGTAGCATACGCCGCAGATTTGCTCATAGATAGTGCAAGAAAAAAAGGGGAGGGGGAGAACGAACAAAAACAGTAGCACGAACAAATGGGAACAACGCGAGTGAACGTTTGGGGACCACCGAAGAATTTTTGGTAAGTATTTCGGACATCGCCGCAATATATAAACAAATATTACAGCCATGAAGCCAAGTTGGAGAGCAACAACTTCGTCCATGCACCAAATATGCGACCAATAGAAACAGACAGGTACCTGGTTAGGGAATTGATATAACATTGAACTAAGCTTTTTTCCGTGACATGCGAAGCGGTGTTTATGTTTGCTAAGAAAGGGGGGAAAAGAACAGGCATTAGCATTTTTAAAAATTAAAAAAAAACATATGTTGCCGCTTGGGCTTGAACCTAAGACCTTCAGCATGTCAGGCGGATGTAATAACCAATACACTAACGAAATACATACACACTGAGCAGGAACATCAAAAGTGAATGTAAAAAACATTGCTGCTCTCAAGACATGCCCCACTCCACCACTACATTTGCTTGCCAAACGTTAACTGTGTTTAGTTGACCCGAGCGAGGGTCATTCGTCATGCTCGGTTGCACATATTTTTGCTGCTTACTTGCCTGGCATGGTCCCATGAAGAGAATTATATATATAGATGCGTAAGACAGGAACAATACTAATTTGCAGTTTATTATTTGCTAAATAATACCAAATAAATTGGTGGATAGAACGGTATATTGTTACAATACAGCAAAACTTGAAGTAACTAATAAAAGGCAAAGCCCTGACTGACTGACTGACTCAAACATCACTAATTCTCCAACTTCCCGTGTAGGTACACTCTCACGACGATAATTGGCGAAAAAGAATTTTAAAATTCACACCGGGCGCCCTAAAACGCTTTTTTTCCTTATTTGGGCTATATAAAATATGAAAATCACTAATTCTCCTATTTCCCGAGTAGGCAGAAGCATGAAACTTTGGGTTGAGTACGTTGAGTACAAACCCGCGATAGCAACGGGTGAAAACAAAAACTAAATTATTACTTCCTGGGGGCCCAAATGAAGTTTTTTCCTTATATGAGCTATATAAAAACTGAAAGTCACAAATTCTCATATTCCCCGTGTAAGCATGAAACTCTGGGTAGTTGATAAGTACACTTCCGCGATGATAACAAGCGAAAACAATATTTAAATTATCACTTACTGGGTGGCGGGGGCCGTAATGTAGTTTTTTTCTTATATAAAAAACTGACTCATCACTAATTCTCCATTTATGAAACCTTGGGAAGTTGTTAAGTAGCCTCTCGCAACGATACTTGGCGTAAAAGAATGTTAAAATTCACACACATGGGGGCCGGGGGCCCAAAACCGTTTTTTTCCTTATATGGGCTATATTAAAATAACTAATTCTCCTATTTTTTCCTAATATGAGCTATATAAAAACTGAAAATCACATACTCTCCTATTTTTCCGTGTAGGTAGAAGCATGAAACTTTGGGTAGTTTTTAAGTAACGTTTCGCGATGTTAACAGGTTAAAAAATATATATATAATTTTTCACTTACTGGGAGCCCGAATGTAGTTTTTTCTTATATAACAAAACGGACTTATCACTAATTCTCCAACTTCCCGTGTAGGTAGAAAAAAATATATAAAAATTAAGAATCAATCATTCTCCTATTTCCAGAGGAGGTAGAAGCATAAAACTTTGATTAGTTGTTACGATGATAAAAGGTTAAAAAAAATAATATAAATTATCACTTATCAGCCGGAGACCCAAATGTGTGGTTTTTTTTCTTATATTTAAAACTGATTCATCACTCCAACTTGAAGCGATTTTTTACATTTTTGTTTTTCTGAGGGATCACGACAGACAAGACGGTTTAAGTTAATTTATGTAGTATATCCATCATGATTAAGATTGAAATCAATAGGTGTTTTGAATTTGTGTTACGCGGGCTCTCAACGGTAACTGAAATCCTAATTTCCGCAGCAAAGCGGGGGTATTTTGCTAGTTATAAATAAAAACAATAGTGTCAATGTGTCATACTCCTTATCTCATACATACCGATAGAAACATTTATTTGAATGAGAAGACATGTAAAGGTGGTTCATAGATTTAGTAGCCGCGTAACATCAATATAAAAGTTGTTTGTATATCTACTTAAAACATCTAACTAACAAAACTCCTACTGCAGTCAAAAACTATGGAGTTAGTTTTACTATAAATACATCAACAGTGCTGGGTTTTTTCCTTTGTAAACACAAATGAAGACAAAAAAAATCAGGAACAAGCACTTTAAGTTTTTGTTGCTAAAACTGCAACACAGACAATGTTTGAATAAATCAATGTTGGAGGCATTGATAGCAGTTTCAGATTTTCTCCTCTTTCTGCAGGAGCAAGCGATCATATTGCTGTAAACGTTGGATTTACGAGAGGATTAAAACAAAAGTGACATACAGCAGTGAACAAACAAACGTGACATACAGCAGTGAACAAACAAAAGTGACATACAGCAGTGAACAAACAAACGTGACATACAGCAGTGAACAAACAAACGTGACATACAGCAGTGAACAAACAAACGTGACATACAGCAGTGAACAAACAAACGTGACATACAGCAGTGAACAAACAAACGTGACATACAGCAGTGAACAAACAAACGTGACACACAGCAGTGAACAAATAAACGTGACATACAGCAGTGAACAAACAAACGTGACATACAGCAGTGAACAATCAAACGTGACATACAGCAGTGAACAAACAAACTTGACATACAGCAGTGAACAAACAAACGTGACATACAGCAGTGAACAAACAAACGTGACATACAAACAAGGAAAAAGAAACTCTCATTTAAAATGCAAGACGCAACTATATTGGTGTTTCAGCGAAGGGCACAATAATCTTCTGTATGATAGAAGCGTCAGTAATGTGTAAGAAGAAACAACCTGAAACACACCATCAACTATAAACCACAAGAAACTTGTGCGCCCTAGTCACAAACAATCAACTCAATAATTCACATATGAAAAAAAATAATAAAAAATACCGGAATTAATCAAAGTAAAACAGTTTACAGACACGGTGCATAATTATATTAGAACAAATGTTCCCTTTAAACTACGCAGCTGCGCAGCTGTTTAGAATTACCTGCATAAAATTTTGTAAAATATTGTTTGTTTTTTAAATGGAGGCTATGCAACTCTGCACACGGGGTTTTTCTTATTTTGCAAACAGACCAACGAACCTAAGAGGGAACATTGGTCAGCACACTGACAGCTACACACTCTTTAGTCAATACTAATGACAAGCAAACAGACCAACGAACCTAAGAGGGAACATTGGTCAGCACACTGACAGCTACACTAAATTAGTCAATACTAATTAATACTAAGCTTTTAGAGATGCTTAGGTGACGATGGGTTAAAATACTAAAATTTTTACTGTGTACGATTTTATGTGACAAAAAAAATGAAGACACATTTTTTCATCTAGAAAGAAATTAAGAAATACAATGAACGCGAAAACTTTTTGTAATGAAAATATCAGTTGAATTGCAATAATAAAACAGTTCCAACACACAAAAAACATTAAAACAAATTAGGAAAAAAAGAAGAAAAAAACAGTCGCAGCAGATAGGTCTTTTAAAAAGTCTGGACTTGAAAGAGGCAGTGTCTTATGTTTTAAAAGATATAAATACTTTTGGGCTTTGAGACACCGACCTCACGACTCCCTCCACGACAGTGGGGTGTGTGTGTGTGGGGGGGGGGAATACGATTTTTATACCCCCCCCCCAAAAAAAATAATAATCAAAAGATGGGTTTTCTTTGCTGATGTTTTTCTAGAGGAAAATTATGAATTCAATGTCTTTGAGTTATTTTATTTGTTATATATATATTTATTAAAGTCATGAAAGCATAGATATGCTTGTTTATTTACAGGTAGGCCTGTCAACGGGTACCCGGGACCCGGGTACCCGTTGCCGTGTTACCCGGGTAGTAAAATTCCGCCCGGGTACCCGTGAAAATGTGGCTTCTATGTCTATATTAACCGTAGGCCAAACTTCGGCTCCCATGCGGCTTTTTGTGTTTGCGAAACAATTTATCAAATGAAAATTTTTGTTTCAAATATAATCTGTGAAGTACTTCTAAGGAGAAATATCTGTCAACGGGAAATATCTGTCAACGGGAAATATCTGACAACGGGAAATATCTGACAACGGGAAATAAAATATGGTCCCAATAAATACAATGTATTTTGATATATCTTTTTTTTCTCTCAACCTGAAACAGAAATCGCACAACACACTAAAAAAATGGTTCTTTAAATGAATCGTATAACGAAAACAAAAGTCCTCTGCCAAAAAAAAATATTAAAAAATGATGGACTGCTTAGAGATGAAAGACGCTGTGTTTGTTAATAAAAAAAACACTCTTGCTTTGACTAACTTTGCTTTGAAATACGCCGATTGATACTAGCTAATGTTGTTTATCTACCCCGTCTCCTCCCTTCACTCCTATAACCCACACCCCTTACATCCGCCTTGTGTTCTTGTGTTCATTAACACCTGGTGACCTAGAAAAACTGATGCTAATAATGCGTCAGTATTTAAATTTAATAAATTAAATAGTTACTAACAGTGTAGGATGGGCAGACGTCGGCTGTGAGGATGCACTGCACAGAGATGAAAGATGCCGTGTTTGTTTTTTGTTCATTCAAACACCCTTGCTTTGAAACTAACTTTGCTTTGAAATAGCCGACAGTGGGTCACCGATTGATACTATCTATCTAATGGCATTTTTTCTACTCCCCCCCCTCTCTTCTCTTCCCTCCTATAACCCAGTGCTTCTCAAAATTTTTTGTATTGCAGACCGGCAGGAATGTTTTCCATTGCATCTGGAACCGGTGCACTATTTTCCCTGTACTTACATGGTAGCGAAATGAATTATATTTCCTTTTATTTTATTTCCTTTTATTTCTTTCATTTATTTGCTTATTGTCAAAAATGACAAATTCTATAGGGTTGGTATAGCAGTTGGAGGTTGCCTAGCCCAAAAATTGATATTAATAATACACCCAAAGTTAACAAGATGGGTTAGACGTCGCGTGGAATCAGGCCCATCAAGTTGACAGCGACACGGCCAAATGCAACCATTGTTATTAAATTGTGTCTGTGAAGGGTGGCAACCCAACGCGATAAAACGCCATGTGAACGTTATTCATAAAATTGATATTGATAAACAAACCGCCGATCAGAAATATTGAATAAAAGTTTTTAGTGCATTATAGTTAATTACAATGCTAGGTTGCATTGCTATTATAGCGATCATGACGGGGAAAATTATGCGACGTTTAAGTTTAGAACGGGTAACCCGGGTACCCGTTCGAAATTTTCAATAAAATTGACAGCCCTATTTATCTTCTTCTTTATCTTATCTATGCAGAAGATAGTTGCGTCCACAGACGGATGACAGATGGATCTGTTGGCAAGTAATGCAGCATTCACAGGCCACGGCTTTGTGGGTTCCACGCATTACCCAGCCGCCTAACTACATGTAGTGTTACGACAGTCCAGTGCGATGCCACTCGACCACCGCGTCTTACTAATAAGGCTACTTACTGAGCTATGATTACATGTTATATATCGAGTTGTCAGGTTGAAAAACATTTGACTTTGTCACGATGGGCACATAACTGACCAAACACT
>CALYLW010001326.1:0-61665 GCA_944989445.1 Ampullaceana balthica | reverse complement strand
AAAACCTAGACGTGCTAAAAATAATACAAATAGGACGTCACAAAGCTTCTCTCCCCCCCCACCCACTCAACTAAAAAAAAACCGTATTTCGTACTTGAGAAAAATGCTTGTTTTCAAACAATTTGTTTTATTTAATATTATTGCTAATATCTAACTCTCCGAAGCATTTACAAACTCTTTAAAAGAGCGCGCGAGAGAGATGACACACACACACCAATATTTCAGTAAGCGTATCGTTGTAAGTTTGCACTTTTTTATGGACTCCACATTTTTCTAAACAGTCGCCCCCTCTGGTCACAACAAATCCACATCGCACTATAGTTTAACCCGCCGCCCCCCCACACCATTTTAATGCGTGTTCGTCAATAGGACCCGATTAATTTTTATAATTTGTATTGTACGTAACTATTTGTAAATATACTTATATTATAATGTTATTGGCAATCTTAACAGCATTCTTGGCATTACAACACTCCTTTTATTAAATATTATTGAGTCCACTTACATCCCTGTTGTTTTGTCGTAGTCTTGCATTTTATTGAGGTTTAAATGTTGATAAGTTTTAAATGTTGATAAATTTGGGATTTCCTGGTTTACAGTAACCCCATTTCCAAATTATGAATCCCGATGAAAAAAACGAGAATTTTTATGTTTTGTATGTTGCATACGAATAAGAGAAAGTGTTTTTTATAACACCCCTAAATACGTTCAGATTAATTTATTATAAATTATCTTTGGTTTATATCAACGTGAATGCTTGAAATAAACTTTGGCTCATTCAAGCTGTTTTTAACTTTACAGTTTCTTCTAGGCAGCAGCGCCATGCTTTCCCAATTCATGAATGAGAACCACAGAGCCAGCTGCAAAAACTGTTGTCACCCAGGCTAGTCGCGACGAGATCGATAGAGAGAGATTGATAGTCGAATTTAGTTGTAGTTATTTATGCCCCACACCCCTCTCTCATACTCTCTCCCGCCCTCACACGCGTCTCCACCACAACCATTATGATGTATATCTCTCCCACTCCACCACTACCTCCTACCCCCCCCTAACACCACTACCCCAAAGCTCAAGGTCAAGATTAGGAGTGCGAGAAAATTAAGTAGATTCTTTTACTATTATTAAGATCTTAGGTTAGGGTGGTGTCTTGGGTGTGGTGGACTGGTTGGTGACTATAAAATCTGTCTTTAAGGGTATATTATTGTAAGGCTATATGGGAGAACAAGGATAGCAGGAGCAGTCTTAAGTGGATATTTGTTAGATGTAAATATAATGAGATAGAAGGGTGGTAGAGATTTTGAGTTGTGATTTAGTGTGTGTAGGAGTGAAAAGTTTTTTGATGTGGTTTATATTATTTGTATTATTTTTGTGGATGTTTAGGATATATGTTATTTGGGTAGGTGTGGTTTGATGGTGGTGTGAGAGTGGCGGGGGGGGTGAATGAATATGGTAAAGTAGTGGTGATTTGGTTGGTATTGTAAATTAGTAGTTTATAGTTTGTGGGGTGTGGTGGAATGTGTATTTTTGTGTGTATTGTTTTTATTTTTATAGTTTATGTTTAATGGATATAAAGGAGATAGGACATTCGCTAAATTGTACTATCTTTAATTTGTTAATTTTTATTAGAATAATTTTTATTTATTGTTTTGCGTCGGAGTATTATAGTATGTATAGTGTCCATAGACATGCTACTCAAAGTAGATAGACTGTGACAAAGATATAAATGTCGCAGCAGGATTTCAGTAAAGGCAGAGTACTCGCAACCAGAGGCGAAAACAGGTATTTTGCGCCCATGCTATTTATTTTTTGGTATTTGGTGCCTATGATAAATGACAAGTTTCAGACTTGCGATTTTTACAGATTTGTTAGACAAAATAATTGAATTTGTCTTATTTTATTTAAGACAATAATTACGTAGTCTGACAGTCATACATTGTGAATATAAAAATTGCATAAGACAGGAACAATACTAATTTGCAGTTTATTATTTACAAATCAATTGGTGGTTAAAGCGGTTTATTGTTGCGCTAATAAACAATACAGGAAAACTTGAAGTCTGTTCCTTGTCTCATAACGTTGGTCTTTTTTAGGCTTATCTTTAGACCAAAATCCTTGCATGCTTCTGAGAACTTATTGACCAAAAGTTTGAGACCTATCTCTGAAAAGCTGCATCATCCGCGAAGAGCAACTCTCTAATTAAAACCGTTTCCACTTGGAGACGGCTGATGTTGTATAGATCCTGGTATGGATGTTTACACCCTTGAAGCAGTCCTTGAAAGCATGACGCAGTAGCATCGAGAACTAACTAATGTACCACGTTTTTATTAACTTGCTTTCGTGTCTGTCCTTAATTGAACAATTTCATGCGGGCGCTGCTTTCTACAATTTCTCGCCGTAAAAAGATATTATATGAAGTCATTGTTTAAGCTAATATTTTAGTTTTGGAAAAAGGAACGATGTAAAAAGGGGATTTGAGGATTGTTAATAATAGTATACTTTGTGTACATGTCAAGAAGTTTAATATTTCGTATTTATCAAACAAGGATAAGTTACTTTGACAACAAAAAAAGTGGCCCTATTTCAGGAAGTTTAATATTACGTATTTATCATACTAGGACAAGTTAGTTGGGCTTTTGAAAAAGGTTGGTGCCGTAGGCGTCCTAAAAAGACAACCTAGTCTTATATACCCTCAATTATTCTGCCTAACGCTAAAGGACATCACTATGCTTTTTTTTAAAATGAAAATATAGACTTAAAAATCATAATCATTTTGGTTTTCAGATTAACATTAACCAAACAACGCACGAACTTTCGACGTCAAAATGTGTGTTGTAAACAGCTGACTGACTCAAAGAGTTATTTTTTGGTGCAGTAATTTGGTGCGCTGCTTTCTAAAATTAGTTTAAAAATCGAGTGGTGATTAAAAAAATAAATAAATACTTTGTGTACATTTCAAGAATATTTCGTATTTATCATACAAGGATAAGTTACTTGGGCTTTTGACCAAAAAAAAGTGGGCGCCGTAGGCGCCCTACAAACCTTATTATAAAATACTTTGTGTACATTTCAGGAAGTATAACATTACGTATCATACAAGGACAAGTTAGTTGGGCTTTTAAAAAAAGGTGGGCGCCACGGCGCCTCAGCACAAACTAGTTTTAAATATCACAGTCAAGTCATGTGGATTAAGATTATTGGCACTCGTGTAGTGGATGTTAAAAAAAGCTTCACGTGGGTTACGATATGTAGACCTTTACTAAATAAATAATAAATACTAAAATGACAATAAAAGTGATTTGAAACATACTTATTTTTAAATAGAAAATAAGGGTTTTTTTGTTTGTTTTTTTTGGGTGGGGGTCGTGACGACGCGTGACGAGGGGGGGGGTAAAAAATCGGCCAAAATCGCGTGACGTCACGACGGCCCCAAGGCAACTTATTAAAAATTAAGTTTATTTTGTTTTTATTGCATTAAAGTAGCACGAATAATTTGTTTTTTTCATTAAAATACGGTTATTTATTGAACATGTTACGCCTATCCAATTAAACTAAAGTAGTTTAGTAGTTTAGTTTAAAGTGTCGCTAGTTGTGGAAAGGAGCTTCTCCAAACTGAAGTTAATAAAAAATTATCTTCGTTCCACAATGAGCGATTAAAGACAACAAAATCTTGCAATACAACAGAACAAGATATTACAAATAATTTTAATATTGATAGCGTAATACACGATTTTTCTATTATGAAAGTTAGGAAAGTAAATGTATAAATATGTTTACACACTAATGTACTCGATTTTTGACTGCTGATGTACACCCTATTTTGTTTGTAAATTTTTTAAAAATTTATTTATAAATACAAAATAAAAGAATAGTAATAGTAATTGGTAATGTTTTTTTTGGGGGGTGTAAATTTGGAATATGTTTTGTCTCACCTGTGACCTCAGTAACTTTCTAGTGGCCTTTAAAAAAGTATATTGTATTTTTACAAATGTGTATTTATAGGTATATAATCTTAAGCGGCCTCTTTTATTACTGCTTACATAAATATGGCACGCAATGGTAAACATGTCCCCCACCTTTACTTCGTTTCAATTACAATATTTATTCATGTTTATTAATTTGTAAAAACCACAATACAATCGACTATAAATGAAGCACGCTATTTTGGCTGATTCCCCCCCCCTCGTCACACGTCGTCACAAAAACTTAGAATCCTTCTTAAATAAAATGTCACAAAGCCGTTTCTGTTTGAAATGAAGTATGTTTCAAATTAAATTTTTGCCATTTAAGGATGCTTTAGTGTAACGCTGCATTCTGATATCTTTACACGCGTTTTGCATAAACGTCATTAAAGTGTCAGTAATCAAATATTTAAGTGGAAATTTATTTAAAGTTGCACGTTTTGACGTGACGTCACATTTCTTGGACACGTCACACATCGTAACAAACGTGTGACTCCCTCCCCCCCCCTCTTTTCAGGTGCGTGACGTCATTTATGGACGGCCCCTAAAAAGGGCGGTAAATTGGAGACCGCCCCGGGCAGCAAAAGTTTTAGCTACGCCACTGGCCGCATCCCCTTGAATCGCTCAAGATGAAGATCTTGCTGCTAAACGCTTGTGGTTGTACATTTCTTTTATAGTTTTATTGACGCATGGTAGAAATCTCGTCCCGAGTTTAGTGTGCAGTGCTGCCAGTGACAATTTTGGGAAAAACCTAGCCAACATGTCAAAAGAAACCTAGATCCGAAAGAAAAAACCTAGACGTGCGAAAAATAAACAAATATGACGTCACAAAGCTTCTCTCTCCCCCCCAACTCAACTAAAAAAAAAGCCGTATTTCTTACTTAAAAAATGGCTTGTTTCAAAACAATTTTTTGTTATTTAAGTATGTATTCTAATATCGTAACTCTCGCGAAGGCATTTAAAACGTCATTAAATAAATTTATTGTAATGCAACCAGATATTTCAGTGGAGCTTTCGTTTAAAGTTGTGCATTTTTTATGTGACGTCACAGTTCTTAAACATCTCCCTCCCTCTTGTCACACATCTCACTAAAGTTTTACCCCCTCCCCCCACACCATTTTAGATGCGTGTCGTCAATTATGGACGACCGATAATTTATTAATTTGTATTTTGTACGTAACTATTTGTAAAATATACTTATTTATGTCATCTTCCCTATAAATGTTATTGGCAATCTTATCAGCATTCTTGGCATTACAGACACTCCTTTTATTTAGAATATTATTGAGTCCTACTTACATCCCTGTTTTTGTCTAGTCTTGCATTTTATTTGAGTTTTAAAATGTTGATAGAGTTTTAAATGTTGATAGAATTTTGGTTTTCCTTGTTTGATCAGGTAACCCATTCCAATTTTGAATCCCGGATGAAAAAAACGAGAATTTTTATGTGTTTGTTGTTGCATACGGAATAAGAAAAGTGTTTTTATTAACCCTTAGATTAGGTTGTATTAGATTATCTTTGGTTTATATCATGAATGCTTGAAATACTTTGGCTCATTCAAGCTGTTTTAACTTGTACCAGATTTCTTTAGACAGATGGCACCGCAGCAGCGCCATCTTTCCAATTCAGTGGATGATAGCAGCTGAAAAAACTGTTGTCACCTGATGCTTAATTTTATTTTTGAAAATCGAATTTATTTAGGATATTAATAGCACATATTTAGTAAATTTTGTACTTAAACATCGTTTATTTACTTTTTAAAACAAAACCTAGATTATGGCTATTTTTGAAATTAAAAACCTAGAAACCTAGAAAAGGTCGAAAAAACTGAGATCTAGGTTGAAAAAACTAGCGCTGTAGTGTGGTTTGTTATTTTTGACAGGTGTCAAACGAGTTCGTTTCACTACAGACGTAAACAGTGGGGCCCACTGTGGAGAACTGCACATATATGCGATAGCGCACCATCAGCTATACGCAGAATAATTAAACTTGTGTAAGTGTCTAAAAATCATAGTTTAACAGCTAATTTAAATAAGATGTATAACTTCAAAATTTAATATGTATTTATATTATTTATGTTCATTTAAATAAAAGTGTAATTAAAATTTATTATTACAATAACAAATCTAAGATAAGCTGTATTATTTTTTGAGTATTAGATATATAAAATAATATTTTGTGACATACACGATTAGTGATATCCAGGGAACTAACCTAATATATCTTACATTCGCTAAATTTAAACACACTTTAAATTTTCATTTTTAAAATAATTATTATTTATTGTTTTCTTCGGGATAAATAGTATGTATCCTGGTATGGATGTTTACACCCTTGAAGCAGTCCTTGAAAGCATGACGCAGTAGCATCGAGAACTAACTAATGTACCACGTTTTTATTAACTTGCTTTCGTGTCTGTCCTTAATTGAACAATTACATGTCAAGAAGTTTAATATTTCGTATTTATCAAACAAGGATAAGTTACTTTGACAACAAAAAAAGTGGCCCTATTTCAGGAAGTTTAATATTACGTATTTATCATACTAGGACAAGTTAGTTGGTGCCGTAGGCGTCCTAAAAAGCGGGCGCCGTAGGCGCCACGGCGCCTCAGCACAACCTAGTCTTATATACCCTCAATTATTCTGCCTAACGCTAAAGGACACCACTATGCTTTTTTTTAAAATGAAAATATAGACTTAAAAATCATAATCATTTTGGTTTTCAGATTAACATTAACCAAACAACGCACGAACTTTCGACGTCAAAATGTGTGTTGTAAACAGCTGACTGACTCAAAGAGTTATTTTTTGGTGCAGTAATTTGGTGCGCTGCTTTCTAAAATTAGTTTAAAAATCGAGTGGTGATTAAAAAAATAAATAAATACTTTGTGTACATTTCAAGAATATTTCGTATTTATCATACAAGGATAAGTTACTTGGGCTTTTGACAAAAAAAAGTGGGCGCCGTAGGCGCCCTGCAAATCTTATTATAAAATACTTTGTGTACATTTCAGGAAGTATAACATTACGTATTTATCATACAAGGACAAGTTAGTTGGGCTTTTAAAAAAAGGTGGGCGCCACGGCGCCTCAGCACAAACTAGTTTTAAATATCACAGTCAAGTCATGTGGATTAAGATTATTGGCACTCGTGTAGTGGATGTTAAAAAAAGCTTCACGTGGGTTACGATATGTAGACCTTTACTAAATAAATAATAAATACTTAAATGACAATAAAAGTGATTTGAAACATACTTATTTTTAAATAGAAAATAAGGGTTTTTTTGTTTGTTTTTTTTGGGTGGGGGTCGTGACGACGCGTGACGAGGGGGGGGGGCAAAATCGGCCAAAATCGCGTGACGTCACGACGGCCCCAAGGCAACTTATTAAAAATTAAGTTTATTTTGTTTTTATTGCATTAAAGTAGCACGAATAATTTGTTTTTTTCATTAAAATACGGTTATTTATTGAACATGTTACGCCTATCCAATTAAACTAAAGTAGTTTAGTAGTTTAGTTTAAAGTGTTGCTAGTTGTGGAAAGGAGCTTCTCCAAACTGAAGTTAATAAAAAATTATCTTCGTTCCACAATGAGCGATTAAAGACAACAAAATCTTGCAATACAACAGAACAAGATATTACAAATAATTTTAATATTGATAGCGTAATACACGATTTTTCTATTATGAAAGTTAATGTATAAATATGTTTACACACATATGTGTACTCGGTTTTTGACTGCTGATGTACACCCTATTTTGTTTGTAAATTTTTTAAAAATTTATTTATAAATACAAAATAAAAGAATAGTAATAGTAATTGGTAATGTTTTTTTTGGGGGGTGTAAATTTGGAATTTGTTTTGTCTCACCTGTGACCTCAGTAACTTTCTAGTGGCCTTTAAAAAAGTATATTGTATTTTTACATATAATCTTAAGCGGCCTCTTTTATTACTGCTTACATAAATATGGCACGCAATGGTAAACATGTCCCCCACTTTTACTTCGTTTCAATTACAATATTTATTCATGTTTATTAATTTGTAAAAACCACAATACAATCGACTATAAATGAAGCACGCTATTTTGGCTGATTCCTCGTCACACGTCGTCACAAAAACTTAGAATCCTTCTTAAATAAAATGTCACAAAGCCGTATTTCTGTTTGAAATGTTTGAAATTAAATTTTTGCCATTTAAGGATGCTTTAGTGTAACGCTGCATTCTGATATCTTTACACGCGTTTTGCATAAACGTCATTAAAGTGTCATTAATCAAATATTTAAGTGGAAATTTATTTAAAGTTGCACGTTTTGACGTGACGTCACATTTCTTGGACACCCCCCCCCCGTCACACATCGTAACAAACGTGTGACTCCCTCCCCCCCCCCTCTTTTCAGGTGCGTGACGTCATTTATGGACGGCCCCTAAAAAGGGCGGTAAATTGGAGACCGCCCCGGGCAGCAAAAGTTTTAGCTACGCCACTGGCCGCATCCCCTTGAATCGCTCAAGATGAAGATCTTGCTGCTAAACGCTTGTGGTTGTACATTTCTTTTATAGTTTTATTGACGCATGGTAGAAATCTCGTCCCGAGTTTAGTGTGCAGTGCTGCCAGTGACAATTTTGGGAAAAACCTAGCCAACATGTCAAAAGAAACCTAGATCCGAAAGAAAAAACCTAGACGTGCGAAAAATAAACAAATATGACGTCACAAAGCTTCTCTCTCCCCCCCCAACTCAACTAAAAAAAAAGCCGTATTTCTTACTTAAAAAATGGCTTGTTTCAAAACAATTTTTTGTTATTTAAGTATGTATCGTAACTCTCGCGAAGGCATTTAAAAACGTCATTAAATAAATTTATTGTAATGCAACCAGATATTTCAGTGGAGCTTTCGTTTAAAGTTGTGCATTTTTTATGTGACGTCACAGTTCTTAAACATCTCCCTCCCTCTTGTCACACATCTCACTAAAGTTTTACCCCCTCCCCCCACACCATTTTAGATGCGTGTCGTCAATTATGGACGACCGATAATTTATTAATTTGTATTTTGTACGTAACTATTTGTAAAATATACTTATTTATGTCATCTTCCCTATAAATGTTATTGGCAATCTTATCAGCATTCTTGGCATTACAGACACTCCTTTTATTTAGAATATTATTGAGTCCTACTTACATCCCTGTTTTTGTCTAGTCTTGCATTTTATTTGAGTTTTAAATGTTGATAGAGTTTTAAATGTTGATAGAATTTTGGTTTTCCTTGTTTGATCAGGTAACCCATTCCAATTTTGAATCCCGGATGAAAAAAACGAGAATTTTTATGTGTTTGTTGTTGCATACGGAATAAGAAAAGTGTTTTTATTAACCCTTAGATTAGGTTGTATTAGATTATCTTTGGTTTATATCATGAATGCTTGAAATACTTTGGCTCATTCAAGCTGTTTTAACTTGTACCAGATTTCTTTAGACAGATGGCACCGCAGCAGCGCCATCTTTCCAATTCAGTGGATGATAGCAGCTGAAAAAACTGTTGTCACCTGATGCTTAATTTTATTTTTGAAAATCGAATTTATTTAGGATATTAATAGCACATATTTAGTAAATTTTGTACTTAAACATCGTTTATTTACTTTTTAAAACAAAACCTAGATTATGGCTATTTTTGAAATTAAAAACCTAGAAACCTAGAAAAGGTCGAAAAAACTGAGATCTAGGTTGAAAAAACTAGCGCTGTAGTGTGGTTTGTTATTTTTGACAGGTGTCAAACGAGTTCGTTTCACTACAGACGTAAACAGTGGGGCCCACTGTGGAGAACTTCACATATATACGATAGCGCACCATCAGCTATACGCAGAATAATTAAACTTGTGTAAGTGTCTAAAAATCATAGTTTAACAGCTAATTTAAATAAGATGTATAACTTCAAAATTTAATATGTATTTATATTATTTATGGTCATTTAAATAAAAGTGTAATTAAAATTTATTATTACAATAACAAATCTAAGATAAGCTGTATTCTTTTTTGAGTATTAGATATATAAAATAATATTTTGTGACATACACGATTAGTGATATCCAGGGAACTAACCTAATATATCTTACATTCGCTAAATTTAACACACTTTAAATTTTCATTTTTAAAATAATTTTTATTTATTGTTTTCTTCGGGATAAATAGTATGTATAGTTTCCTAGAAAACAAGCTACTCAAGAAATAAGAATGATAACAAAGATAAAATGTCGCAGCAGGATTTCAGTAAAGTCTGGATTACTGCAACCAGAGGCGTAACTGAGTTTTTGGCGCCCATGGCTAATTTATTTTTTGGTGCCCTTGATAAATTGACAAGTTTCAGCTTTGCGATTTTTACATTTGTTAGACAAAATAATTGAAT
The DNA here is from genome assembly GCA_944989445.1 of Ampullaceana balthica. NCBI lineage: Eukaryota > Metazoa > Mollusca > Gastropoda > Lymnaeidae > Ampullaceana > Ampullaceana balthica. The sequence goes on along the minus strand of CALYLW010001326.1, from coordinate 51,317 downwards.
TTGTCTTATTTTATTTAAGACAATAATTACGTAGTCTGTGAATATAAAAATTGCATAAGACAGGAACAATACTAATTTGCAGTTTATTATTTACAAATCAATTGGTGGTTAAAGCGGTTTATTGTTGCGCTAATAAACAATACAGGAAAACTTGAAGTCTGTTCCTTGTCTCATAACGTTGGTCTTTTTTAGGCTTATCTTTAGACCAAAATCCTTGCATGCTTCTGAGAACTTATTGACCAAAAGTTTGAGACCTATCTCTGAAACGCTGCATCATCCGCGAAGAGCAACTCTCTAATTAAAACCGTTTCCACTTGGAGACGGCTGATGTTGTATAGATTTCCATCCATCCTGGTTTACACCCTTGAAGCAGTCCTTGAAAGCATGACGCAGTAGCATCGAGAACTAACTAATGTACCACGTTTTTATTAACTTGCTTTCGTGTCTGTCCTTAATTGAACAATTTCATGCGGGCGCTGCTTTCTAAAATTTCTCGCCGTAAAAAGATATTATATGAAGCAAATTCAATTAAGCTAATATTTTAGTTTTGGAAAAAGGAACGATGTAAAAAAGGATTTGAGGATTGTTAATAATAGTATACTTTGTGTACATGTCAAGAAGTTTAATATTTCGTATTTATCAAACAAGGATAAGTTACTTTGACAACAAAAAAAGTGGCCCTATTTCAGGAAGTTTAATATTACGTATTTATCATACTAGGACAAGTTAGTTGGTGCCGTAGGCGTGCTAAAAAGCGGGCGCCGTAGGCGCCACGGCGCCTCAGCACAACCTAGTCTTATATACCCTCAATTATTCTGCCTAACGCTAAAGGACACCACTATGCTTTTTTTTAAAATGAAAATATAGACTTAAAAATCATAATCATTTTGGTTTTCAGATTAACATTAACCAAACAACGCACGAACTTTCGACGTCAAAATGTGTGTTGTAAACAGCTGACTGACTCAAAGAGTTATTTTTTGGTGCAGTAATTTGGTGCGCTGCTTTCTAAAATTAGTTTAAAAATCGAGTGGTGATTAAAAAAATAAATAAATACTTTGTGTACATTTCAAGAATATTTCGTATTTATCATACAAGGATAAGTTACTTGGGCTTTTGACCAAAAAAAGTGGGCGCCGTAGCGCCCTAAACTTATAAAATACTGTACATTTCGAGTATACATTATCATACAAGGACAAGTTAGTTGGGCTTTTAAAAAAAGGTGGGCGCCACGGCGCCGCAGCACAAACTAGTTTTAAATATCACAGTCAAGTCATGTGGATTAAGATTATTGGCACTCGTGTAGTGGATGTTAAAAAAAGCTTCACGTGGGTTACGATATGTAGACCTTTACTAAATAAATAATAAATACTTAAATGACAATAAAAGTGATTTGAAACATACTTATTTTTAAATAGAAAATAAGGGTTTTTTTGTTTGTTTTTTTTGGGTGGGGGTCGTGACGACGCGTGACGAGGGGGGGGGTCAAAAATCGGCCAAAATCGCGTGACGTCACGACGGCCCCAAGGCAACTTATTAAAAATTAAGTTTATTTTGTTTTTATTGCATTAAAGTAGCACGAATAATTTGTTTTTTTCATTAAAATACGGTTATTTATTGAACATGTTACGCCTATCCAATTAAACTAAAGTAGTTTAGTAGTTTAGTTTAAAGTGTTGCTAGTTGTGGAAAGGAGCTTCTCCAAACTGAAGTTAATAAAAAATTATCTTCGTTCCACAATGAGCGATTAAAGACAACAAAATCTTGCAATACAACAGAACAAGATATTACAAATAATTTTAATATTGATAGCGTAATACACGATTTTTCTATTATGAAAGTTAGGAAAGTAAATGTATAAATATGTTTACACACTAATGTACTCGGTTTTTGACTGCTGATGTACACCCTATTTTGTTTGTAAATTTTTTAAAAATTTATTTATAAATACAAAATAAAAGAATAGTAATAGTAATTGGTAATGTTTTTTTTTGGGGGGGTGTAAATTTGGAATATGTTTTGTCTCACCTGTGACCTCAGTAACTTTCTAGTGGCCTTTAAAAAAGTATATTGTATTTTTACAAATGTGTATTTATAGGTATATAATCTTAAGCGGCCTCTTTTATTACTGCTTACGCAATGGTAAACATGTCCCCCACCTTTACTTCGTTTCAATTACAATATTTATTCATGTTTATTAATTTGTAAAAACCACAATACAATCGACTATAAATGAAGCACGCTATTTTCGCTGATTGTGACACGTCGTCACAAAAACTTAGAATCCTTCTTAAATAAAATGTCACAAAGCCGTATTTTCTGTTTGAAATGAAGCATGTTTCAAATTAAATTTTTGCCATTTAAGGATGCTTTAGTGTAACGCTGCATTCTGATATCTTTACACGCGTTTTGCATAAACGTCATTAAAGTGTCAGTAATCAAATATTTAAGTGGAAATTTATTTAAAGTTGCACGTTTTGACGTGACGTCACATTTCTTGGACACGTCACACATCGTAACAAACGTGTGACTCCCTCCCCCCCTCTTTTCAGGTGCGTGACGTCATTTATGGACGGCCCCTAAAAAGGGTGGTAAATTGGAGACCGCCCCGGGCAGCAAAAGTTTTAGCTACGCCACTGGCCGCATCCCCTTGAATCGCTCAAGATGAAGATCTTGCTGCTAAACGTACATTTCTTTTATAGTTTTATTGACGCATGGTAGAAATCTCGTCCCGAGTTTAGTGTGCAGTGCTGCCAGTGACAATTTTGGGAAAAACCTAGCCAACATGTCAAAAGAAACCTAGATCCGAAAGAAAAAACCTAGACGTGCGAAAAATAAACAAATATGACGTCACAAAGCTTCTCTCTCCCCCCCCACTCAACTAAAAAAAAAGCCGTATTTCTTACTTAAAAATGGCTTGTTTCAAAACAATTTTTTGTTATTTAATTATGTATTTTAATATCGTAACTCTCGCGAAGGCATTTAAAAACGTCATTAAATAAATTTATTGTATGCAACCAGATATTTCAGTGGAGCTTTCGTTTAAAGTTGTGCATTTTTTATGTGACGTCACAGTTCTTAAACATCTCCCTCCCTAAAGTTTTACCCCCTCCCCCCCACACCATTTTAGATGCGTGTCGTCAATTATGGACGGCCGATAATTTATTAATTTGTATTTTGTACGTAACTATTTGTAAAATATACTTATTTATGTCATCTTCCCTATAAATGTTATTGGCAATCTTATCAGCATTCTTGGCATTACAGACACTCCTTTTTATTTAGAATATTATTGAGTCCTACTTACATCCCTGTTTTTGTCTAGTCTTGCATTTTATTTGAGTTTTAAATGTTGATAGAGTTTTAAAATGTTGATAGAATTTTGGTTTTCCAGTATCCAATTTTGAATCCCGGATGAAAAAAACGAGAATTTTTATGTGTTTGTTGTTGCATACGGAATAAGAAAAGTGTTTTTATTAACCCTATATGAGGGTTGTATTAGATTATCTTTGGTTTATATCATGAATGCTTGAAATACATTGAATGCTCATTCAAGCTGTTTTAACTTGTACCAGATTTCTTTAGACAGATGGCACCGCAGCAGCGCCATCTTTCCAATTCAGTGGATGATAGCAGCTGAAAAAACTGTTGTCACCTGATGCTTAATTTTATTTTTGAAAATCGAATTTATTTAGGATATTAATAGCACATATTTAGTAAATTTTGTACTTAAACATCGTTTATTTACTTTTTAAAACAAAACCTAGATTATGGCTATTTTTGAAATTAAAAACCTAGAAACCTAGAAAAGGTCGAAAAAACTGAGATCTAGGTGAAAAAACTAGCGCTGTAGTGGTGGTTTGTTATTTTTGACAGGTGTCAAACGAGTTCGTTTCACTACAGACGTAAACAGTGGGGCCCACTGTGGAGAGCTGCACATATATACGATAGCGCACCATCAGCTATACGCAGAATAATTAAACTTGTGTAAGTGTCTAAAAATCATAGTTTAACAGCTAATTTAAATAAGATGTATAACTTCAAAATTTAATATGTATTTATATTATTTATGTTCATTTAAATAAAAGTGTAATTAAAATTTATTATTACAATAACAAATCTAAGATAAGCTGTATTATTTTTTGAGTATTAGATATATAAAATAATATTTTGTGACATACACGATTAGTGATATCCAGGGAACTAACCTAATTTATCTTACATTCGCTAAATTTAACACACTTTAAATTTTCATTTTTAAAATAATTTTTATTTATTGTTTTCTTCGGGATAAATAGTATGTATAGTTTCCTAGAAAACAAGCTACTCAAGAAATAAGAATGATAACAAAGATAAAATGTCGCAGCAGGATTTCAGTAAAGTCTGGATTACTGCAACCAGAGGCGTAACTGGGTTTTTGGCGCCCATGGCTAATTTATTTTTTGGTGCCCTTGATAAATTGACAAGTTTCAGCTTTGCGATTTTTACATTTGTTAGACAAAATAATTGAATTTGTCTTATTTTATTTAAGACAATAATTACGTAGTCTGACAGTCATACATTGTGAATATAAAAATTGCATAAGACAGGAACAATACTAATTTGCAGTTTATTATTTACAAATCAATTGGTGGTTAAAGCGGTTTATTGTTGCGCTAATAAACAATACAGGAAAACTTGAAGTCTGTTCCTTGTCTCATAACGTTGGTCTTTTTTAGGCTTATCTTTAGACCAAAATCCTTGCATGCTTCTGAGAACTTATTGACCAAAAGTTTGAGACCTATCTCTGAAACGCTGCATCATCCGCGAAGAGCAACTCTCTAATTAAAACCGTTTCCACTTGGAGACGGCTGATGTTGTATAGATTTCCATCCATCCTGGTATGGATGTTTACACCCTTGAAGCAGTCCTTGAAAGCATGACGCAGTAGCATCGAGAACTAACTAATGTACCACGTTTTTATTAACTTGCTTTCGTGTCTGTCCTTAATTGAACAATTTCATGCGGGCGCTGCTTTCTAAAATTTCTCGCCGTAAAAAGATATTATATGAAGTCATTGTTTAAGCTAATATTTTAGTTTTGGAAAAAGGAACGATGTAAAAAGGGGATTTGAGGATTGTTAATAATAGTATACTTTGTGTACATGTCAAGAAGTTTAATATTTCGTATTTATCAAACAAGGATAAGTTACTTTGACAACAAAAAAAGTGGCCCTATTTCAGGAAGTTTAATATTACGTATTTATCATACTAGGACAAGTTAGTTGGGCTTTTGAAAAAGGTTGGTGCCGTAGGCGTCCTAAAAAGACAACCTAGTCTTATATACCCTCAATTATTCTGCCTAACGCTAAAGGACATCACTATGCTTTTTTTTAAAATGAAAATATAGACTTAAAAATCATAATCATTTTGGTTTTCAGATTAACATTAACCAAACAACGCACGAACTTTCGACGTCAAAATGTGTGTTGTAAACAGCTGACTGACTCAAAGAGTTATTTTTTGGTGCAGTAATTTGGTGCGCTGCTTTCTAAAATTAGTTTAAAAATCGAGTGGTGATTAAAAAAATAAATAAATACTTTGTGTACATTTCAAGAATATTTCGTATTTATCATACAAGGATAAGTTACTTGGGCTTTTGACCAAAAAAAAGTGGGCGCCGTAGGCGCCCTACTAACCTTATTATAAAATACTTTGTGTACATTTCAGGAAGTATAACATTACGTATTTATCATACAAGGACAAGTTAGTTGGGCTTTTAAAAAAAGGTGGGCGCCACGGCGCCTCAGCACAAACTAGTTTTAAATATCACAGTCAAGTCATGTGGATTAAGATTATTGGCACTCGTGTAGTGGATGTTAAAAAAAGCTTCACGTGGGTTACGATATGTAGACCTTTACTAAATAAATACTTAAATGACAATAAAAGTGATTTGAAACATACTTATTTTTAAATAGAAAATAAGGGTTTTTTTGTTTGTTTTTTTTGGGTGGGGGTCGTGACGACGCGTGACGAGGGGGGGGGGTAAAAAATCGGCCAAAATCGCGTGACGTCACGACGGCCCCAAGGCAACTTATTAAAAATTAAGTTTATTTTGTTTTTATTGCATTAAAGTAGCACGAATAATTTGTTTTTTTCATTAAAATACGGTTATTTATTGAACATGTTACGCCTATCCAATTAAACTAAAGTAGTTTAGTAGTTTAGTTTAAAGTGTCGCTAGTTGTGGAAAGGAGCTTCTCCAAACTGAAGTTAATAAAAAATTATCTTCGTTCCACAATGAGCGATTAAAGACAACAAAATCTTGCAATACAACAGAACAAGATATTACAAATAATTTTAATATTGATAGCGTAATACACGATTTTTCTATTATGAAAGTTATGAAAGTAAATGTATAAATATGTTTACACACTAATGTACTCGGTTTTTTGACTGCTGATGTACACCCTATTTTGTTTGTAAATTTTTTAAAAATTTATTTATAAATACAAAATAAAAGAATAGTGACAATTGCCAGTGACAATTTTGGGAAAGACCTAGCCAACATGTCAAAAGAAACCTAGATCCGAAAGAAAAAACCTAGACGTGCTAAAAATAAACAAATATGACGTCACAAAGCTTCTCTCTCCCCCCCCCCAACTCAACTAAAAAAAAAGCCGTATTTCTTACTTAAAAAATGGCTTGTTTCAAAACAATTTTTTGTTATTTAAGTATGTATAACTAATATCGTAACTCTCGCGAAGGCATTTAAAACGTCATTAAATAAATTTATTGTATGCAACCAGATATTTCAGTGGAGCTTTCGTTTAAAGTTGTGCATTTTTTATGTGACGTCACAGTTCTTAAACATCTCCCTCCCTCTTGTCACACATCTCACTAAAGTTTTACCCCCTCCCCCCCCACACCATTTTAGATGCGTGTCGTCAATTATGGACGGCCGATAATTTATTAATTTGTATTTTGTACGTAACTATTTGTAAAATATACTTATTTATGTCATCTTCCCTATAAATGTTATTGGCAATCTTATCAGCATTCTTGGCATTACAGACACTCCTTTTATTTAGAATATTATTGAGTCCTACTTACATCCCTGTTTTTGTCTAGTCTTGCATTTTATTTGAGTTTTAAATGTTGATAGAGTTTTAAATGTTGATAGAATTTTGGTTTTCCTTGTTTGATCAGGTAACCCATTCCAATTTTGAATCCCGGATGAAAAAAACGAGAATTTTTATGTGTTTGTTGTTGCATACGGAATAAGAAAAGTGTTTTTATTAACCCTATATGAGGGTTGTATTAGATTATCTTTGGTTTATATCATGAATGCTTGAAATACATTGAATGCTCATTCAAGCTGTTTTAACTTGTACCAGATTTCTTTAGACAGATGGCACCGCAGCAGCGCCATCTTTCCAATTCAGTGGATGATAGCAGCTGAAAAAACTGTTGTCACCTGATGCTTAATTTTATTTTTATTAATAGCACATATTTAGTAAATTTTGTACTTAAACATCGTTTATTTACTTTTTAAAACAAAACCTAGATTATGGCTATTTTTGAAATTAAAAACCTAGAAACCTAGAAAAGGTCGAAAAAACTGAGATCTAGGTTGAAAAAACTAGCGCTGTAGTGTGGTTTGTTATTTTTGACAGGTGTCAAACGAGTTCGTTTCACTACAGACGTAAACAGTGGGGCCCACTGTGGAGAGCTGCACATATATACGATAGCGCACCATCAGCTATACGCAGAATAATTAAACTTGTGTAAGTGTCTAAAAATCATAGTTTAACAGCTAATTTAAATAAGATGTATAACTTCAAAATTTAATATGTATTTATATTATTTATGTTCATTTAAATAAAAGTGTAATTAAAATTTATTATTACAATAACAAATCTAAGATAAGCTGTATTATTTTTTGAGTATTAGATATATAAAATAATATTTTGTGACATACACGATTAGTGATATCCAGGGAACTAACCTAATTTATCTTACATTCGCTAAATTTAACACACTTTAAATTTTCATTTTTAAAATAATTTTTATTTATTGTTTTCTTCGGGATAAATAGTATGTATAGTTTCCTAGAAAACAAGCTACTCAAGAAATAAGAATGATAACAAAGATAAAATGTCGCAGCAGGATTTCAGTAAAGTCTGGATTACTGCAACCAGAGGCGTAACTGGGTTTTTGGCGCCCATGGCTAATTTATTTTTTGGTGCCCTTGATAAATTGACAAGTTTCAGCTTTGCGATTTTTACATTTGTTAGACAAAATAATTGAATTTGTCTTATTTTATTTAAGACAATAATTACGTAGTCTGACAGTCATACATTGTGAATATAAAAATTGCATAAGACAGGAACAATACTAATTTGCAGTTTATTATTTACAAATCAATTGGTGGTTAAAGCGGTTTATTGTTGCGCTAATAAACAATACAGCAAAACTTGAACTCTGTTCCATGTCTCATAACGTTGGTCTTTTTTAGGCTTATCTTTAGACCAAAATCCTTGCATGCTTCTGAGAACTTATTGACCAAATTAAAACCGTTTCCACTTGGAGACGGCTGATGTTGTATAGATTTCCATCCATCCTGGTATGGATGTTTACACCCTTGAAGCAGTCCTTGAAAGCATGACGCAGTAGCATCGAGAACTAACTAATGTACCACGTTTTTATTAACTTGCTTTCGTGTCTGTCCTTAATTGAACAATTTCATGCGGGCGCTGCTTTCTAAAATTTCTCGCCGTAAAAAGATATTATATGAAGCAAATTCAATTAAGCTAATATTTTAGTTTTGGAAAAAGGAACGATGTAAAAAAGGATTTGAGGATTGTTAATAATAGTATACTTTGTGTACATGTCAAGAAGTTTAATATTTCGTATTTATCAAACAAGGATAAGTTACTTTGACAACAAAAAAAGTGGCCCTATTTCAGGAAGTTTAATATTACGTATTTATCATACTAGGACAAGTTAGTTGGGCTTTTGAAAAAGGTTGGTGCCGTAGGCGTCCTAAAAAGCGGGCGCCGTAGGCGCCACGGCGCCTCAGCACAACCTAGTCTTATATACCCTCAATTATTCTGCCTAACGCTAAAGGACATCACTATGCTTTTTTTTAAAATGAAAATATAGACTTAAAAATCATAATCATTTTGGTTTTCAGATTAACATTAACCAAACAACGCACGAACTTTCGACGTCAAAATGTGTGTTGTAAACAGCTGACTGACTCAAAGAGTTATTTTTTGGTGCAGTAATTTGGTGCGCTGCTTTCTAAAATTAGTTTAAAAATCGAGTGGTGATTAAAAAAATAAATAAATACTTTGTGTACATTTCAAGAATATTTCGTATTTATCATACAAGGATAAGTTACTTGGGCTTTTGACCAAAAAAAAGTGGGCGCCGTAGGCGCCCTACTAACCTTATTATAAAATACTTTGTGTACATTTCAGGAAGTATAACATTACGTATTTATCATACAAGGACAAGTTAGTTGGGCTTTTAAAAAAAGGTGGGCGCCACGGCGCCGCAGCACAAACTAGTTTTAAATATCACAGTCAAGTCATGTGGATTAAGATTATTGGCACTCGTGTAGTGGATGTTAAAAAAAGCTTCACGTGGGTTACGATATGTAGACCTTTACTAAATAAATAATAAATACTTAAATGACAATAAAAGTGATTTGAAACATACTTATTTTTAAATAGAAAATAAGGGTTTTTTTTGTTTGTTTTTTGTGGGTGGGGGTCGTGACGAGGGGGGGGGGTCAAAATCGGCCAAAATCGCGTGACGTCACGACGGCCCCAAGGCAACTTATTAAAAATTAAGTTTATTTTGTTTTTATTGCATTAAAGTAGCACGAATAATTTGTTTTTTTCATTAAAATACGGTTATTTATTGAACATGTTACGCCTATCCAATTAAACTAAAGTAGTTTAGTAGTTTAGTTTAAAGTGTCGCTAGTTGTGGAAAGGAGCTTCTCCAAACTGAAGTTAATAAAAAATTATCTTCGTTCCACAATGAGCGATTAAAGACAACAAAATCTTGCAATACAACAGAACAAGATATTACAAATAATTTTAATATTGATAGCGTAATACACGATTTTTCTATTATGAAAGTTAGGAAAGTAAATGTATAAATATGTTTACACACTAATGTACTCGGTTTTTGACTGCTGATGTACACCCTATTTTGTTTGTAAATTTTTTAAAAATTTATTTATAAATACAAAATAAAAGAATAGTAATAGTAATTGGTAATGTTTTTTTGGGGGGGGGGTGTAAATTTGGAATATGTTTTGTCTCACCTGTGACCTCAGTAACTTTCTAGTGGCCTTTAAAAAAGTATATTGTATTTTTACAAATGTGTATTTATAGGTATATAATCTTAAGCGGCCTCTTTTATTACTGCTTACATAAATATGGCACGCAATGGTAAACATGTCCCCCACCTTTACTTCGTTTCAATTACAATATTTATTCATGTTTATTAATTTGTAAAAACCACAATACAATCGACTATAAATGAAGCACGCTATTTTGGCTGATTCCCCTCGTCACACGTCGTCACAAAAACTTAGAATCCTTCTTAAATAAAATGTCACAAAGCCGTATTTTCTGTTTGAAATGAAGCATGTTTCAAATTAAATTTTTGCCATTTAAGGATGCTTTAGTGTAACGCTGCATTCTGATATCTTTACACGCGTTTTGCATAAACGTCATTAAAGTGTCAGTAATCAAATATTTAAGTGGAAATTTATTTAAAGTTGCACTTTTTGACGTGACGTCACATTTCTTGGACACCCCCCCCCCGTCACACATCGTAACAAACGTGTGACTCCCTCCCCCCCTCTTTTCAGGTGCGTGACGTCATTTATGGACGGCCCCTAAAAAGGGTGGTAAATTGGAGACCGCCCCGGGCAGCAAAAGTTTTAGCTACGCCACTGGCCGCATCCCCTTGAATCGCTCAAGATGAAGATCTTGCTGCTAAACGTACATTTCTTTTATAGTTTTATTGACGCATGGTAGAAATCTCGTCCCGAGTTTAGTGTGCAGTGCTGCCAGTGACAATTTTGGGAAAAACCTAGCCAACATGTCAAAAGAAACCTAGATCCGAAAGAAAAAACCTAGACGTGCTAAAAATAAACAAATATGACGTCACAAAGCTTCTCTCTCCCCCCCCCAACTCAACTAAAAAAAAAGCCGTATTTCTTACTTAAAAAATGGCTTGTTTCAAAACAATTTTTTGTTATTTAAGTATGTATTCTAATATCGTAACTCTCGCGAAGGCATTGAAAACGTCATTAAATAAATTTATTGTATGCAACCAGATATTTCAGTGGAGCTTTCGTTTAAAGTTGTGCATTTTTTATGTGACGTCACAGTTCTTAAACATCTCCCTCCCTCTTGTCACACATCTCACTAAAGTTTTACCCCCTCCCCCCCACACCATTTTAGATGCGTGTCGTCAATTATGGACGGCCGATAATTTATTAATTTGTATTTTGTACGTAACTATTTGTAAAATATACTTATTTATGTCATCTTCCCTATAAATGTTATTGGCAATCTTATCAGCATTCTTGGCATTACAGACACTCCTTTTATTTAGAATATTATTGAGTCCTACTTACATCCCTGTTTTTGTCTAGTCTTGCATTTTATTTGAGTTTTAAATGTTGATAGAGTTTTAAATGTTGATAGAATTTTGGTTTTCCTTGTTTGATCAGGTAACCCATTCCAATTTTGAATCCCGGATGAAAAAAACGAGAATTTTTATGTGTTTGTTGTTGCATACGGAATAAGAAAAGTGTTTTTATTAACCCTATATGAGGGTTGTATTAGATTATCTTTGGTTTATATCATGAATGCTTGAAATACTTTGGCTCATTCAAGCTGTTTTAACTTGTACCAGATTTGTTTAGACAGATTGCACCACAGCAGCGCCATCTTTCCAATTCAGTGGATGATAGCAGCTGAAAAAAGCTGAAAAATGTCTGTGTTTCATTAAAATACGTTTATTCACCAAAACTTTAATGCATATCCTATTAAAGTAATGTTTAGATATTTTGAATTAGTCTATTTTAGTGAAATTTATTACGATGTTTCACAAGAAAGATTAATCGCGATTGTTGTTTTTTTTCCCCAATTTTTGCATAATGGTGAAAATTTGTTAAGATCGTGGATGGTGTATTCACCATTCAAGAAAATGATATATTGTTTTTGCTGTCAACTGTTTAATGATTTTTTACAATCAAATTTTAACACGGAAAATATTTTTAACAAATAGTGGAAATTTAATCTCAACACGAGTTGAGACAACTGAATAAGTCAACACGAGTTGAGTCTACTGAATAAGTCAACACGAGTTGAGTCTACTGAATAAGTCAACACGAGTTGAGTCTACTGAATAAGTCAACACGAGTTGAGTCTACTGAATAAGTCAACACGAGTTGAGTCTACTGCAGATTCGATCATTTTCCCAATGGAAGGAATTAGAAATAAGAATTGGACATGGTGCAACTTTTGATAATCTACAACAACAGAATATTGATAAAGAAATAAGAAAAAAATGAAAGGAAATTCTCACAATACTTGATATAATTAGATTCTTAGCTAAACAAAATTTGGCGTTGAGAGGTCATCGTGAAAGTATTCATGAGGAAGACATCAATTCAATTGAAAATATAGGACATTTTCTAGAGCTTTTGGAATTGTTGGCCAAGTACGACCCAGTATTATGTGAACATTTAATTAAGATGGGTAATAAATATAGTGTCTCCTATTTGTGGAAAATGATTCAAAATGAATTCATAGAGAGGTGAAGCGAGAAAAACAATAATGGACCAATTAAAGCAAGCTAAAAACTTTTGTATGATATTTGACAGTTCTCCAGATATTTCCCACAAATATTAAACTAGTCAAATTAAAAGATACGTAGTTATTGATGTTGGCGAAGTTAAAGTTGTAGAATCGTTAACTTACTTTGTAGAAAATAAAGGAAACTCCAAGTTAGAAGGGAAAAACATGTGAGTGGGGAAAATTCACAAGACGTGAAGTACAACGAGAAATGTTTTAATCCATGGATCGAATTAAAATAATAAAGGAATTAAAAGAACTCTTTGATCAGTTGCATGTCCATGTAAGAAAATATTCGTGTATTTTATTGAAATTGATAAAGAAAATGAAAGAAAAATGATCCAGGTTTTGTGGCTGTACCTATACTATAAAAAGAGGCATTGCGGTGGGAAAATGGAGGAAAAGGCCTGCTGGTCGTATTAGTTTATAAATAAAGCTTAAATATATTGTTTTCATTGCACAATTTGTTTGTGTATTTTGTATTTTAAGAATTTTTATAACAATTATTGTTATCAGTGTCGCTAGTTGTGAAAGTAGCTTCTCCATACTGAAGTTGATAAAAAAAATTTATCTTTGTTGCATGATTTAAGACAGGGGTTGGGAAACCATGGCTCGCGAGCCAGATGTGGCCTTATAGATGGCTGCATCTGGCTCTCAGGCAAATCTTCGACTATTCTCAAAAAAACGCTTATTCAGATTCCTTTGAATTGCATAAACAATAAACAGCATAACAATGATATTAAAAAGAATTAGGAGACATAATTATGGTACTTTTAGTGTTGAAATTACACAAAATGCACACATTTACTTGAATTTTTAGTTTTAAAAATAATGTATGGCTCTCTCAGACAAAACGTTTCCCGACCCTTGATTTAAGACTACAAAATCTTGCATAGAACAAAATATAACAAATTATTTAAATTTTGATAGCATAATACACGATTTTGCTACTATGTAAAAATATAATTAAATCATTTATTTATAAATACAAAATAAAAGCATACTAATTGGTAATTTCATTTTTTGGTGTAAATTTGGAACACGTTTGTCTCATGGGGGGGGGGTGCAATCTCAGTAACTTTCTTGTAACCTTTCTTGTAACCTTGTCCTCCTTTATTGCCACTAACTTAAATAAGGCATTCAATGGTAGAAATGTTCGCCACCTTTAATTTGTTTCAATTACAATTATTTATTTATGTTTATTAAAAACCATGATATTATCCACTTAGAAAGGGCGGCAAATTGGAGACCGCCCACTGGGCGGGACACCTGTGACCTCAGTAACTTTCTAGTGGCCTTAGTGGTATATTGTATTTTTACAAATGTGTCTTTATAGGCATATGGCATGCAATTGTAAACATGTCCCCCACCTTTACTTCGTTTCAATTACAATTATTTATTCATGTTTATTAATTTGTAAAAACCATAATAAAATCGACTAAGTGGCCGTCCATAAATGAAGCACGCTATTTTGGCTGATTTTCCACACCTCCCCCCCCCCTCGTCACACGTCGTCACAAAAACTTAGACCCCTTCTTAAATAAGACGTCACAAAGCCGTATTTTCTGTTTGAAAATGAGCATGTTTCAAATTAAATTTTTGCCATTTAAGGATGCTTTTAGTGTAACACTGCATTCTGATATCGTTACACGCGTTTTACATAAAGGTCATTAAATAAAGTGTCATTAATAAAATATTTAAGTGGAAATTTATTTAAAGTTGCGCGTGTTGACGTGACGTCACATTTCTTAAACACCCTCAATAGAAAAATAGGTAGGAAAATATTTAACAATCTGTTTTGCATTTGTTTTACATTGTTTAAAATTAATACAAGTTCAAGAAATGAACTAATAATACTAATAACAAATGATTTTTACCTTTGATTCATTGTTGATTGAGAATGCCATGCATGCTTACATAAGATATTTTAGAAATCCTTGACAAACTTCTGTGATCAAGTACTTATTTCAGGGACGCCCACAGCCTTGAAAAAAATGGACGCACACCTTCCCGTCTCCTATCGTCATTGATCAGCCCTTCTTAATCATATACAGCCAAATAAATTTCACCACAAGCAATGACTCATATGTCTCATATTAGCAAAAGTACTCCAGCAAAACATGAAGTAAACAAGCATATTTTTTATCATTTTTTCTATTTCACCAATATTTCAAACATTTTACGCAAAGAACGGGCTACAAACATAATCTAGCCTAAGTATATTTACCGTAAGTATAAGTATAAGTATATTTATGGTTTTGTACCTTACGTAAACACGTTGCTTGGCAAATCAGTCGTCATTGTCAAAGACAAACACAATTCTACGATATCCTGTGACATCGAAGTCTTTTATGACTTTAGTGACGTCAGGAAATATGTCGGTGTGAACATGCAGCAGCGCCAGAGCTGATAGTCGTTCTGATCCCATTGTTGAACGCACATACTCTTGAGATGGCGGAGCGCCGAGAAGCTGCGTTCAGCAGTGGCGGATGTAACAGGCATCATTAAAAGTACATGAAAAACAGTGTGCAAATTTTGGTATAAATCCTTCGTGAATAAAAAACAGTCTTGCAAAGACACGGCAGTGTTGCTGACTTCTCCTTCGCGCGCAGAAAGTTTGAACTTCCATGACCTTTCAATCTCTACATCAAGATCATCTGAAATCTGAATTAATGAATGCCGCATTAGCTAGCCAGGAAACTAGTGCTACGACATGTCGTAGCAGCAGACGATTCGGCGGGATGTTGCTAGCGTTACGACATGAACTGTCGTAGCAGCAGACGATTCGGCGGGATGTTTCTAGTGTTACGACATGTCGTAGCGCTAGCCAGGAAACTGCTGCTACGACATGTCGTAGCTGCAGACGATTCGGCGGGATGTTTCTAGTGTTACGACATGTCGTAGCGCTAGCCAGGAAACTGCTGCTACGACTGTCGTAGCAGCAGACAATTCGACGGGATGTTGCTAGCGTTACGACGTGTTTTTTTTTAATTATCAAAAAAATTAAATCAACAAAAAACTCGCCGGGAGCGAGATTAGAACCCAAGTATCGTTTTAACAATCAAAGTTGTTGTTTGTCCGTCGTAGTCGACGAATGACCACTCTCAATACTCTCATCATATTTGTATTTGACCTGTGATAGGCCGCCACGTGTGTCCTCTGGTGGCTTATTAACCCTATTCAAGCACGCAATTTGCGTCGGCATGTTGGAGAAGAGATGGATGGGAACCCTTCAGGATGGTGTTTGATACGGTCCTTCCTGGCTTGACGTTTTGTCTTGGTCTATCATGGTCTATTACCCTCACAGACAACTGCGCCATTCTGTATCATAGAGCGCCAGTGGGCTCGGTTACTGGCTGCTGCTTCCCAGGAGTCATGTCTAATGTCAATGGCCTTTAAGCGCATCCTTGTATCACTTACGTGGACCACTGCATGCTCTATAGTCTATGCCCTGCAATAAACTGACCATAGACGAGCCTCTAGCGAGGCGATGGTCGGGCATGCGCACTACATGGCCCACCCAGCGTAGTTGGCTCTGCATGAGGCTAGTGTGGTTGCTGGATAAATAGACTTATTAATAATATATAGCCTATAGTTACTACAGTATAGGCTGAGTATAGGCTATACTATAAATGAACATCATTATTCATTGTCATTATCAAAATAATTTCCCAGAAGAATGGGGGCATTTAAAGTTGAACCATTACTAATAGTTTTAATAATAGATCTACATTGTTTTTACCTCTTTGTGTTAACCTTTTGAGTTAGAGAAATATATTCCATTACTTAAAAAACTGATAGGGGCCATCCATATATTACGTACGCAAGGAGGGGGGAGGTCTTCAATTAACGGCATTTTGCGTATGGATTGAAGTTTTCTCTTACTCTTTCGCCGTTATACACAACGGGACGGCGATTTCACTGTTTGTATTGTTCTTTTTATCAGTTTTGTTATGTAATGTTCCAGACAATAAAATTTGAATGCTCTATTGTATTTCTTCAATAATTTCAACATGAAAAACACGATATTACAAATAACTATAAAAGGTCCGTCCATGAATGACGTCACGCAATTTTGGCCGATGTAAACCCTCCTCGTCGCACTTCGTTACAAAAACTTAGACCACCCTTCTCCACAATTACGTCTCAAAGGGGCCATCCATAAATGACACCACGCACCTAGGGGGGAGGGGGGTCTACATATTTTTGACGTGGGGGAGGGGGGTGTAACTTCACATCAAAACTCGCAATTTTGCATAAAAGTTCCACTTAAATATTTGATTTGTTACATGGCGTTTTACATGACTTCACGCGTGTTACGATATTAGAATGCAGGCCTACACTAAATAAATACTTAAATGACAAAAAAGTGAATTTAAACATGCTCTTTTTCAAAAATAGAAAATACAGCTTTTATGCGCAAAACTTTTTGACGTCATATGGGATGGGGTGGTCTAAATTTTAGTGACGACGCGTGACGATGGGGGAGGGGGAGTGAAAAATCTGCCAAAATCGCGTGACGTCATTAATGGACGAACCCAAAGCTTTGACTAAAAGCCGTATTTTTGAATTGAAAATTAGCATGTTGCAATAACTTTTTTGTCATTTAAGTATTTATTTAGTGTAAGGCTTCACTCTAATATCGTAGCACGCGTGAATCCATTTAAAATGTCATTAAATAAATGCAAGCAATCAAATATTTTAGTGCGCATTTTGATGTGACGTCACATTTTTAAAAAAATCCCCTCCCTCTCGTCACACATAGTAACAAATTCATGATACCCACCCCCTCTTTTTTTTTGGGGTGTGACGTCATTTATGGACGGCTTCAAAGCGTAAAACCAATATCTTTTGGGTTGGGGGGGACCGAATTTGTACGTATGCATAAGGGAGGGGATCTCGAAAATGTACAGGTTGCAACAGGGGAGGTGTTACAAAAATACGACTTTTGTGCGTACGTAATATATGGATAGGCCCTAGGTAGTTATTATTACGTCTAATCTTAGTACCGGTCATTTCGCTATCTGTTGAAGTCAGCAATAAAATTACTCGACGTTTTCTAGCCATCCCCCTCCACATCTGATGATGAAATATATTTATATGTTTGTAATATCTAATTTTTCTATTACTGCCAATTATGTATAATTCTTTCCTTGATGAATGCAAGCTAATACAGGAATTTCCTAATAATTAATATATAGAATAAAATATAAAGTTGAATTTACTGGAACAGTTAATAATAGTTTTATAACAGCTAAATCCAGGTCATGGGAACAAAAAACGAAACAAAACAAAAATTAAAACAAAAATCATACAATAATGTACTGCAGCTTATGTATTGAGACCATATATATATAGAGAGAGATATATATATATATATATACAAACATACTAAAAATGCAATTTTAATTGGCACATAAGAAATACATAATTGGTGAATGACATGCACCTATAGTTTTTACAAGTACTAAGCAGTTAATGGTAAAATTAAAATACAAAACCTTTAATAAAAAAACACTTCTTTAGAGGAGCAGCTATCTATAGCGAAAGTATCACTTAGTAATTAACCTTGTTATAAAATATATACAGATTCAGAAATGGCCAAATGATATTCTTAAAATATGAAACATAATATGTAATACAATAACAAACAGGCCCACTTTAAAATTAGCTCCGTAAACAATACATACACATAAATACTCTGATATAAATATCAAAAATATGTACACAAACTTAAGTACATTTAGTCACTTATAGACAAGGCTCTCACACCTTATAAAATGTAAAAAGAATAGCAGGCCTTCTTAAGTAGACAAGGTTCTCGCTCCATAGAAAAAATCGACAGTAAGACACACCACCTCAACGCCTTCGACAAGGCGGACAAAAAAATACCTTAGTCCTCGGCGGCCGTGAAATGCCAACACAATGAAAGTGAAACCATTGGAGGCAGGCATCACAAGAAACTGATCG
Organism: Ampullaceana balthica; assembly: GCA_944989445.1. Lineage (NCBI taxonomy): Eukaryota > Metazoa > Mollusca > Gastropoda > Lymnaeidae > Ampullaceana > Ampullaceana balthica. The sequence goes on along the minus strand of CALYLW010001326.1, from coordinate 32,476 downwards.
GACATCAGTCAGCGCTTCATCACAGGAGAAACATTGAAATTCGGCATCCTGGTCAAGAAGACCAGAAAATTTTACAAATCCATCATCTGTAAAGAAACTCCGTACCAGTCCTGGATCTATATCATGCAGAGCCATGTCTACTTTTGTCACCAGTTCAGCATTGATTAGCAAGAGTCCAGCCATTGCCTGCTGTGCAATACCATCACCAATCACATGTCTGAGCACAACTACAAGGAATAACAGAGTACAAAATAATAACATCATAATATATATACAAATAAAATTAATACAATTTAAAATACAGACTATGTGCAAAATATCAATCTCTAAAATGTATATGCACACTATAAATCTCTAATAATAATAAAGGGTTTCCAGGCACTGCAAGAAATGTACTAAAATAACTAATACTTGTTATATGGATTATATATCACTTAAATATTTAAAATGAAACAAACCCCCTCCTCACCCTCTGTAGGGGGAAGGAGTAATGATTAGCTCATATGATAAATAAGACTTACACATCTGCTTATCATGCAGTGCCAAGTCCTTGAAGCATTCTGGACCCACAATCTTGTGTCTTTTGGGTATGCCAATGACCGTCAGATCACTGCCCTTAGGTCTGCCTCTCTTCCTTACAGCAGGGGGCATCATGACTGAAGAGAAGTCTAATGGTTGGATGACAGCAGAAGTTGAAGGTTGACTCGGAGCTATTGGAGGAACAATAAGCTCAACAGGAGGTGGAAGGAGGAAATCTGTGTCTGTCTGAGCAGGAGGTGGAGGGAGGAAATCTGTGTCTGTCTCAGCAGGAGGTGGAGGGAGGAAATCTGTGTCTGACTCAGCAGGAGGTGGAGGGAGGAAATCTGTGTCTGTCTCAGCAGGAGGTGGAGGGAGGAAATTCATTGCAGTATCAACAGGTGGTGGTTGAAGAAAATCCATGTCAGGCTCAACGTAAGTTGGTGAAGTTAGAGTGACAACCTCCACAATATCCAGATGCTTGTCAGCCCTCCAGCCATCAATAAGACGCAGCAGAACACTAAGTCGCTGATCGTAGTCTGCATCTGAGACAAGATCTACTAGCTCAGCTACTTTTAGCTTTGCAGTTCTAAACTTCTCTTGCTTAGATTTGGGCACAGATCTGCTCACAGCAGTTTGAGACACAGAAGGACTAGGTTGACTAGATGGTACATGCAACAAGTTCATGTGGGAAGAATAATAGTGTTATCAAAAAGGGAGATTCCAGCTTCAGATCTCATATGTAGGATGTGGCGACAGGGCAGCTGAAGACCAATAAACAAATGACAAGTACAGGAAGTCACAGATGCATGGTGTAACAAATTCACTGCATAGTCTGGCCTTTGTACAGATTTATACTCACTTGATACCACATTGAAAGCATAGGGGGTTAATGTTTGCTGATATTCAACCAGTCTGGGATCAAAGGATGGGCACTTGTTAGATGAATGCAAAAATATATGCTGGGTTTGCAATATATTGTTGGAAATCACAACTTGCAATTTCTTACAAAACTCTAAAAGGGAGCAGTATTTGGGGATTACAGCTTTCAGGTCCTTATTGAGAGACTCTACTCTGTTATTAGTGGTCTGGAGGAAATTAGCTCTCATTAAGCCAGAGACCCACTGTTCTCTAAGTGAGTGCCAATTGCGATTGAAATAATCAACAACAGCTGGATGGCAGACATTCATAAACTCCACATATAACCAATCATACACTTCTACTGATGCTGCATGCACCATTCTTTGAAGAAATTGAAGAGCTGTGTTCCGTTGGCCTGCTGTGATACCCATCTTCTCCATAGTCACTTCTCTGCGGAAGGTTCTTAGTGTGTGAAACTTACACAACAGCAGGTGTGCATCTGGGAATGCGCGCAAGAGAGTCTGGCGTTCCTAAAATACCGATGTGAGAAATAAATAATTATACCATTATTTAAAATAAGCAACTTTGTGTATCAATAAATGATTTTTAGCTAGACTTCGAACTGTATTAGTATTAGCTAAAACAGGCTATTTTTTAAAATAAATATGCTAAAAATTACTTACCAGCATATCTTTATCAGTCATTATGGCACGCACAGCAGAGGAGGCACTTTCATTGGAGGAAACGAGGCACTGGACCATCCAGGTTAGGCTGGGTTGATTTTCATCTCTAAGAATGCCAAGGCCTACAATGACACTCCGCCCGTTACCATCCTCAACCACAAATAGGAACACTGGTAGATGTAAATTTAGCATTTTGTAGGTGGCATCTACAAACATTATTTCAGGAAATGCCTCAAACCATTTTTTCATGTGGCTATCTTGATAGAAAAGACCACTGAAGACATTATCCTCTGTAAACACTTGGACATCACCACCTTTAATAGATAAAAATAAGAAAAGTAAAAAAAAATAAACCAAAAGAACAAATTAACAACTAGGAATCAGAGACTTTTGAACCACTAATATGGTGACTGATACTGATAAAAGAATTTCATTATACAATTTGTAATTTGAAATGATGTAGTTTACTATGAATAGTTAGAAGATTCAAATTACATATTAAAAGTATAGGTATTGAGTACTGAGTACATATTGTATGGTAAAATAAAAATATAGGAACTTATTTTCAAATCAGTCATTAATATTATGGACATTCCAATTCCACACAAGAAAAATTAAATGGTTTAGGGTTTATTATCCTGATGCAGAAAATGTTTTTTCCCACTCTTCCAAAACATCAACATTCAAAAATTGGAGTACTCGGTACAAACACCAACTCTGTGCTTAAAAGCTATAATAAACAAACTATGTGGCTTAATTTTGATAGCAAATTAAATTAATAATGGAAACCTACCACATCTCTGTAGGTATGCCACTACCTCTGATAAATCATTTGAATGATTTGTAGCAACCTGACGTAGGTTGGACAGGTCTTTGAGTGTCACAACCTTGCCTGTGTCTGAGATGATTTCTGCTTGAATTAATTTTTTATTGCCTCCTATCTTCAAAAGCTCTATTGCTTTGGCTTTGAAGATAGGAGACAATTGTCTGTTTTTATGGTGATGATCAAAAAGAAGCTGAAAATGCGAGAATATACAATTACAATATTAATATTATTAACACATTAAGAAAAATTATGTAAATATTATATTAAACTCAGAATGTCATATGAAATAAGACATTAATCAAGAAAATTATTCATATTAAAGTCTGTAGTGTATATGCCTTTACTATGTACCACTTTATCAGTTTTAATTGGACAGCATATTTAGTATATTCTAATTCTAATTAACATCAATAAAGGTAAAACTTACTTTAGACACTTCATGGTTGTGCTCATAATTACAATCCTTAAAAATTAAAAAGTCGCCAGAGTCGTCCACACCAAATGTCATATAAAAGGGGCATTCGCTTAAATAAGATGGGACAGCCCTCTTGCCCTCACCTCTAGGCTTGTATTTTCTGCCCCCTCTTGAGCAGCAATATTTGATTCTAAAAATACAAATATAAAACTGACCTTAAAGTAAACAATTAAAGATTAAAGTTTAAATAAGTAAGAGTAGTATGAAAAGAAAAAGTAAAACTACCTGTAATATTTTAACTCATCCTTCACGTGCCGTTTCAACCCAGTTTTTCGCATGTATTCAATGGTTTTGTTGTCTCTTGCGTAAAGAACAACATTATTCTCCTTTGAATATGATGTTAAAAATAAATTAAGCTCTTCGATGCACGCAAACTTTTCCATCGCCATCGCGGTTGTATTAATGTGTATTATATGCGATGCACACACTAACTGAACAACTAATGATATAACTAAATAAATGCAGGTCGTGAGAATTATAGTCTTTTACAGCCTATGCTCTACTACTGTCTCTAGCACTGTCCTAAGTCTCTCTCTGACTCTCACTCTCCAACTCTGTCTTGTCTCCTACCGTTCTCTCCTTATATTGCTCACCAAAGGTATGTGGCTGACACTCGAGTGTGCCCCCTTGGTGTGAGCAATAAAATTTTCCGTCATTCAGTCCCTAAACCCAGGTCCAACAATTAGCAGCTAAGGTTACCCCCGTCGTTCCGTAATGATCCCCACTCTTTAGTCTTGTTCACAGGCACTAAAAATTTCGTTTCCTGCCTCTAACAGAAGTGCAATTGTTCCACACCCCTACCTGAGGGTGGGGAGAGGCCGGAATCTGTTAGTTTCTGAGTCCGATATATTGTCCTCCTTCCCAGTCCCTGTCACCCTTTTGTCTGAGTGCGTGAGGGAGTCGTGGCGGGCGCGCCCTAAGTATGTTTCGGGGACACAAGGCCACATCTATTATATACATATATATACACGCCTAACATAAGATATTAATAAAGCTGGGTTTATAATTATTTACAGACAGGAGTGTGTGTATTAATTAAATAAATAAAGGTAAAAAAAATGATTTTTAAAAACCACGTTTTTACAAGCGGACTAAAAAGAAGAAAATAATTTAAAACTTGTAAGTTCAAGTACTTTCATTTAATGTGACTAAAAACGTGGGGCGGGCGCTTATGAGGTTTAACATATGCAGCTCACTCATACTCTCACTTATAGATCTCTCTTTTGCCTTCTAAATTAGAAATCTTTAATTTTTATATCAAACACCCGCCCCACGTTTGTAGTCATATTAAATCAAAGTACATGAACTTACAAGTTTTAAATTATTTTCTTCTTTTTAGTCCGCTTGTAAAAAACGTGGTTTTTAAAAATCATTTTTTTACCTTTATTTATTTTATTCTTTTTAGTCCACTAATAAAAACTTGGTTTTTAACAATATTTTTTTTACCTCTATTTATTTTACCAAACACCTCACAAGCGCCCGCCCAACGTTTTAAAAACATTGTGATGTGGTCACGGGGGGAACTCACGGATGTCAACAAAATCAGACGGTTACAGATGCTTATATATAGACTATAGATAAACTAAAAAGTTCAATAATTTAATAACGGTTCCACTTAAATAGTGTATTTGTTACATGATGTTTTACATGACTTCACACGTGTTACGATATAAGAATGCAGGCCTATACTAAATAAATACTTAAATGACAAAAAATTGATTTTAAACATGCTCTTTTTCCAATAAAATACAGATTTTATGGGGGGGGGGCCGAAAAGCTTTGTGACGTCATCTTGGAGGGGGTGGTCTCAGGGCCGTCTTAACGCATAGGCCCGTTGGATATTAGCCCAGGGTCCCACGAGCATAGGGGCCCCATGTGAATATGTTTATGTATATATATTATGTATATTTATTTTTTATTCCTGCGGGGGAGGGGCCCAGCACTATTTCTTTGCCCGGGGGCCCAAACTGGTGTAAAGACGGCTCTGGGTGGTCTAAGTTTTTGTGACGACGCTGTAATAGGGTGTAATGAAAAATCTGCCAAAATCGCGTGTCGTCATTTATGGACAGTCCCCCCCCCCTTGAAAAAAAATCCGCATTTTCAAATATTTTAGTGCGCATTTTGATGTGCGTCACATTTCTTAAACACCCCGTCCCCCTCGTCACAAATGTGCGACCCCCTCCCCCACCCCCTTGTTAGGCGTGTGACGTCATTTATGGACGGCTTCAAAGAGTAAAACCAATATCTTCAGACTCCGGCTTATTTTTTTTTCAAAATGAGGTGGTACAAAAATACGAATTTTGTGCGTACGTAATATATGGATGGCCCCTTAGTTGTAAAACTCACGCCTCGCCCGTTGGTGATGCCGATCAACTTGCGAATCAAAAAAAAATATTTTTTTTAAATTAAAAATAAAAATTGTTAGTATTAGCATAATTAAAATACAGCTTTAGTCGTAACTGTAAGCACATACCATAGCCATAATTTTACGACTGCCGTAGCAGCAGACGATTCGGCGGGACGTTGCTAGCGTTACGACATGTCGTAACACTAGCCAGGAAACGTTTGCTTGGCTAGTGTTACGACTAGCACTTGCTACGACTAGCCTTTAGCTTATTAGTTATTAGCAGCAGCAGTAAACACTTCGGAAAAACTAAGTCGCTGTAATATTTTAACAAACTCTTCATACTATTTTAATTTTATACGCATAAAATATAACATATATTATATATATATATATAATTAATAATAATATAAATATCGTATTATAATACGATATTAATAGATCTGGCAGCTGGGCTTATTTATGTGCTATATTTATATGTGTATTAATTCTAAAATCTAAATTTATTTAAATATATTTAATCAACGTATCCGCTTTTCAGAATAAGAAGAACAAACAAAAAAAAACACGCCGGTAGCGAGATTAGAACCACTAGCTTTGCCTTTGTTATCAAAGATCGTCCATCACTAACACTTCATCTAGCGGAGCTCATGTCTCCAGTTTGTTTCTTAAAATTATATCTGTTTGTCATTAAATGGACACCAATCAAGTTTTTTTTTAACCTTTAAAATTCATTATCCGGCTTACCTAGTAATCATGAAATTTTATTATGATAACTATTTTTTATTTTTAAAGTATTTAGTATTAGCATAATTAAAATACAGCATATTTTTTACGACTAGTCGTAGCAGCAGACAACTCGACGGGATGTTGCTTGTGTTACGACATGTCGTAGCACTAGCAACAGCCCGTCGAGTTGTCTGCCGTTACTTTGTCGTAGCAGCAGACACTTCGTAAAAATAAGCTCTATTTAACTATGCTATTGGTTAGTTTAAAAAAAGTAATTTTTTTTTACCAAAGTACCGGTAATTTCTTATTTCAGCGCAATTTATTTTTGTATAGCAAAAAAAATAAGTAACTTACTTTTACTAATTTAAATACATTCATTAAGTAATAAAATAAGTATTTAATGGTTAAATATTAGTTTTCCATGTGTTTTGATGAGTTTAAATTACTTTAAAGGGGGTTTTAACTATAAAAACTGGTTTTAAAGTCAGACTTCTACGAAAATCGTTTTTTGTTGATATTTTTAACCACATTTGGCCAGATAATTTCATTTCTTTCACGGCCTCAGACCAAACTAAATTTTCATGTTAGTAGTAAGCTAAATACTAATGAGATTCAGAGGCGTCACCTGAAGGTAAAGTCATTTACGATTAAGTATTCCCGAGCTCATTAATTAAATAAAATTAGTACTTGGGAAATAAGTCTGTTCAAGGTAAGTTTTAAAAAATATTGGATAATAATAGATAGACATCTTTTGTAATGTATTTCTCGTAAATGTTTATTGACAATGTTAATGGTTGTAAAATAATGACACGTAAAGGGGGGGGGGTCCGTACATAGATGACGTCAAGTACCTAGGGGGACGGGGTTCACACATTTGTGAAGAAAAGGAGTGGGGGGTGTTTAAGCCTATTCAGGGTAAGTTTTTAAAAAATGTTTGATGATGACAAACGTATATCATTTGTAATGTATTTCTTCTAAATGTTTGACAATTTTAATGGTTGTTCAATAATGAAACTTAGGGGCCGAACATAAATGACGTCAAGTACCTAGGTGGAGGGGGTTCACACATTTGTGACGACGGGGGAGGTGTTTAAGAACAGTGACGTCCAGGGCCGGCCTTAGCAATTGCGGGGCTCTTGGCGGCTTAGTATGCGGATTGCGCGGTGCCCAGTCTGGGTAGGTATAAGGAATTAATAAGTGTGGGGCCCATTGCGGCCGCATCGTTTGCAGTGGACTAAGACCGGCCGTGGTGACGTCACATATTAACGCTCAACTTTAAATAAAAGTTGCACTTGAACATTTCATTGTTTACAATTCATCGAATGACATTTTATATGGCCTTACGCGTTTTGCCTCAGACGTTCGCGGGGACAGGAGTATCGGTTCCGACACTGTAATCAAAGTCCGACGAGGTGGCCTTTTGCGTATTAAGACATAAGAGTGCAGCCTTACTTAAATGGCAATAACGTGAGTTCAAACATGCTCAGGAAATTCGACTTTTAGGGGGGGGGGCAAAGCTTTATAACGTCACATTTGAGGGGGGGGGGTAACTTTGTGTGACGAGGAGGGGACGGTGGAAAATCAGCCTAAATTGCGTGACGTCTTTAGGGACGGCTCCCTTATAGTCGTTGGAATTTTATTTTCTCCCCGCTTTCTTCCCATCTTTGTTTTTGTTTTTTTTTAATAAACGATGGTTGCTTTGAAGACTAGTATGGGGTTGGGGAGAGAGAGGGATGTGAAAACGTTCATCGCTGACAGCAAAATATTTGCCATAAACCAGTGCAGTGGTCCCCAACCTTTTTATCGCCACGGACCCCTTTTTGACAATCGGCATGTTTAAATTATAAATACATTATGACTAAATAAAAAAAAACAACTTCTAAAATATAAAAAAATATTAAAATACATTTAAGCAGAATATAAATATAAGGAAGTGATTTAACATTTTAACCCGGCTCACCGACAAAACAGCCCGGACAAAACGGCTTCGACATAACGGCCCTGGACTAATAGATGGATTAATAATAAAAATTACAATCAAATATTATATTCGTAGTTTTACTAACCGATTCAGTGTCAGGTTTAGCTCACAAGAAACAATAATAATTAATAATTACATCAAAAGAATGAATTTAATAGCCTTTACTTAACGCGATATGGTACAAAGTCACGGTTGTTTGTTGACAAGAATTGGGGATACGGTGGTTGAGTGGCAGCGCGCCCGACTGGCGTACCGATGGACACGGGTTCGAATCCATGAGAAGTCAGGGATCTGTTCCCGGGAGCAAGGGCGTCTGTGACGAAATTTATGGAGATAAAGTCATCTGCGCACGGGAACTGGGTAGAACAAAGGGGAACCCAAAAATCACTCTCTTTTCCGCCCAAGACGTCAGCAGATTGTAGTACCAGTGTGACCATATTTTGTACATCTGCATCCATCCTTGGATGGGCCGACATTATTCTTGCTAACCAGAATCCATTCTGGGACTGATGGATTCTTCGCCAGTACCGGGACTGAAGTGTCATTGATACTCAGGACCAAGCGACTTCGACTGACACCCTACCTCATCCCTGCAACTATCGACAGGACCCTGAGGAGGACAACTCAGCAGTTACGTCTAACGTAAACTGACGCCGACTAACGTACACTGCGTATGTCGAAGCCTATACGTGTGCACGCACTACACGTATAGAAGCCGGCCATTTCACACTTCCGTGATCACCGATGTCACCTGGAACCATAGGTGAGAGAGTCTACCGAGCTCAAGGAATCGAACGATTCAGCTAGGGGGGCCATGCAGAACCAACTACACACTCCAGCACGGACGGAGCCTTGTGTAGGGCAGCGCTACCCAGCTGAACGCTTCATCGCACACACTGACCAGGGGATCGTGCAGAACCAACCGCCACACGGAGCGGGGCGCAACGACCCCATTGCATTTAAGTACCTGCACTATAAGCATAAGGTTACAAGGCATAGCCCTAATGATGATAAGGCTAGGCCAAAGAAGGGACAGTTAATTTGTTGTATCACTATTATCATTTGGAACCAGTTTCCACTATTGTATAAATGGTATAAATAAATTTATTGTTACATTTTTTACCCCTTTGGTCTGTTGATTATCGAGTGCAAGAGATCACTAAAGTTTATGCGTTGTGAGCGGGAAGGTGTTAATTTAAACATTACACCCCTAGACAACTTGCCAAACCTAGATACACATCTTTCTCGCCACAGCGTCCCCGAGTCCACCCAGCTTCGATTGGGTACCTAACACATAGTTAGGGAAATAAAATGCGGCTGGGTAATGCGTGGAACCCTTATAGCCGTGGCATGTGAACGCTGCATCACTTGCCAAAATCAACTGCTGCCTTGCAGATGGTCTTGGCTGACCAAAGGCTATGGAAGCATATCCTGAAAAAACAGCAGGCTGAAGTCGGAGACCACGGGCCAATTGGCGCAAAAACTCGTCGGCACGCAAAACTCAAATTGACAACGAAGAAGAAGAAGAAGAAATTGACAAGAAATAATATACAATTGTACCAGTTGTTTTAAGTTTAAGGAGGAAAAAGTTGACCATTGCTTAAAATGCAATAAAGAAAAAAAAATGTGTTAAAAATGTAAACAATTTGTCTGGGGCCGTTTTGAGGGGTCACCTTTTAACCCACTACAACGTGTTAATTTGCAAATATACGAAACTTCGCCATGGCTTTAATCCAGATGACTGGCAGAGTTGTCTCGAACATTATTTTAAGGCTGCCGTCATCAAGTGGTTGAACTTCTTGCACATGAATGCTAGATTCGTTAGTTGACACAAGGGTCGCTGATCCATTCCTCACCAGCCCATGGTTCTTTGGTTGCAGTGGCGTAGCTAGGGTCATCTACGCCCGGGGGCATAACACAAAGTCTGCGCCCCTTGTCGGACCGACAGATTCTGGGGGGTCAGTGAGCCACCAAGAAAATTTAGAAATTTTAATGTTTATATGGTTCATTTTCGAAGCATCTAGTATTGTTTGGAAAGCATTTACTAATACTAATCGGCATCCTTCCGTCTCGCTAGACGATGATCATCACCGTTGTGTTGGGTTGCATTTCCTCGTTTGGCTGTGCAGTCCTATCCTTGAGTGACAGTCTTTACCGCAGCTTTCGCACACGAGTTCTGTGCTTCCCAATGCATTGGTCTTTCTCCTAGCTCTTTTGTCTGTAGCCTCCTCCATCCTTCGCTCCTCGGCTACTATGATGCCTTCTTTTACAACTGTGCGCCACGTAGATCAGTATGCTGCCTTACACTCCCAGTCACCTGTGCGTATTCTGGCTGCTTTCGTGTCCCTTTGACAGACATCTTGAAATCGCAGACGTTGGCGACATGTCTTCATCTTTCCCGATGCCAGTTCTATGTATAGTGTGTCCTTGGGGATGCGACCTGGGATCATTCTTTTTAAATGTCCAGCCATATCAGGCGACTTTCACTAAGGATTGAGAACATGCTTTTGGTATTGGCACGCATCAGGACCTCACTATTTGGCACTTTGTCCTGCCATTTAATGCAAAGGATGCGACGCAGGCACCTCAAGTGGAAGCTTTTAAGCTTGCGCTCAAGGGATGTATAGGTTATCCATGTCTCGCTTCCGTATAGCAGTTAACAGCGTACTGATGACGCAGGCTCGATAGACACACAGTTTGGCTTTCTCCATTTTATTGGTGTTTTTCCAGACCCATTTATTTAGTTTAGCCATCGTGGCAGCTGCCTTGCCAATTCTACTGTTTATTTCGTCCTCGATGGACAGTGTATTGGACCCCAAGTAGGTGAAGATGTCCAAAGCTCCAATTTTTCATTGTCGAAATTGATGGTAGGAGGAGAACGTGTGTCTTGGGCCATGATTTTTGTATTTTTTAAGCTGATTTGCAGACCACATTCTTTTCAGGCGTCGGAGAAGCTTGGCACGAGTTTTTGCAAACCATTTTCTGTGTGTGTTATCAGTGTCGCATCATCCGCAAAGAGTAGCTAACGAATTAGGACATCGTTTTGATTTTGGCTCGGAGGCGGGCAGTGTTGAAAAGTCCTCCATTAGCTCTGGCGTGTAACCAGATTCCATCACTGCTGTCCTTGAATGCGTATCAAAAGCATTCAGTACCGTATATAATCTCATTCAAGGGCGTTTTAAAACTGCATCCAATATTCGCGGTTATTCGTCATTCGCGGAAAGGGGGGGGGGTAGAGAACATAAATCCCCACAAAAAGCGAGGGAATAGTGTATTATGAACTTGAATGCACCAAAAAGTTGACGATACTGGGTGGGGCGGCAGTTGGTTTATCATCATCCAGATGGCGCTCGATGACACTGGTGTTCTCGCCCTTCGCCAACAAAATGTCATCAGAAAGATTGCTTTTTGCCGTGTGTCTCTCAACTCGCTTGGCGTGATTCCACACGGCCGACGTATTACCCATCTTACACTGTTAGTAACTATTTAATTTATTAAAATCATTTTTCTGCTAGGCATACACGAGTTCACGAACACAAGAAACAAACAAATAGATAGGATGCGGGTTATAGGAGTGGATAGGGGAGTGAAGGGGGTTTAGATAAACATAACTTGCTCCTCTCAATCGATAACTCAATGTTGTCGGTGTATTTCAAAGCAAAGCTAGTGTCCTGTCATATAATTAAAGCAGGGATGTTATAAATATTTAAAAAATACCGTCTCTTTCATTTCTATGCAGTCAATCCTTATTCTCGGCGGCGCGCTCATGTTTTCCTTATTTGATTTATTAAAACATAACATAATTGTGTTAGCGACTTTTGTTTCATGTTCAGAGAAAAAAAGATATACATGTGTATCAACATAAGTTGTACTTTGTCGGGACCGTATTTTATTTCCTCTTGACAGGTATTTTTTTTCATAAGCGTTTGCGCCCGGGTACCCGTTAAAATTGGGCTGAAATGTTTATACCAACTGTGGCATGCAGTTCTTCGGTGTTCACATTGCAGTTCACGAACAATTTATCAAAGAAAACTTTGGATTTGAAATATATGCTGTTTTATCCGTTTAACTTGAAAACGCTTTGAAAAACTGTAAGGAGGTACTGAGAGCATAAAATAAAGAAGAGAAGATTTAGAAAAACTGATGTAAAAAATTCCAGGGGCGCTGTTTTATTTTATTTTTTGGAACGGGGTGGTATACCTAAAAAGTTTGGGAACTACTCGAAGGAGATACGTGTATAAAAAAAGAGACACATGACGTCACGCGGTTTTGGACAATCACCCTTTCCTACACTAGTTACGTCAGTAGAAGTTAGCAGCCTCTCCGCTCCCCCCCCCCAATAAAAGCCGTATTTCCTATTTGAAAATGAGTCTGTTTCAAATTTAAAAAAAAATTGTGGGCATTTCAGTATGCATTTAGTGAATGAGCACGTTTCAAAACAATTTCTCGTCATTTTAGTGTATGGATTCACTCTAAAATCGTACGTGAAAACATGTATCAAAAAAGAGGCACAGGAAAGCTGAAACATTTAGTTTAAGTGTTGAGCATTTAGATGTGATGTCACAGTTCTTATAAACCACTCCTCCCCCCTCATAACACATCTAAACAAATATGTGCCTCCTCTTCCCTCACCCTAGGTGTCTGACGTCATTTGTGGACGGCAACTTATGTTATCTAATACTAATATTGGGATGAATAAAAATTTGTGTGTAAAAAAAATCATGCCATGCATTATGGTCAAATATTATTAACGAAAAAGTACCAAAAATTTTTAGTTAAAAAAAATATTTACTTTTTAAAAAATTATTGCTTCATTATTATTTTGTACAAATATTATTGCTTTGTAGTTTTAAGTGGAGTGCCGTCTTCGCAGAAACTTAGCATTGCCATATTACGTTGTTCCAGAATATGTCAATGTAACACATATCACAAAAATACACCCCCACAGTTTTTTTTAAAATTTAAGTAAATATCATTTTTATATGATTATCTTTTGTATCATAATTTATGATAAATATTTTTTAATTTAAATTATTTACCCCGGCGAGTGCCGCCTTCGCAGCTCAGTTGGTTGAGCCAAATTATCCAATTGGGCAACACAAAAAATAATAACTTTTAAGAAAGAAGATTTCTCCATTGGCATGCAACAATGGCGCCGTAAATCACAGAAGATGCATGAAATATACAATTTTTTATTTCGTATAAATTATAAAACAGTAGTTTAATTTGAACAAAAATATAATATTTTAATGTTAAAATATATTTCATAGTAAGTTTAGTTGATTTTTTGGTTTTAAACTACTCAAAAAATAAATTGCGCTGAAATAAGAAATTACCATTGCTACATGCTGTCAAAGCCTAAAGCATCATCGGACTTTTAATCAGATTTCAGTATCAATATCCCAGTTACTGAGGTCAAACTACGGAACTACGTCAATTTGAACATAAAACAACTTTCACTTTCAATAAATCCAGAATTACACCATAAATCTTAATTATTTCTCTAATAATTGCACCTTTTAGCATCCTTAAACATTCACAGAATATCATCCATTTGGGAAATTTTTTTACCAAAAACCACCAATTTAAAAATTTTACCTAAAACCCTAGACTCGTCCAAAAATAATCAAATAAAAAGTAAAAGAATGTGAATTCATAGCTCTTCTATGTGAGAGTTAAAGATAGTATAAATTAGCTACTTACAAAGTTGGATCGGCTCTGCAACGGTTAATTTAATTAAAATGTACTTTTAATTTAGTTTATTTGTGATTTAGTGTAGAAGTTATCGATAATTATTAAATTAATGCCAGATTCTTACTACCACGCAAAACGACGATCAAGGGTTATTCCTTTGTATTTAACTTACAATAACGAAGTAATTAATGAAATGTACTTCTAGTTTTATTAAATCTTCAATTATTTTAACAAAGTGGGTGGATACCGCGCAATGCGGGGCATACACTGTAAGGCTGTGGTTACACTGCACGCGAATTCGCCAATCTAGTATACGCGCGAACACGCATCTGAAATGTAAATTTGAGGGTGGTTACACTGCAAGCGTTTGCTTCAGCTGATATCGCGCGATTTTCATTGTTTGTCTTGACAACAACATTTAACCTTTATCCTTTTCGCTATTTAAACACACATTTTGTGTGTTAATATAGACATCGCCTACTTTCGCTTTTATTTGTTTAGCTTAACAACCACTGTTTTACGTTAATATTTGTATATAAAATTAGAATATATAAAAATCGTATACCGTATTTATAACACACACCGTCATTTTAAGAGTGAAATTTCAGATTAAATTTCAAATAAAGAACTTTAAACTAATTTAAGCAAAATAAGGGTAGCTCAGAAATTTATAAAAATTAATATTATTACCACTTATAAAGTAAATAATGTAAAATGACAGTAAAAGCAACTCCACACGCTGCTACTGATCCACTCGCTGCTGTGCGGTATGTACATTATATCGGCGGTATGTACATTATATCGGCGGTATGTACATTATATCGGCGGTGTATATGGACAATATGGTGTATACGGTACTTGTTAATACTGTAAAAACATGGCTTCTTGACATTATATAGGCGTATAACACGCATACATCATTTGCCCCCTATATTCAGGGGGAAAATGTGCGTGTTATACGCCGATAAATACGGTAAATATATTTCCCCCATAATTTTATTATGATAGGTAAAGATCAGAGAGACATTTGGTTAAACACAAATCTTGCAGAGAGTTAAGAGTGTTGAATTGCATACATTGAAACATTGTTGCCTACGCTTAAGCCGCTAGAGTCACCGAAGTAGTTTGTCGTCCAAGAAGCTTTTAATTTTTCAGGATGAGACCTACAACATTTGTTTAAAGATTTAAAACCCACTAATTTTGAAAATCAATTTCTAACGAAGAAAGGGTGGCCTTAACACACTCACTGAGGTAAGTTAATTTGGGTGACCCGTCAAAACGGCCCCGGACAAAATGGCCCCTGACAAATTGTTTACATTTTTTATTATGTATTAGTATTAGGGCCATTATGTCGGAGCCCATTTGTCCGGGGCCGTTTTGTCGGTGAACGGTTAATTTGTGTTAGAAAAAAATAATTTTAAAAACTAATAAGGCTAATAATTATTCAAGTAAATTAATTTACATTAGTTAACTACTTATTGAACAAATTGACAAATATCACTGTCATTTGTAGAAGTTTTGAATTGTAAGTGAAATTTTTATCACTTTAACTTTAAAGGTTTTTTTATATATTTTTTATTAAGAATATAATATTCAAATTCAAAGCTTATATAATTCAGGGCTATAGACTATGGTGAAAGCAGCACATTAATATTTATTATTAAATGTATTACAAAAATTTAGTTTGTTGCTGAGTTTGTCTACAAAATATTATATATTATTAGATAATATTTAAATTAATATGAATTTTTGTTCACTCATATGACACATTTTAATATATTATATTAATTTTAGGGTGATATTGATATTCATACAGATGAAAGTTATGACATAGTACATTAATAGTTTGCCTTGTCCGCAATATTAGTTAAAATAAGAATTTACTTTTACTTATGTATTTTCAGATTCCAGTCAACAGACTAAAAAAAGACTTAGGACTTCTCATTTTATAGAATAACCACTTAACAATTTCAAAATAATTTATGAGACCTGATGCTATTTGGCAGTGTTTTGTTGATGAACATGCCTTATCAAAATACAGAAATATTGTTACAGATTGATTGCGAAAATTTGAGCAGTTATGGGATTATCTAAATTGTGTTGGTATCAATGGCAAGCATGTCTGCATCAAGTGCCCCAAATAATCTTGATCAAAACATTACAAGTATAAACAATGTCATTCTATATTCTTCAAGTTGAACTTCAAGCTTTGGCTAATACCAAATATTATTTTAAAGTGTTGATTTTGGAGCTTATGGTAAGCCAAGTGACAGTGGGATTTTTCTTGAATCAAATATGTAAAATAAAATAGGGGTTGTTTCTCTTACCCTAATTATTATTATATCCAAGGGAGCTACCAGGAACCAATACAAAACTACCATATGTATTTACTAGCGATCAAGGATCCTTTAAAGGAATATCTAATTTATCCATACACATGGTGAAACAGAGAATTTGAAATGTACAACTTCAAGTATAGTTGGCCCTGTAAAGCTTAATACTTATTATAGTTATTTGAAGATCCAAACCTACTACATGTAATACTAATATTGTTCCATCATATGTCACATAATTACATTTGCTCATGTGAGTGTGGGTATGTAAATGTCATGAGTTTCCAAAAATAGTTAGTAAATAATAAAATCTAAAGTTATTGGATATAAATATGGAACATTAGTATTTCTGTTTTCAATTATTTATTTAAAGCTTAATAAGCTATATAAATTATTTTTAATGAATTATGAAAAAATGAAATTTAATAATCTTAACTTTAACGTTCATGAGTGATTTATGAACACATGATTTATAGTGGAGTTTTCATTGTGAATGATTAATATTATTAACACAATTGTAAAAATAACAATGTTTTAATAAAATTATTAAAAATATTATTTTTCTAAAATGTATAGTTAAGTACTTACATCTTTATTTTGGGTTAGATGTTTACCCTGAATGCAATAATTTGCATTTATTTTTCTTTTATACTCTTAAAATTTGAAAATAAATTTAGTGTAAACACTATGTATGATAATCCAATTACTTTCCAATTTTTTAATTCATCTAAATCTAAGTGTATTTGTAACATTTCTGTATACTCTTCACACTCAATTGTTCTATAGCTTATGTAATCATCAGCAAATATCATAACTTTTGCTATTGATGAGATGCTGTTGGGTAAATAATTTATGTAAATTATAATTAAATTAGGGGAGGGGGGGGGTAGGGGGAACTAGAAAATGTTCTTGTGGAACTACTGAGTTTACCATTTTGAGTGATGATTTAGAGCCAATATTTTTTAGATACTGTTCTGTGCTTCTTATTAAATCTTGAATCTACTTATATTTGGGAACAGGTATACCCAAGTGTTTGTGCATACTTTATCTATTCTCAAAAAAAAAGTTTTTCAATTTTGATTATAGGAAAGTATTATGTTTTTATACAACTATCAGAATATTAGCAAGTGCTATTTCTCATTATATTAACATTTTCAAATAATACATGCAGATGTGTGTATATATATATATATATATATATATATATAAATATATATATATTAAAAGTTATTTATTGAATTTGATTTTCTAAATATTATTTAAATATATATTATATGTTTATATGTTTTTAAGTATAAGTATAAGCAAAGTAATATATTTTATTGCTTAAATATTAATACCACATCTTAATGGGGGGATATGACACCTTATGAAGGTAAAAACTAGAACATCAATATATTTACATTTTTATGTGTTTACTTTGTTCCATATAGCTAGTAAGTGACAAAAAAATTGTGAAGAAAATATTTTGTTATAAACAAGGAGGACAAAAAGAGGACATAAAAAGGACAAAATTAAAAAATATATTTAAAAAAAACTAATGAACAGAATGATTTGAAACTTAAATTTTAGCTATATATACATTTTATTGATATTTGTGAGTATTAGAATTAAAAAATCTCCATTAGATTTTAAAATATAAATTTTTCAGTGAAAATAGTTGAAAAAACATGAACATTTAAGGGGGTCAAGTTATAAAAATCTTATTAAAATAATAAATAATAAATATAATTAAAAATGCATACTCAGGATTGTTACAATATGAATACAGAACAAACCCTGAAAATATTAAACAAATTGATAAAGCAATTTTTGAGAAATTTCATTTTGCGTGGAAATTTTTTTTTATGAAAACGCAATTTTGAGAAAAACGACTTTTAAAGTTAGTATATCGAAAAATCACAATTGCGTGAGAGATAAAAGAGTGAAACTTTTTGAGAATATAGCTTAGCCCTTAAACTTACTAGAAACATTTTTAAAAAAAATTATCATTTTAAAAAATTGTCATTGAAGCAAATTGGATACATGGTATCTCCATATTGTTTATTTGCAACATTTACTAAGACCCAAGTATGAGTGGGTTTTGAGATTGTGATAGTAGGTGGCTGTAAAATGGTGCCATAAAATTGCTGTGAATAGGTTCCAGGTGATAAAGTGACAGGCATTTGCTTGGAAGTGGTGCCAGGCGATGGCAACGAAGTGGTGCCAAGCGATGGCTGCCAATCGGTGCTAGGAGATGGCGGCAAAGTGATGCTAGGATATGGCTATAAAATGGTGCCAAGTGATGGCTGTAAAGTGGCACTAGAGTAGAGCTTGACCACCACTAGCCACTGGTAATTTTTGACGATGACCAATGCCCTTCGGGTGATGATTTTAGACTGACAAATTTTTTGTTGCATTTGTTTCATTCGTAAATATTTTTATTTTTGTATATCCAGTAGTAAAGAGGTAGTCGATATTGGACTAAATCCATATTCATATAAAAATCCTTTAAAATGATTCCAAACACTATATCATACTATATGGAAACTAAAAGTTTGATATGACTTGCTATGGCTTGAACAATGGCAATATAAACAGTAAATGGCTATTAAAATCATTAAAAACGCAAACAGTGACCTTACAAAATATTTTTTTTACAACTTTAATTAAATAAAATAACATTTTGGAACATATTCTACAATGGCTTAGGTAGTCAATTATGACAAAACACCAAAACATGTAATTTTTCAGTTAATTGATCAAAACACTGTCATATCCCCCCTTAACATAATTCTTGAAAAATTGTGATGTAACATTGCATGCAGCATAATCACACAAGTATCATCCATAATAAGGTCCATACATGCATTAAAATTTATTAATCACATACAAATGGGTTTATAGATGTTTTTCTTTAATGTAAACATAAAACAGACATAGAAATGGTTTTTCTTGAATAATTTATTTTCAAAAAATTTATTAAAAATTTAGATGAGTTAATTTCTTTTTTAATTTGGATCAATAAATGATGATGTTCATTATTGCAATTAAATCATAAATGCTTCTTTTTACTTAATATAGTTGTATTTCATATTAAACAATAATAAATTTCACATGATTATAATTACTATAAACAATTTTATTGTCTTATATCATCATGTAATTTGAGGTTAAAAATTCTTTCAAGCACACAGAAATTTGTGTTTATAAAATATGAAGGAAAAAAAAATTATATTTAATTATTTTTAAAATTGGAACTATTTTTAAAATTAACATGTAACAGGAAAACTATTAACACTCAATAGTAAAAAGATTAACACTTAACAGTAAATTATTAACACTTAACAATAAAACTTTGTTTTTTCATTTTGATTAAATGTCATGAGTGCTTAAATCAACTGTTTTTTTACAATCCCATTTTAAATGAAATTTCTTTGTAGCTTGTTGTCATTTGGTTATGTTGGGTGATGAAATTGGCAAAGTGCAATCATCTTGATCCATAAATGAATTTGACCTTTCCATTTTTTCTGGTCCATCAGCATTTACCAAAAGTTGTAGAACTTTTAATTTCATTCCTAGCTTTAGCCTCTTTGGCATATGATGAAGATGTGTTAGCAGACTCATGATACTGTTTTTGTTTTTTCAGCTCCTCCATCTAACTTTCCTCCAAATGAATCAGGTGATAATATCTTCTGACTTATCCTTTACCATTTTTATTTTCCTTTGCATTTTTGGTGTTTTCAAAGGTATATCATGTGTACTAGAACTAGAATGAGGGTATTTTTTAGCTGCTTCTCCAAATATACCAACATGTTGTGATTCATTATTATTGACATTGTCATTAAAATCAGTGTGAATTATTGTCTTATTTGCCATAAAATTTTATTTTCTCTCTTCTCCTGAATTTATGTCAGCAATCTGTATACAACCCTTACTTTGTCTTGAAGAGAACACATCCAACAGGAATAATATATGGTTATAGAATTTCCATGAGGAATTTTGTCCATTAAATGTAGCTAAACTATCTGTAAGAGGTCTTGTTGCTTTTAAAATGCTCTTTTCAAAGGTTTTCTCCCAAGCCTTTCTACAAGTTTGGCTGAAAAGAAGAAAAAGGTTGCTTTTACACACATTGTATCATTGTTTAAAAAAATATATAAATTAGTCTTGAAAATTATTTTTATACATAATAAATTCTAAAAGTTTAAGTTAAACCACAACTTTTTTTAATTACCACTTTGATAAAAAATTGATAAATAATTCAACAGTTAATTGTTATTGTTAAAAATAGTAATAACAGTATTAATAGTAAAAAAAATTATATTATATTTTTGACATGTAAAACTAGGGTATACGGTAAAGTACCACATCACCCTCCGTATTGCAATTTTGCGATCTTCCAGTTTCATGGGCCTATTGACACACTTTTTCTAACTATTCCCACTATTTTTAGTACCGATTAAACCCCTTGATATAACTAACTACCAGAACTTAACGGAATTCATTTCTAAAAATGATTTTATTTAAATAAACTTAGTTCAACAAAACAAAACAAAATGCGTTATATTTTGTAACTAGCAATAAAGAATTTTTCTTCTTATATATTTAGTTTTAGTAGTAGTGAGGGGAATTTTGTTTAGTTGTAGTAGTGAGGGGAAAAATTTACGTATTTAGTGTTTAATTTTTGTTTAGTTGTAGTAAGGGGGAAAATTACGTATTTATTTTTATTGTTTCATATGTGTTTGCCCTATTAAATGAGAAATTATAATAAGTAGAAAGAACACATTTTATAATTTGCTCTTGTCTATTATTATAGAACCTTTTTCATTAGTATAATTATATAACATATTGTCGCTTACGTACTTAGAATGTTTGGAAATATAGCCTATGCACTTTTTTAAAAACTAAATTTTTTAAAATTTATTTATGTCAAATAAATTTGTATTCAGTGTAGTTTGATTTAGTTTATAGTTCTTTACTTTTTTGTACTGAGTGTTTACATGTTAGTCATGTATTGCTATTATTCAACATTGAGAATAACTGAATAACTTTTTTTTCGATTTCGGGGCTGTCTATGAATAGGCATAACGGCACTGGCTATTCTATTACAATAATAATTATAAATCTGGAATAATACGATAAAGTGGGATAAAAAAAAAGTTACTTTAAAAACTAGCTGGAACTTATAAATTTAATATAAATTAAGGGGCCATCCTCCCACCTCGTCACACGTCAACACAAAACTTTGACCACACACAATATGTTGTTTTAAAGTCAATCAATAAACGATTTTAGCGTGTTAAGGAGATAATTACATTTACAACCTGATCTACATAGCATAGCCAACGGTATAATATGAGGAAATAATTATTATAATACTCTATCAATGTTATTTCCGTCAGTGATAGTGTCAGCAATTTTGTCGTGTCCTGCAAGCAATGTTCCCTTTATGCTGCGGATATCTGACTGACACCACACAGCTCATAATTACCGCGCAGCAAAATTTGTTAAGGACATGCAACAATTGTAAAGTTTTACTGACTTCGTTAGTAATTTCCATTCTTCAAAAATTTACTTCAACTATCCATAGGAGTGCTGTTAATTGTTTGGACATACAAATTAAATTGAAAGAAAAAAAATATTCACATCAATTTTTTACAAGTCTACAGACAGCCATAGTTTCCTTATGTATACATCGTCCCATCCTCAATCTTGTAAGAACTCTATCCCATTTTCGCAACTATTGAGACTTAAAAGATTCTGCAGTGATGAGGCAGACTTATTGGAGAAAAGTAATGAAATGCCGGATTTTTTTCGAAGGAAGTAAAACCCGGAAACAGTTTTAATATCCGCTGTCAATCGAATTAAAGGCACGACCAGGCATGACACGTTCACGTCATCTTTTTACGGATCAATGTGATCGATCCAAATTGATTTTAACTTTTCATCCCCATAATTTTAAAGCCCGCCAGGTGATTCTCAAAACCGACCAATCCTCATGGCTGACACTCTAACTCAGCAGGTCTTTAAAAATCCTCCTCCTTTTGCTTTCCGCAGAGATAGAAGCCTCAGAGATATACTTGTAAAAAGTCACCTTCCCACAAATTGGAACAAAAGGTTGCAACCATAATCGTTGCAATACTTGTCCATAGGTGGTTGAAATTAACAAAATTTCTTTCCCTCTTGAAAAGTTCATAATAAAAATAAAAGATGGATTCACTAGCACAATTCGCAACGTGATATATGCAATTCTTTGCAAGAGGTGTAATAAAATTTACGTGGGTGAGACAGGTCGTCGTCTTGGAGATCGGTTTAGAGAACACCTGTATAATATAAATAAACAGGCTCAATGTCCAGTGTCTAAACATTTTAACAGTGTTGACCATGACGGCATTTCAGATATTGCAGTCACTGGTATTTTATATGCAAGCAATACCCATGATAGGATCCAAATGGAAAATAGACTTATAAAACGATTTGTTACGTTGGCTCCATATGAAATTAACCTAATTCATAATTTTACCTAAATGCAGAATCTTTTTCCGTTGTGTTTTTCACTGTAACTTTTGATACTTCCTCCTTTTCCTATATTCTGTATCCTTGTTTGTTTTTGTTGTTCCTTTCTTTTTATTTTAAATTAATATTTTATGATATAATGTGTTTTAAGAATTTAAATATTACTTATGTAAGTACGTATTTTATTTTCTTGTACTGATTAAGGCATTAGCCGAAACGTCTACCGTCGTGTTTGTTTAAAAATAAAGCTGAAATTTATTGTTTTCATTGCACAATTTGTTTGTGTATTTTGTATGATATTTTAATGGACCAAACTGGGGTCTCATTAAAAAGGCTCTCAACAACACACTGGAGCCCCATTAAAAAGGCTATCACACTATCAACAACACGCTGGAGTCTCAGACTATCAACAACACGCTGGAGTCTCAGACTATCAACAACACACTGGAGTCTCATTACAAAGGCTATCAACAACACGCTGAAGTTCTCATCATGCTGCAGTAAAAGCAGTGAAAGAAAAATTCGTTGAATGTGTAACGGCAATTTAAGCTATATGTGATTCAGGTGAAAAGTTAGACACAAGAAGTAAAGCGCAATGTATTTCACCTGCTGTCTGCAACTTCACATTTCTGTGCTACCTCTACTTTTGGTGTAATGTTCTTGCAGAAGTTAATCTTAAATAACTGTAACTTCAGACTAAAGGCTTAACTCTTGACAAGGTGGAGACTATTTCTGTACGAGCAGCCCACTCATCAGACTGCCAGTGGGGTATTCGCTAAGGCTGTGGTTACACTGCACGCGAATTCGCCAATCTAGTATACGCGCGAACACGCATCTGAAATGTAAATTTGAGGGTGGTTACACTGCAAGCGTTTGCTTCAGCTGATATCGCGCGATTTTCATTGTTTGTCTTGACAACAACATTTAACCTTTATCCTTTTCGCTATTTAAACACACATTTTGTGTGTTAATATAGACATCGCCTACTTTCGCTTTTATTTGTTTAGCTTAACAACCACTGTTTTACGTTAATATTTGTATATAGAATTAGAATATATAAAAATCGTATACCGTATTTATAACACGCACCTTCATTTTAAGAGTGAACTTTCAGGGGGGGGGGATTAAATTTCAAATAAAGAACTTTAAACTAATTTAAGCAAAATATTTAATAAGGGTAGCTCAGAAATTTTTTAAAAATTAATATTATTACCACTTATAAAGTAAATAATGTAAAAGGACAGTAAAAGCAACTCAACACGCTGCTACTGATCCACTCGCTGCTGTGCAGTATGTACATTATATCGGCGGTGTATATGGACAATATGGTGTATACGGTACTTGTTAATACTGTAAAAACATGGCTTCTTGACATTATATAGGAGTATAACACGCATACATCATTTGCCCCCTATATTCAGGGGGAAAATGTGCGTGTTATACGCCGATAAATATATTTCCCCCATAATTTTATTATGATAGGTAAAGATCAGAGAGACATTTGGTTAAACACAAATCTTGCAGAGATTTAAGAGTGTTGAATTTCATACATTGAAACATTGTTGCCTACGCTTAAGCCGCTAGAGTCACAGAAGTAGTTTGTCGTCCAAGAAGCTTTTAATTTTTCAGGATGAGACCTAAAACATTTGTTTAAAGATTTAAAACCCACTAATTTTGAAAATCAATTTCTACCGAAGAAAGGGTGGCCTTAACACACTCACTGAGGTAAGTTAATTTGGGTGACCCGTCAAAACGGCCCATGACAAATTGTTTACATTTTTAATTATGTATTAGTATTAGGGCCATTATGTCGGAGCCCATTTGTCCGGGGCCGTTTTGTCGGTGAACGGTTAATTTGTGTTAGAAAAAAATAATTTTATAAACTAATAAGGCTAATAATTATTCAAGTAAATTAATTTACATTAGTTAACTACTTATTGAACAAATTGACAAATATCACTGTCATTTGTAGAAGTTTTGAATTGTAAGTGAAATTTTTATCACTTTAACTTTAAAGTTTTTTAAATATATTTTTTATTAAGAATATAATATTCAAATTCAAAGCTTATACTATGACTATGGTGAAAGCAGCACATTAATATTTATTATTAAATGTATTACAAAAATTTAGTTTGTTGCTGAGTTGTCTACAAAATATTATATATTATTAGATAATATTTAAATTAATATGATTTTTGTTCACTCATATGACACATTTTAATATATTATATTAATTTTAGGGTGATATTGATATTCATACAGATGATAAGTTATGACATAGTACATTAATAGTTTGCCTTGTCCGCAATATTAGTTAAAATAAGAATTTACTTTTACTTATGTATTTTCAGATTCCAGTCAACAGACTAAAAAAAGACTTAGGACTTCTCATTTTATAGAATAACCACTTAACAATTTCAAAATAATTTATGAGACCTGATGCTATTTGGCAGTGTTTTGTTGATGAACATATGCCTTATCAAAATACAGAAATATTGTTACAGATTGATTGCGAAACTTTGAGCAGCTATGGGATTATCCAAATTGTGTTGGTATCAATGGCAAGCATGTCTGCATCAAGTGCCCCAAATAATCTTGATCAAAACATTACAAGTATAAACAATGTCATTCTATTATTCTTCAAGTTGAACTTCAAGCCTTGGCTAATACCAAATATTATTTTAAAGTGTTGATTTTGGAGCTTATGGTAAGCCAAGTGACAGTGGGATTTTTCTTGAATCAAATATGTACAATAAAATAGGGGTTGTTTCTCTTACCCTAATTATTATTATATCCAAGGGACCTACCAGGAACCAATACAAAACTACCATATGTATTTACTAGCGATCAAGGATCCTTTAAAGGAATATCTAATTTATCCATACACATGGTGAAACAGAGAATTTGAAATGTACAACTTCAAGTATAGTTGGCCCTGTAAAGCTTAATACTTATTATAGTTATTTGAAAATCCAAACCTACTACATGTAATACTAATATTGTTCCATCATATGTCACATAATTACATTTGCTCATGTGAGTGTGGGTATGTAAATGTCATGAGTTTCCAAAAATAGTTAGTAAATAATAAAATCTAAAGTTATTGGATATAAATATGGAACATTAGTATTTCTGTTTTAAATTATTTATTTAAAGCTTAATAAGCTATATAAATTATTTTTAATGAATTATGAAAAAAATGAAATTTTATAATCTTAACTTTAACGTTCATGAGTGATTTATGAACACATGATTTATAGTGGAGTTTTCAATGTGAATGATTAATATTATTAACACAATTGTAAAAATAACAATGTTTTAATAAAATATTATTTTTCTAAAATGTATAGTTAAGTACTTACATCTTTATTTTGGGTAGATGTTTACCCTGAATGCAATAATTTGCATTTATTTTTCTTTTATACTCTTAAAATTTGAAAATAAATTTAGTGTATGATAATCCAATTACTTTCCAATTTTTTTAATTCATCTAAATCTAAGTGTATTTGTAACATTTCTGTATACTCTTCACACTCAATTGTTCTATTCTATAGCTTATGTAATCATCAGCAAATATCATAACTTTTGCTATTGATGAGATGCTGTTGGGTAAATAATTTATGTAAATTATAATTAAATTAGGGGAGGTGGGGGGGGGTAGGGGGAACTAGAAAATGTTCTTGTGGAACTACTGAGTTTACCATTTTGAGTGATGATTTAGAGCCAATATTTTTTATATACTGTTCTGTGCTTCTTATTAAATCTTGAATCTACTTATATTTGGGAACAGGTATACCCAAGTGTTTGTGCATACTTTATCTATTCTCAAAAATAAAGTTTTTCAATTTAGATTATAGGAAAGTATTATGTTTTTATACAACTATTAGAATATTAGCAAGTGCTATTTCTCATTATATTAACATTTTCAAATAATACATGTAGATGTGTATATATATATATATATATATATATTATATATAGGCCTATATATATATATATATATATATATATATATATATATATATATATATATATATCCCACCACCACGCGTGCCAACAGTGGTTAGTTGACCCGAGCGACGGTTTTCATCGATAATCGGTTTAAAAAAACAACAAAAAACAACAACACGCAATCAACAACCCTAAACATGACTAACCCTCGCTAGGGTCGGCCAATCACAGTTTATGTTTAAGGGATGGTGTATTAATTGGGAGGCGGGTAACAACAATCTCAGTGTGCTTGTCTCCATGTTTACTCGCTATTCTTTCCTTACTTGGTGCTGCTGTTTGTGTCTGTACTCTCACCCCCCATCCATTTTTTGCACTGTCTATTATGAGCAAGTCTGCGGCGTATGCTACGCCGCGGGTCTCTCTAGAGTTATTTCTTTTCATTCGCTCACAGTCGTTTGCCCAAACACATCCCATTGTGACAACTGTGTCTTTCAGGAAGTCTTCACCCGTAACTAAATCAGCTAGTGTTGGCAATAAAGGGGTAAAAGAACGGGCAAAAACAGACATTTTTAAAAATTTAAAAAAACAATGTTTTCGCTGGGGCTTGAACCCAGGACCATCGACGTATGAGGCGGACATGCTAACCAGTACACTACGAATTTCACATTTACTGTGTAAGACAATGCAAGTAAAGGCAAGTGCATTGTTGCTAGCCACTCCCACACCCCCCTTTTTTCCATTTCATCCCACCACCACGCGTGCCAACAGTTTTTCATCGATAATCGGTTAAAAAAAACAACAAAAAACAACAACACGCAATCAACAACCCTAAACATGACTAACCCTCGCTAGGGTCGGCCAATCACAGTTTATGTTTAAGGGATGGTGTATTAATTGGGAGGCGGGTAACAACAATCTCAGTGTGCTTGTCTCCATGTTTACTCGCTATTCTTTCCTTACTTGGTGCTGCTGTTTGTGTCTGTACTCTCACCCCCCATCCATTTTTTGCACTGTCTATTATGAGCAAGTCTGCGGCGTATGCTACGCCGCGGGTCTCTCCAGAGTTATTTCTTTTCATTCGCTCACAGTCGTTTGCCCAAACACATCCCATTGTGACAACTGTGTCTTTCAGGAAGTCTTCACCCGTAACTAAATCAGCTAGTGTTGGCAATAAAGGGGTAAAAGAACGGGCAAAAACAGACATTTTTAAAAATTAAAAAAAACAATGTTTTCGCTGGGGCTTGAACCCAGGACCATCGACGTATGAGGCGGACATGCTAACCAGTACACTACGAATTTCACATTTACTGTGTAAGACAATGCAAGTAAAGGCAAATGCATTGTTGCTAGCCACTCCCACACCCCCCTTTTTTCCATTTCATCCCACCACCACGCGTGCCAACAGTGGTTAGTTGACCCGAGCGACGGTCATTCGTCACGCTCTGTTGCACATGCAGCTTCTTGTTGCCTCGCAGGGTCCGACCACGAAGAGAATTGTGTTTAGTTGACCCGAGAGAGGGTCATTCGTCATGCTCGGTTGCACATATTTTTGCTGCTTACTTGCCTGGCATGGTCCCATGAAGAGAATTATATATATAGATATATATATATATATATATATATATATATATATATATATATATATATATTAAAAGTTATTTATTGAATTTGATTTTCTAAATATTATTTACATATATATTATATGTTTATATGTTTGTAAGTATGAGTATAAGTATAAGCAAAGTAATATATTTTATTGCTTAAATATTAATACCACATCTTAATGGGGGATATGACACCTTATGAAGGTAAAAACTAGAACATCAATATATTTACATTTTTATGTGTTTACTTTGTTCCATATAGCTAGTAAGTGACAAAAAAAAATTGTGAAGAAAATATTTTTTTATAAACAAGGAGGACAAAAAGAGGACATAAAAAGGACAAAATAAAAAAATATATTTAAAAAAAAACTAATGAACAGAATGATTTGAAACTTAGATTTTAGCTATATATACATTTTATTGATATTTGTGAGTATTAGAATTAAAAAATCTCCATTATATTTTAAAATATAAATTTTTCAGTGAAAATAGTTGAAAAAACATGAACATTAAAGGGGGTCAAGTTATAAAAATCTTATTAAAATAATAAATATAATTAAAAATGCATACTCAGGATTGTTACAATATGAATACAGAACAAACCCTGAAAATATTAAACAAATTGATAAAGCAATTTTTGAGAAATTTCATTTTGTGTGGAAAATTTTTTTATGAAAACGCAATTTTGAGAAAAACGACTTTTAAAGTTAGTATATCGAAAAATCACAATTGCGTGAGAGATAAAAGAGTGAAACTTTTTGAGAATATAGCTTAGCCCTTAAACTTACTATAAACATTTTTTTAAAAAAATTATCATTGAAGCAAATTGGATACATGGTATCTCCATATTGTTTATTTGCAACATTTACTAAGACCCAAGTATGAGTGGGTTTTGAGATTGTGATAGTAGGTGGCTGTAAAATGGTGCCATAAAATTGCTGTGAATAGGTTCCAGGTGATAAAGTGACAGGCATTTGCTTGGAAGTGGTGCCAGGCGATGGCAACAAAGTGGTGCCAAGCGATGGCTGCAATCGGTGCTAGGAGATGGCGGCAAAGTGATGCTAGGATATGGCTATAAAATGGTGCCAAGTGATGGCTGTAAAGTGGCACTAGAGTAGAGCTTGACCACCACTAGCCACGGGTAATTTTTGACGATGACCAATGCTCTTCGGGTGATGATTTTAGACTGACAAATTTTTTGTTGCATTTGTTTCATTCGTAAATATTTTTATTTTTGTATATCCAGTAGTAAAGAGGTAGTCGATATTGGACTAAATACATATTCATATAAAAATCCTTTAAAATGATTCCAATCGCTATATCATACTATGTGGAAACTAAAAGTTTGATATGACTTGATATGGCTTGAACAATGGCAATATAAACAGTAAATGGCTATTAAAATCATTAAAAACGCAAACAGTGACCTTACAAAATATTTTTTTATAACTTTAATTAAATAAAATAACATTTGGGCATATTCTACAATGGCTTAGGTAGTCAATTATGACAAAACACCAAAACATGTAATTTTTCAGTTAATTGATCGAAACACTGTCATAACACTTAACATAATTCTTGAAAAATTGTGATGTAACATTGCATGCAACATAATCACACAAGTATCAATAATAGTATCATCCATAATAAGGTCCATACATGCATTAAAATTTATTAATCACATACAAATGGGTTTATAGATGTTTTTCTTTAATGTAAACATAAAACAGACATATAAATTGTTTTTCTTGAATAATTTATTTTCAAAAAATGTATTAAAAAATTTAGATGTGTTAATTTCTTTTTTAATTTGGATCAATAAATGATGATGTTCATTATTGCAATTAAATCATAAATGCTTCTTTTTACTTAATATAGTTGTATTTCATATTAAACAATAATAAATTTTACATGATTATAATTATTATAAACAATTTTATTGTCTTATATCATCATGTAATTTGAGGTTAAAAATTCTTTCAAGCACACAGAAATTGGTGTTTATAAAATATGAAGGGAAAAAAAATATTATATTTAATTATTTTTAAAATTTGAACTATTTTTAAAATTAACATGTAACAGGAAAACTATTAACACTCAACAGTAAAAAGATTAACACTTAACAGTAAATTACTAACACTTAACAGTAAAACTTTGTTTTTTCATTTTGATTAAATGTCATGAGTGCTTAAATCAACTGTTTGTTTACAATCCCATTTTAAATGAAATTTCTTTGTAGCTTGTTGTCATTTGGTTATGTTGGGTGATGAAATTGGCAAAGTGCAATCATCTTGATCCATAAATGAATTTGACCTTTCCATTTTTTCTGGTCCATCAGCATTTACCAAAAGTTGTAGAACTTTTAATTTCATTCCTAGCTTTAGCCTCTTTGGCATTTTATGAAGATGTGTTAGCAGACTCATGATACTGTTTTTGTTTTTTCAGCTCCTCCATCTAACTTCCTCCAAATGAATCAGGTTATAATATCTTCTGACTTATCCTTTACTATTTTCCTTTTATTTGCATTTTTGGTGTTTTCAAAGTTATATCATGTGTACTAGAATGAGGGTATTTTTTAGCTGCTTCTCCAAATATACCAACATGTTGTGATTCATTATTATTGACATTGTCATTAAAATCAGTGTGAATTATTGTCTTATTTGCCATAAAATTTTATTTTCTCTCTTCTCCTGAATTTATGTCAGCAATCTGTATACAACCCTTACTTTGTCTTGAATAGAACACATCCAACAGGAATAGTATATGGTTATAGAATTTCCATGAGGAATTTTGTCCATTAAATGTAGCTAAACTATCTGTAAGAGGTCTTGTTGCTTTTAAAATGCTCTTTTCAAAAGTTTTCTCCCAAGCCTTGCCCTTTTGTTTCTACAAGTTTGGCTGAAAAGAAGAAAAAGGTTGCTTTTACACACATTGTATCATTGTCATTGTTTAAAACAAATATATATTAGTCTTGAAAATTATTTTTATACATAATAAATTGTAAAAGCTTAAGTTAAACCATAACTTCATTTAATTACCACATTGATAAAAAATTGATAAAAAATTTAACAGTTTATTGTTATTGTTAAAAATAGTATTAATAGTAAAAAAATTCAATTTTATTTTTGACATGTAAAACTAGTACTAGTGTAACATTGTAGTTTTAATTAAATTTTAAATCTTGTTGTGTTCTTTCCTTGAAATTTAAAATATTTTAAAAACATTTTAAGCATTAATTTTGAACTTAATATTATGGTATATTTAACTTATGCTACATTTAATAATAATATTAATACTAAATTATAAGTATATATAATATATATATGCAAAATAATTATTAATTGGAACAAAAGTTGTTTAAATAGTGAAACAAGTATTTCGCTTCATTAATTTATAATATTTTGTTATTTGATTCCCTTTTAGTCAATATATTAATAGTTTAAAGTAAAATAATAAGTATAAAATACATATACTTATAGGCTATACTATTTAGAACTAATTTTGAAGCTTAAAATTAATAAATATTATATTTAAAAGTCGATCACCGACTTGAATCGTCTTGACCTAATTAAATAAATTCTTAACCACTTGGACTTGATAGTCCTAAAATTAATATTTTTATAATTATTTTTAGACTCAGTTATCTATCATTCTTGATTGAATTAAATAAACAAAATCTACAATAATAGTTGTAGCTTACTTACTTGTAGAATTAGGTTCGTCTGCAATTTCAAGCCAAAGTTTCCTTCCAACATTCCTATTACTAGTATTAGTATTACTATTGTCACACTTCGACGTCGTTGAGAGGAGTGTACGCTCATGGACTTACGAATTTAACTTGTCAATATCCATAATAAAAATCAAAATAATTTTAGTTCAAAAGGGAAATATAATGTTTTAAATTTCGAAAAACATGCATGAAAGCCAATTATTATTTATTAAATGATCATTTACACACATAAAATTGGACGATGTGGCAAAAAA